>CAMIUK010000067.1:0-37050 GCA_946251905.1 Cryptocephalus moraei
ATGTGCATGTGCATGTGCATGTGCATGTGCATGTGCATGTGCATGTGCATGTGCATGTGCATGTGCAAGTGCATGTGCATGTGCATGTGCATGTGCATTTGCATGTGCATGTGCATGTGCATGTGCATGTGCATGTGCATGTGCATGTGCATGTGCATGTGCATGTGCATGTGCATGTGCATGTGCATGTGCATGTGCATGTGCATGTGCATGTGCATGTGCATGTGCATGTGCATGTGCATGTGCATGTGCATGTGCATGTGCATGTGCATGTGCATGTGCATGTGCATGTGCATGTGCATGTGCATGTGCATGTGCATGTGCATGTGCATGTGCATGTGCATGTGCATGTGCATGTGCATGTGCATGTGCATGGGTATGTGCATGTGCATGTGCATGTGCATGTGCATGTGCATGTGCATGTGTTTGTAGCACTATATTTATGGCAACGTGTGTGTGAATATTCCTGTGTTATGGCAACTGCTAAAATTGTGGCAACTTACACTCCGTGCCATAACTGTAACGGTGGATTTTAGCCATACCCTTCAACCAATTTTCAAGAGATATATCCGAAATCATGGGTATTGACCAATAGAGCATTTATTAAATGAAACCCCTGACACTGTGCCACTGGTTCGCCCCATTTTACCAAAAAAGTGGGTAAAGTGTGTGAGTAGTTATAATTCAGTTTTATTCACATAGTATGTACATACAGTACTGTGGCACATATTTTTTTGCGACTGAGGCGACATCTGCGTATAACCTTGATGTGAAATTGCGACGTTTCTGCTCGAATGATTCTGTTTATGTATTCTAACCGTATTTCGTGTTCGGCTATCGTATATCGTGCGGCTTATACTGTACGGGTGTAGTAGTGTGTCACATAAATTTATTAAGAGAAATTAAAATATCTCACTCTAAATTAATCACTAAATTAAATAATATAAAATAATAATAATTAAACTAAAAATTAATAATATTGTTAATAAATTTTTAATAAATTACCCTTCGAAATTTCCCTACTATTTCCGGAGGTGTTCAATAAAAGTGAAATATGAATAAACCAGATTTTTTATCAAAATTTGTCACACGATTATTTCTATTAAGAAAAGGTTTTAAATAAATACTTCAATTACATTCTATAAGAAAATACGTCCGTACGGCCGTCAAAGGGTGGTAACAGGAATAGAAAATGATTAATTCAAATAAATTGAAAACATCCCACTAATGTTCCAATTTTTTCCTCAAATATTTGATAATACGGATGCAAATCAATACTAATGGTCAAAAAAATCCTCCGCTTCAGCTCACAGCGCAGTTGAAATAGTGGTGAATAATGACAAGCATGCGGTTTTCAAGTTTATCATATTCTACTTATTTTCAAACTTCTAATTAAATCATACGCATCACAAAAACTCCCAAACGAATGTGGGTGGATAGAAATAGTGGTGGCAAGCTTTGAATTAAATAATTTTCGTCATTAGAGACTAACTAAATGTTCCAATAAATTGTAGTTAGCGGTTGGTTAAACGGATGCTTAAAAATTATTATTGTCGAGAAAACTTCCCGAGGTTAGTGAAAATAGGGGAGAAAAATGAAAAAAAATTACATTTTCAGAGACGGTTGTTACGCTAATTTTTCTCCAAAAATTTCCAACAAAGTCAATTAACTACCTATGATGAAAAAAATTTTCGTGCGGTACTCAGGGTTCTTATGTAATAGGAGATAGTTATTCATTCGGAAAAGTTAAAATCACTTATTAAAATCTTTGATTTCATAAATATTTACTTAAAGTGATATCTACCATTTTCATTTCATTAAATGGATGTTAAATAGTTATTACTGCCTAAACAATTTCCCTCTTCCTTCGGTTTTTAAAAAGTTTAATTAGCCCATTATTTAACCGCTTCGATTTACCTGCAATTTGAAATATTCATAGGAAAAATGTCAAAAAAAGTTATATAGTGCCGATATGTGCTTTTAGCCTGGGGCTGAATGACACCTCTTCTCATGGGTGAAAATATTCAACCTCAAAATAACACCGGAAATCGATATTAATTTCAAGCAAAAAATGTTATATAAACTTCTCTCGGTAAGTTAATATTTTCAGAGTATTCACGATTTAAATTGTTGATTTTGTACCTGAAAAATGCATGTTTTTGAGAAGTTTTTCAAAAATAACTCGAAAACAGTAAATTTTAACACAAAAGTTATGAGAATAAAAAAAAACCTTTTAAAATAATGAATCGAATGGCGCTTTTAAATTTTTATCGCAGCGACATAACTCTAGATGCAGCTTGATAAAGGTCTAAGTTTATTTGAAATAACCTAGAATCGAACATTTTATCATGAAATATTGCAAAAAGGAGTAGTTTTTAAAAAAAATCTTAAACTATTTTTTAAAAGTGAGGCGTTTAAAATGTGCTAACACAAAAGTGATTTGGAAGGAAAATAACCGAGTTATTACAAAAACAAAACTATTGTATCAAAAAAAAGAAAATAAGTCAATAAATTTTCCACAAAAATTAAACTCTAAAAAACACACCCTTAATATGTAAAATTAGGTATATTTATATACTAACTTGTCCTCAAATTTTAAACAGTTTGAAATACTCACATTTTAACAAAACTTCAATTAAGGGTTCAATTATTTTTTGAAATGCTATAAAAATTATCCGTTTTTTTTATAAATTACTCGAAAACTAAAAGAGATATGAAAAATATACACGAACTCTAAAATGTAGAATTTTTTTGCTGAGAGTTTTTAATTTTTTTTTTAATTTTTCTACTATGAAAACAAATTGAGATATTGTCATTTATAATTTGCATATAAGTGTGAGAAGTACCTTTTTGGAGTCCTTTAAATCGCATCCTCTAAAAATGAAGGACTTCAAAAAAATCCCAACTTAACAAATCTGATGACGTTCAAAATTTTCTACAAAATAAGCTTTTGACCAATATATTTAAAATTAAAGAAATTATCGTTAAAAAACCATTTACGTTTTCCTGTCTTTTTTTCGGGGCGTATAAATATCTCCAGTTTCAACTATTTGTTCAACTAAATATGGTTTTTGAAATTTTTTCTAGTATTTAAATAAAAATCCTACAATATTTTGGAGGAAAGGGTGATTTTTTTTTGGTTAAAACAGCGAAATATTTGAGAAATATTATTAAAAATAATGAGATTTTATTTAATTACACTCACAACATTGACCAATTTAAAATTATAGCAAACATTATTTATGTATTACCCTATAAAGGGTGTTTTTAAGGGTTGAATAAATGGAGTACATCGCAAAGTAGACTTGCAAATGGTAAAATAAATGTAATGTATTATAAACGGACCATTACAATTTGGAAATATAGAAAAAAAATATAAATTTCTTTGTTTTGAAATTTTGAAATAGTTAAGAAATTAAGCTATGAACATTAAATAGATTTTAATTCACTCTAAATTGCATCATTAAATAATTTAATTAAAAAGAATAATTTTTACTTTTTAATAATAAAATTTACAATATTAGCTTTTGTTTTATCCGTCAAAAGCGATACAAATCTGATATCGCTAATTTGCACAAACAAGTTTTTGTGTCTAACATAATAATATTATAATTTGATATAAATTTTGATTCTTCTTGGGCTGTTATTGAGATTTTCGTCTTACATTCTTCTGTTTTATTTTATAAAAGAATTAGTTACATAAGGTAACAGTTTTTACATCATCATGAAAATAGCTGGACCATCTAGTAAAAACGAGGAGAAAAATGAGGTGGTCACTTAAAAGAAAAGGTGACGTCATTGTGCAAAAGTACATGACGCAGTAAGTAAAAATGTTATTTCGTAAGGTGCATAAAGAAAAAAATTAATTGGCTTGTCAGGGCGTTTTCCTTGTAAACATTAAATAACGTAATTATGAATTTTGTCCCTTACTTCATCACCACAATGTATGTCTGTACAAATAAAAAAATAAACAGGACATAAAACTAACAGCAGATATGCTGTTGTACCATCCCACTCTTCAAAAAAAAATTGTATAACTTTATTCTATCATCCCACTGCCCAGGATCATTTCTAGAGCTTTACTTAATAATCCCCAATCCCTGCAAAACAGTGTAAGAAATTTATTAATCCATCGTACTCGACAAATATCCTTTGTAGTCATTAATTTGAACATCTCACTTCCCAAAAAAGTTGTATAAAGTCTAACCATCGCACTCCCTAAAATACAGGCGTAGAAATTTATTTATTTTATTTAATTTATTAATTAATTAATTAATTTTAATATTTATTTTAATTTTATTTAACAAAATGCCCTGTTAGTAATTTATTCAACAATTCCGTTTTTTCAAAAAAGACCTGTAAAGATTCATTTAGTAATGTGAGTCCTGCTGCTGATAATAAAACCTTGTAGGGATTGATTCAGGTATATTACTTCCAAAAACATAATTTTAGAAATAATTTAAACAAACCCACTCTTAACAAATCGTTGTAGGAAATTATTCTAGAAATGAAATGTAGATGTGCATTTAAAAGAAATATATTCCTATAACGAAATTTTGGGGAGACGGTTAGTTCAAAAAATTCTAAATGGGTTTTTTGGGAATCTGTTGATTTTTTGACCTGTTTATTTTTCATTTGAGTATAGCTAGCCAACACCCCTGGGAGTTAGCAACAAGCGTAATAAGTTTTTTAATTGTTGTATAATTTTGTAATTATCATGTAGGGCATTTGACGTGAGACGGACAACGAATACACTGACGACCTAAAATTCGTTCATATTCACGGTATTGTAATCCTAGAAGACCTGAATGCCAATATACAATTTTAGTTTTGTATGAGACGTAGTTGTAAACTTATGGAACTACAAAAAAATTTGGTGAAATCTGAAGTAGATAATTTTATGAAACTGTTGTTAGCATTAACCAATGTATAATAAAATACTTAAAATGTTCATTCAGCCATTTCACTACTGTTCTCAATTATAGAATCAGATTCAAAACTTGGAAACTCTTTTCACAAAAAAAAAACAGGAAATGAATATTTCAAATCCAAACTACAGCAAGCTCACCAAGTCTTTCTTAAATTATTTAAATTCCAAAATATAGTCCAATAGTAGATATTACCCAAGAAGGTTCAAAATGGGATCTATATTGGTTTAGGAGATACCAGACTTAACGTTCAAAGTCACGCACTGGGAGCCTAACCTGACGTATGCATTAGTCAACCTATTTACATGAGAACTTTGTAAGAACACTGCCATATATTATTATCTGTTTATATTGTTGTAAATCCATTTTTAATAGGTACCTATTAAAATAATAGGATAAAATGAAACAGTCTCGTAACAATAGAAGAAAAAGTTCAATTTGTAATTTTTACTGTTTTACAATAATTTGAACTAACACCGACAATACATTTAACAAGTAGGCTTTCGGTTGTTGTAATAAAGCTGTGCAACTTTTTTACTTTTCGAGTAAACATGTTAAATTATGCATGTGCCAAGTGCGGCGCTCATCGCTTGCCTTTGTACATGAAGTCCTGTACCTTCTAAACGAATGCTGATCATGTTTCGAAACTGTTAGTGTAATATCAACATACCTGAGGCTGTATTTTGAATTTAAAATGATTTTAAAGAAGACTGGTGAAAGTTACTATAATTTAGATTTGAAATATTCACTTCCAATGTTCTATAGGTACAAAAAAAAAATGAAATTTTGAATCTGATTCCATGTTCGCAAAAACAGTAGATATTTTCTATGGAACTTCATTGAAATATCTAATTATTGATTAGTTACTTCAAATATTTTCTTAAAACTAGCTATCTAAAATTTTATTAATTACCTGGAAGCCACAACCTGACAACTAAATCTGGTACAAAAAAATGTGTTTACTTTCACGCCCTCCAGGAGTACAATTATCCCGGATGTGAACGAATTTCTAGTTGTTACGTTTTTCTAGTTATCCGCTTCACGTGAAATGCCTCGTGTACAAAATAGTGTCCTAGGTGAATTTTATTGTGTGCTATAACTGCCAGTTTAGCATAAGGAAAATGGTTTTTCATTAAAAGTAAGCTATTTTATTTGTCTCCCTGTTTTAAACTAAATCAAGCACAAAGTTAAGCCAACACCATGGATGCAACAAGAAACAGAAGCTGTTATCAAATTTTTAGAATTAGTATAAAAAATGTCATTTTTTATACTAATTCAATATTTTATACTATAGCAAATGGCAGATTGTGAAAAATGGATTGATTCTTCTTACTGTTACCAGGAGGTTCCCCTCTTTGCCAAGCCTCATTCAGTTGACGAAGAGAACCAGCATTTGGCCCATCTAATGGGTGGTTTTCAGAGGAGTTTTTGTCCTGTTGGTCGTCTGTTTATCCAATTTCTGACTGGTCTTTCTTCTGTCATCCTCTCCACATGTTCTCTACACTTTTCTTCCTTTTTTTACTCTATTTTGTCACGTCTTGGATATTATATCGTTGTTTGATAGAGTTGTTTGTTTTCCTGCCTCGCAGATATGCACGTAATATTTATCTCACTACCTTCATTTCTTTTGCTCTTATGTTTTTGTTTTGCATTTTTCGTTTCTGCCTTTGTTTCGGTGGCATATATGTTCATATTGGTCTTACTATGGCCTTATGTCGTATTTTTGCTTCTATTTTCATATATTTGTTTTCTATATGTAGTCTCTCTGGCTAGCCACTTGTATTGCTTTTGTGTAATGTAATTTTCCCTAGTTAAAAGTACCGCGATGACTCAAGATTTTAGTTCCTAGGTATTTAAAGTGCATCGCCTGTTCTATTGTTGAATTCTCAAAATGTAACTTACAGCGTCTTGGTTCTCTGGCTATAACCATGCATTTCGTTTTTTGTGTTGATATCTGCATGTTGCATCCCTTAGTTGTCAAGTTAAATTGGCGCACTAATTGTTGAAAGCGGTCCTTCTTATCTGCTATTAACACGGCCTCGTCTGAAGAGCATATTCTATTGATATTTTTTAAAAACCTGAGATAAAATTACAAAATTTAAGCAAAATGTTATTAAAAACTAGTAGATGAAACTCTGATTTTATTTCAGTGATATTTATCTGATATACTATATAATGTAGCATTAAATAATACATGTGATTTAGTATTGTTAATGCGCCCTTTTTTTCTTACAAATTCAAAGTTTAGCTAAGTAAGACCCCGCTGGCGATTTTTAGTTTCCGGTGATATCAGTGTTCATTCAAGAACCTGAATGAATTTCTCTGAACATTGAAAGGAATTTTATAAAAAATCTGGACTTAAGGTTTTATTTCTTAAGTTACATTTTATAGTACATTTTTTTGCTTTTTTTCACTATTTTTTCAAGATTATGTAGTTTAATACATTCTTCACTAGTCCTTATAAAGGCGCCAATTAACATTTAGGGAACGCGCCTAATACTTTACTTTGGAATTTTATTTTTGTTACGGTTATATGGAGTATAATATGTGTATATTTGTTATATTTTTCACTTTGTTTGCTCTGAGCTACATACCATAAAAATAGTTATTGTCTTATTAACTGTCTAGTGTACAATAAAATTAGTTTTTACTTATACCTTTTTTATAACTACGAAATACTAGAGGTGGCAAAGTTGGAAATTTATTTTTTAATAAACTGAAAGTTTTAAATGAAAACATGTTTAAGTTTTTTTTTAAATAAAGTAATATTAGTAAAGGTAGGGATGGTCTATAATTAGAGTGAAAATCTACGTTTTTACAAGATGAACTTTCTTGATGGCCAATTAATATTTAAGGAACCGTAAAAGTTATATGTTTTCTATTTGTTTATCAGCAGCACCTTAAAATTTTTGTTAGTTTTTATACTCTCAGAATTTTATTTGTTTTAGTTAAAGAAAAGTAATAAAATACTTACTAAGTAGATATTCCTGTTTTTAGACATTTGAAAGTACAGTAACAAATTTACATTCAATTTTAACACAAATCCGTTGCTCGAGCAAAATTTAAAAACTCCTTTTCTTCAAAAAACAAGTAATTTCATAACACGTGTCGAAAATTTAGAAAAAATTTATTGATTTACATCAATAAAATGGACTTGGAATTACCCCCAAATCTTTCAAAAAAACTCCTCCTTCCGATTAGCAGTGTGGTCAAGTATTGAAATAAACGTATGTAGAGTTGTATTTACACATATGATGAAATACATAAATATCATTTGTATATATGCTACTCATATTACAACATTTTAAGTCTTTTTTAAGTTAACATTTGTCTAACATTTTAAGTACTGTAGTTAAGGAATCGTCAAGTGAAATTTTTAAATGGAGACCTAATTTTGGACACACCACTACCATTAATCATTAATCAATCGTTAACATCACTAAGGGGTTTAATAAAATTGTGTCTTTTTAAAGTTTCAACGGCTTAGTCTTATTACAGACGGTGGATGGAAACAATTTGGCTGCTATCTTGAAATTAATTCAATATTCTTCAAATACAGAATAAGAAATCAAAACGGCAACACCGCTTTAACACACTGTTTGAATTGAAATATTTGTGACACCTCACACACACACTTTTTCCCGTCCCGCAATATTTATGGCATCGTCTTACACTTTTCACGAATTTATATAATTATGGCAACGGTTGCCATAATAATATGCACATGCACATGCACATGCACATGCACATGCACATGCACATGCACATGCAAATGCACATGCACATGCACATGCACATGCACATGCACATGCACATGCACATGCACATGCACATGCACATGCAAATGCACATGCACATGCACATGCACATGCACATGCACATGCACATGCACATGCACATGCACATGCACATGCACATGCACATGCACATGCACATGCACATGCACATGCACATGCACATGCACATGCACATGCACATGCACATGCACATGCACATGCACATGCACATGCACATGCACATGCACATGCACATGCACATGCACATGCACATGCACATGCACATGCACATGCACATGCACATGCACATGCACATGCACATGCACATGCACATGCACATGCACATGCACATGCACATGCACATGCACATGCACATGCACATGCACATGCACATGCACATGCACATGCACATGCACATGCACATGCACATGCACATGCACATGCACATGCACATGCACATGCACATGCACATGCACATGCACATGCACATGCACATGCACATACACATGCACATGCACATGCACATGCACATGCACATGCACATGCACATGCACATACACATGCACATGCACATGCACATGCACATGCACATGCACATGCACATGCACATGCACATGCACATGCACATGCACATGCACATGCACATGCACATGCACATGCACATGCACGTGCATGCGCATGCACGTGCATGTGCATGTGCATGTGCATGTGCAAGTGCATGTGCATGTGCATGTGCATGTGCATGTGCAAGTGCACGTGCATGTGCACGTGCATGTGCATGTGCATGTGCATGTGCACGTGCATGTGCACGTGCATGTGCATGTGCATGTGCATGTGCACGTGCATGTGCACGTGCATGTGCACGTGCATGTGCATGTGCATGTGCATGTGCATGTGCATGTGCATGTGCATGTGCATGTGCATGTGCATGTGCATGTGCATGTGCATGTGCATGTGCATGTGCATGTGCATGGGCATGTGCATGTGCATGTGCATGTGCATGTGCATGTGCATGTGCATGTGCATGTGCATGTGCATGTGCATGTGCATGTGCATGTGTATGTGCATGTGCATGTGTATGTGCATGTGCATGTGCATGTGCATGTGCATGTGCATGTGCATGTGCATGTGTATGTGCATGTGCATGTGCATGTGCATGTGCATGTGCATGTGCATGTGCATGTGCATGTGCATGTGCATGTGTATGTGCATGTGCATGTGCATGTGCATGTGCGTGTGCGTGTGCTTGTGCATGTGCATGTGCATGTGCATGTGCATGTGCATGTGCATGTGCATGTGCATGTGCATGTGCATGTGCATGTGCATGTGCATGTGCATGTGCATGTGCATGTGCATGTGCATGTGCATGTGCATGTGCATGTGCATGTGCATGTGCATGTGCATGTGCATGTGCATGTGCATGTGCATGTGCATGTGCATGTGCATGTGCATGTGCATGTGCATGTGCATGTGCATGTGCATGTGCATGTGCATGTGCATGTGCATGTGCATGTGCATGTGCATGTGCATGTGCATGTGCATGTGCATGTGCATGTGCATGTGCATGTGCATGTGCATGTGCATGTGCATGTGCATGTGCATGTGCATGTGCATGTGCATGTGCATGTGCATGTGCATGTGCATGTGCATGTGCATGTGCATGTGCATGTGCATGTGCATGTGCATGTGCATGTGCATGTGCATGTGCATGTGCATGTGCATGTGCATGTGCATGTGCATGTGCATGTGCATGTGCATGTGCATGTGCATGTGCATGTGCATGTGCATGTGCATGTGCATGTGCATTTGCATGTGCATGTGCATGTGCATGTGCATGTGCATGTGCATGTGCATGTGCATGTGCATGTGCATGTGCATTTGCATGTGCATGTGCATGTGCATGTGCATGTGCATGTGCATGTGCATGTGCATGTGCATGTGCATATTATTATGGCAACCGTTGCCATAATTATATAAATTCGTGAAAAGTGTAAGACGATGCCATAAATATTGCGGGACGGGAAAAAGTGTGTGTGTGAGGTGTCACAAATATTTCAATTCAAACAGTGTGTTAAAGCGGTGTTGCCGTTTTGATTTCTTATTCTGTATTTGAAGAATATTGAATTAATTTCAAGATAGCAGCCAAATTGTTTCCATCCACCGTCTGTAATAAGACTAAGCCGTTGAAACTTTAAAAAGACACAATTTTATTAAACCCCTTAGTGATGTTAACGATTGATTAATGATTAATGGTAGTGGTGTGTCCAAAATTAGGTCTCCATTTAAAAATTTCACTTGACGATTCCTTAACTACAGTACTTAAAATGTTAGACAAATGTTAACTTAAAAAAGACTTAAAATGTTGGAATATGAGTAGCATATATACAAATGATATTTATGTATTTCATCATATGTGTAAATACAACTCTACATACGTTTATTTCAATACTTGACCACACTGCTAATCGGAAGGAGGAGTTTTTTTGAAAGATTTGGGGGTAATTCCAAGTCCATTTTATTGATGTAAATCAATAAATTTTTTCTAAATTTTCGACACGTGTTATGAAATTACTTGTTTTTTGAAGAAAAGGAGTTTTTAAATTTTGCTCGAGCAACGGATTTGTGTTAAAATTGAATGTAAATTTGTTACTGTACTTTCAAATGTCTAAAAACAGGAATATCTACTTAGTAAGTATTTTATTACTTTTCTTTAACTAAAACAAATAAAATTCTGAGAGTATAAAAACTAACAAAAATTTTAAGGTGCTGCTGATAAACAAATAGAAAACATATAACTTTTACGGTTCCTTAAATATTAATTGGCCATCAAGAAAGTTCATCTTGTAAAAACGTAGATTTTCACTCTAATTATAGACCATCCCTACCTTTACTAATATTACTTTATTTAAAAAAAAACTTAAACATGTTTTCATTTAAAACTTTCAGTTTATTAAAAAATAAATTTCCAACTTTGCCACCTCTAGTATTTCGTAGTTATAAAAAAGGTATAAGTAAAAACTAATTTTATTGTACACTAGACAGTTAATAAGACAATAACTATTTTTATGGTATGTAGCTCAGAGCAAACAAAGTGAAAAATATAACAAATATACACATATTATACTCCATATAACCGTAACAAAAATAAAATTCCAAAGTAAAGTATTAGGCGCGTTCCCTAAATGTTAATTGGCGCCTTTATAAGGACTAGTGAAGAATGTATTAAACTACATAATCTTGAAAAAATAGTGAAAAAAAGCAAAAAAATGTACTATAAAATGTAACTTAAGAAATAAAACCTTAAGTCCAGATTTTTTATAAAATTCCTTTCAATGTTCAGAGAAATTCATTCAGGTTCTTGAATGAACACTGATATCACCGGAAACTAAAAATCGCCAGCGGGGTCTTACTTAGCTAAACTTTGAATTTGTAAGAAAAAAAGGGCGCATTAACAATACTAAATCACATGTATTATTTAATGCTACATTATATAGTATATCAGATAAATATCACTGAAATAAAATCAGAGTTTCATCTACTAGTTTTTAATAACATTTTGCTTAAATTTTGTAATTTTATCTCAGGTTTTTAAAAAATATCAATAGAATATGCTCTTCAGACGAGGCCGTGTTAATAGCAGATAAGAAGGACCGCTTTCAACAATTAGTGCGCCAATTTAACTTGACAACTAAGGGATGCAACATGCAGATATCAACACAAAAAACGAAATGCATGGTTATAGCCAGAGAACCAAGACGCTGTAAGTTACATTTTGAGAATTCAACAATAGAACAGGCGATGCACTTTAAATACCTAGGAACTAAAATCTTGAGTCATCGCGGTACTTTTAACTAGGGAAAATTACATTACACAAAAGCAATACAAGTGGCTAGCCAGAGAGACTACATATAGAAAACAAATATATGAAAATAGAAGCAAAAATACGACATAAGGCCATAGTAAGACCAATATGAACATATATGCCACCGAAACAAAGGCAGAAACGAAAAATGCAAAACAAAAACATAAGAGCAAAAGAAATGAAGGTAGTGAGATAAATATTACGTGCATATCTGCGAGGCAGGAAAACAAACAACTCTATCAAACAACGATATAATATCCAAGACGTGACAAAATAGAGTAAAAAAAGGTAGAAAAGTGTAGAGAACATGTGGAGAGGATGACAGAAGAAAGACCAGTCAGAAATTGGATAAACAGACGACCAACAGGACAAAAACTCCTCTGAAAACCACCCATTAGATGGGCCAAATGCTGGTTCTCTTCGTCAACTGAATGAGGCTTGGCAAAGAGGGGAACCTCATGGTAACAGTAAGAAGAATCAATCCATTTTTCACAATCTGCCATTTGCTATAGTATAAAATATTGAATTAGTATAAAAAATGACATTTTTTATACTAATTCTAAAAATTTGATAACAGCTTCTGTTTCTTGTTGCATCCATGGTGTTGGCTTAACTTTGTGCTTGATTTAGTTTAAAACAGGGAGACAAATAAAATAGCTTACTTTTAATGAAAAACCATTTTCCTTATGCTAAACTGGCAGTTATAGCACACAATAAAATTCACCTAGGACACTATTTTGTACACGAGGCATTTCACGTGAAGCGGATAACTAGAAAAACGTAACAACTAGAAATTCGTTCACATCCGGGATAATTGTACTCCTGGAGGGCGTGAAAGTAAACACATTTTTTTGTACCAGATTTAGTTGTCAGGTTGTGGCTTCCAGGTAATTAATAAAATTTTAGATAGCTAGTTTTAAGAAAATATTTGAAGTAACTAATCAATAATTAGATATTTCAATGAAGTTCCATAGAAAATATCTACTGTTTTTGCGAACATGGAATCAGATTCAAAATTTCATTTTTTTTTTTGTACCTATAGAACATTGGAAGTGAATATTTCAAATCTAAATTATAGTAACTTTCACCAGTCTTCTTTAAAATCATTTTAAATTCAAAATACAGCCTCAGGTATGTTGATATTACACTAACAGTTTCGAAACATGATCAGCATTCGTTTAGAAGGTACAGGACTTCATGTACAAAGGCAAGCGATGAGCGCCGCACTTGGCACATGCATAATTTAACATGTTTACTCGAAAAGTAAAAAAGTTGCACAGCTTTATTACAACAACCGAAAGCCTACTTGTTAAATGTATTGTCGGTGTTAGTTCAAATTATTGTAAAACAGTAAAAATTACAAATTGAACTTTTTCTTCTATTGTTACGAGACTGTTTCATTTTATCCTATTATTTTAATAGGTACCTATTAAAAATGGATTTACAACAATATAAACAGATAATAATATATGGCAGTGTTCTTACAAAGTTCTCATGTAAATAGGTTGACTAATGCATACGTCAGGTTAGGCTCCCAGTGCGTGACTTTGAACGTTAAGTCTGGTATCTCCTAAACCAATATAGATCCCATTTTGAACCTTCTTGGGTAATATCTACTATTGGACTATATTTTGGAATTTAAATAATTTAAGAAAGACTTGGTGAGCTTGCTGTAGTTTGGATTTGAAATATTCATTTCCTGTTTTTTTTTTGTGAAAAGAGTTTCCAAGTTTTGAATCTGATTCTATAATTGAGAACAGTAGTGAAATGGCTGAATGAACATTTTAAGTATTTTATTATACATTGGTTAATGCTAACAACAGTTTCATAAAATTATCTACTTCAGATTTCACCAAATTTTTTTGTAGTTCCATAAGTTTACAACTACGTCTCATACAAAACTAAAATTGTATATTGGCATTCAGGTCTTCTAGGATTACAATACCGTGAATATGAACGAATTTTAGGTCGTCAGTGTATTCGTTGTCCGTCTCACGTCAAATGCCCTACATGATAATTACAAAATTATACAACAATTAAAAAACTTATTACGCTTGTTGCTAACTCCCAGGGGTGTTGGCTAGCTATACTCAAATGAAAAATAAACAGGTCAAAAAATCAACAGATTCCCAAAAAACCCATTTAGAATTTTTTGAACTAACCGTCTCCCCAAAATTTCGTTATAGGAATATATTTCTTTTAAATGCACATCTACATTTCATTTCTAGAATAATTTCCTACAACGATTTGTTAAGAGTGGGTTTGTTTAAATTATTTCTAAAATTATGTTTTTGGAAGTAATATACCTGAATCAATCCCTACAAGGTTTTATTTTCAGCAGCAGGACTCACATTACTAAATGAATCTTTACAGGTCTTTTTTGAAAAAACGGAATTGTTGAATAAATTACTAACAGGGCATTTTGTTAAATAAAATTAAAATAAATATTAAAATTAATTAATTAATTAATAAATTAAATAAAATAAATAAATTTCTACGCCTGTATTTTAGGGAGTGCGATGGTTAGACTTTATACAACTTTTTTGGGAAGTGAGATGTTCAAATTAATGACTACAAAGGATATTTGTCGAGTAGGATGGATTAATAAATTTCTTACACTGTTTTGCAGGGATTGGGGATTATTAAGTAAAGCTCTAGAAATGATCCTGGGCAGTGGGATGATAGAATAAAGTTATACAATTTTTTTTTGAAGAGTGGGATGGTACAACAGCATATCTGCTGTTAGTTTTATGTCCTGTTTATTTTTTTATTTGTACAGACATACATTGTGGTGATGAAGTAAGGGACAAAATTCATAATTACGTTATTTAATGTTTACAAGGAAAACGCCCTGACAAGCCAATTAATTTTTTTCTTTATGCACCTTACGAAATAACATTTTTACTTACTGCGTCATGTACTTTTGCACAATGACGTCACCTTTTCTTTTAAGTGACCACCTCATTTTTCTCCTCGTTTTTACTAGATGGTCCAGCTATTTTCATGATGATGTAAAAACTGTTACCTTATGTAACTAATTCTTTTATAAAATAAAACAGAAGAATGTAAGACGAAAATCTCAATAACAGCCCAAGAAGAATCAAAATTTATATCAAATTATAATATTATTATGTTAGACACAAAAACTTGTTTGTGCAAATTAGCGATATCAGATTTGTATCGCTTTTGACGGATAAAACAAAAGCTAATATTGTAAATTTTATTATTAAAAAGTAAAAATTATTCTTTTTAATTAAATTATTTAATGATGCAATTTAGAGTGAATTAAAATCTATTTAATGTTCATAGCTTAATTTCTTAACTATTTCAAAATTTCAAAACAAAGAAATTTATATTTTTTTTCTATATTTCCAAATTGTAATGGTCCGTTTATAATACATTACATTTATTTTACCATTTGCAAGTCTACTTTGCGATGTACTCCATTTATTGAACCCTTAAAAACACCCTTTATAGGGTAATACATAAATAATGTTTGCTATAATTTTAAATTGGTCAATGTTGTGAGTGTAATTAAATAAAATCTCATTATTTTTAATAATATTTCTCAAATATTTCGCTGTTTTAACCAAAAAAAAATCACCCTTTCCTCCAAAATATTGTAGGATTTTTATTTAAATACTAGAAAAAATTTCAAAAACCATATTTAGTTGAACAAATAGTTGAAACTGGAGATATTTATACGCCCCGAAAAAAAGACAGGAAAACGTAAATGGTTTTTTAACGATAATTTCTTTAATTTTAAATATATTGGTCAAAAGCTTATTTTGTAGAAAATTTTGAACGTTATCAGATTTGTTAAGTTGGGATTTTTTTGAAGTCCTTCATTTTTAGAGGATGCGATTTAAAGGACTCCAAAAAGGTACTTCTCACACTTATATGCAAATTATAAATGACAATATCTCAATTTGTTTTCATAGTAGAAAAATTAAAAAAAAAAATTAAAAACTCTCAGCAAAAAAATTCTACATTTTAGAGTTCGTGTATATTTTTCATATCTCTTTTAGTTTTCGAGTAATTTATAAAAAAAACGGATAATTTTTATAGCATTTCAAAAAATAATTGAACCCTTAATTGAAGTTTTGTTAAAATGTGAGTATTTCAAACTGTTTAAAATTTGAGGACAAGTTAGTATATAAATATACCTAATTTTACATATTAAGGGTGTGTTTTTTAGAGTTTAATTTTTGTGGAAAATTTATTGACTTATTTTCTTTTTTTTGATACAATAGTTTTGTTTTTGTAATAACTCGGTTATTTTCCTTCCAAATCACTTTTGTGTTAGCACATTTTAAAGGCCTCACTTTTAAAAAATAGTTTAAGATTTTTTTTAAAAACTACTCCTTTTTGCAATATTTCATGATAAAATGTTCGATTCTAGGTTATTTCAAATAAACTTAGACCTTTATCAAGCTGCATCTAGAGTTATGTCGCTGCGATAAAAATTTAAAAGCGCCATTCGATTCATTATTTTAAAAGGTTTTTTTTTATTCTCATAACTTTTGTGTTAAAATTTACTGTTTTCGAGTTATTTTTGAAAAACTTCTCAAAAACATGCATTTTTCAGGTACAAAATCAACAATTTAAATCGTGAATACTCTGAAAATATTAACTTACCGAGAGAAGTTTATATAACATTTTTTGCTTGAAATTAATATCGATTTCCGGTGTTATTTTGAGGTTGAATATTTTCACCCATGAGAAGAGGTGTCATTCAGCCCCAGGCTAAAAGCACATATCGGCACTATATAACTTTTTTTGACATTTTTCCTATGAATATTTCAAATTGCAGGTAAATCGAAGCGGTTAAATAATGGGCTAATTAAACTTTTTAAAAACCGAAGGAAGAGGGAAATTGTTTAGGCAGTAATAACTATTTAACATCCATTTAATGAAATGAAAATGGTAGATATCACTTTAAGTAAATATTTATGAAATCAAAGATTTTAATAAGTGATTTTAACTTTTCCGAATGAATAACTATCTCCTATTACATAAGAACCCTGAGTACCGCACGAAAATTTTTTTCATCATAGGTAGTTAATTGACTTTGTTGGAAATTTTTGGAGAAAAATTAGCGTAACAACCGTCTCTGAAAATGTAATTTTTTTTCATTTTTCTCCCCTATTTTCACTAACCTCGGGAAGTTTTCTCGACAATAATAATTTTTAAGCATCCGTTTAACCAACCGCTAACTACAATTTATTGGAACATTTAGTTAGTCTCTAATGACGAAAATTATTTAATTCAAAGCTTGCCACCACTATTTCTATCCACCCACATTCGTTTGGGAGTTTTTGTGATGCGTATGATTTAATTAGAAGTTTGAAAATAAGTAGAATATGATAAACTTGGAAACCGCATGCTTGTCATTATTCACCACTATTTCAACTGCGCTGTGAGCTGAAGCGGAGGATTTTTTTGACCATTAGTATTGATTTGCATCCGTATTATCAAATATTTGAGGAAAAAATTGGAACATTAGTGGGATGTTTTCAATTTATTTGAATTAATCATTTTCTATCCCTGTTACCACCCTTTGACGGCCGTACGGACGTATTTTCTTATAGAATGTAATTGAAGTATTTATTTAAAACCTTTTCTTAATAGAAATAATCGTGTGACAAATTTTGATAAAAAATCTGGTTTATTCATATTTCACTTTTATTGAACACCTCCGGAAATAGTAGGGAAATTTCGAAGGGTAATTTATTAAAAATTTATTAACAATATTATTAATTTTTAGTTTAATTATTATTATTTTATATTATTTAATTTAGTGATTAATTTAGAGTGAGATATTTTAATTTCTCTTAATAAATTTATGTGACACACTACTACACCCGTACAGTATAAGCCGCACGATATACGATAGCCGAACACGAAATACGGTTAGAATACATAAACAGAATCATTCGAGCAGAAACGTCGCAATTTCACATCAAGGTTATACGCAGATGTCGCCTCAGTCGCAAAAAAATATGTGCCACAGTACTGTATGTACATACTATGTGAATAAAACTGAATTATAACTACTCACACACTTTACCCACTTTTTTGGTAAAATGGGGCGAACCAGTGGCACAGTGTCAGGGGTTTCATTTAATAAATGCTCTATTGGTCAATACCCATGATTTCGGATATATCTCTTGAAAATTGGTTGAAGGGTATGGCTAAAATCCACCGTTACAGTTAACATGCACATGCACATGCACATGCACATGCACATGCACATGCACATGCACATGCACATGCACATGCACATGCACATGCACATGCACATGCACATGCACATGCACATGCACATGCACATGCACATGCACATGCACATGCACATGCACATGCACATGCACATGCACATGCACATGCACATGCACATGCACATGCACATGCACATGCACATGCACATGCACATGCACATGCACATGCACATGCACATGCACATGCACATGCACATGCACATGCACATGCACATGCACATGCACATGCACATGCACATGCACATGCACATGCACATGCACATGCACATGCACATGCACATGCACATGCACATGCACATGCACATGCACATGCACATGCACATGCACATGCACATGCACATGCACATGCACATGCACATGCACATGCACATGCACATGCACATGCACATGCACATGCACATGCACATGCACATGCACATGCACATGCACATGCACATGCACATGCACATGCACATGCACATGCACATGCACATGCACATGCACATGCACATGCACATGCACATGCACATGCACATGCACATGCACATGCACATGCACATGCACATGCACATGCACATGCACATGCACATGCACATGCACATGCACATGCACATGCACATGCACATGCACATGCACATGCACATGCACATGCACATGCACATGCACATGCACATGCACATGCACATGCACATGCACATGCACATGCACATGCACATGCACATGCACATGCACATGCACATGCACATGCACATGCACATGCACATGCACATGCACATGCACATGCACATGCACATGCACATGCACATGCACATGCACATGCACATGCACATGCACATGCACATGCACATGCACATGCACATGCACATGCACATGCACATGCACATGCACATGCACATGCACATGCACATGCACATGCACATGCACATGCACATGCACATGCACATGCACATGCACATGCACATGCACATGCACATGCACATGCACATGCACATGCACATGCACATGCACATGCACATGCACATGCACATGCACATGCACATGCACATGCACATGCACATGCACATGCACATGCACATGCACATGCACATGCACATGCACATGCACATGCACATGCACATGCACATGCACATGCACATGCACATGCACATGCACATGCACATGCACATGCACATGCACATGCACATGCACATGCACATGCACATGCACATGCACATGCACATGCACATGCACATGCACATGCACATGCACATGCACATGCACATGCACATGCACATGCACATGCACATGCACATGCACATGCACATGCACATGCACATGCACATGCACATGCACATGCACATGCACATGCACATGCACATGCACATGCACATGCACATGCACATGCACATGCACATGCACATGCACATGCACATGCACATGCACATGCACATGCACATGCACATGCACATGCACATGCACATGCACATGCACATGCACATGCACATGCACATGCACATGCACATGCACATGCACATGCACATGCACATGCACATGCACATGCACATGCACATGCACATGCACATGCACATGCACATGCACATGCACATGCACATGCACATGCACATGCACATGCACATGCACATGCACATGCACATGCACATGCACATGCACATGCACATGCACATGCACATGCACATGCACATGCACATGCACATGCACATGCACATGCACATGCACATGCACATGCACATGCACATGCACATGCACATGCACATGCACATGCACATGCACATGCACATGCACATGCACATGCACATGCACATGCACATGCACATGCACATGCACATGCACATGCACATGCACATGCACATGCACATGCACATGCACATGCACATGCACATGCACATGCACATGCACATGCACATGCACATGCACATGCACATGCACATGCACATGCACATGCACATGCACATGCACATGCACATGCACATGCACATGCACATGCACATGCACATGCACATGCACATGCACATGCACATGCACATGCACATGCACATGCACATGCACATGCACATGCACATGCACATGCACATGCACATGCACATGCACATGCACATGCACATGCACATGCACATGCACATGCACATGCACATGCACATGCACATGCACATGCACATGCACATGCACATGCACATGCACATGCACATGCACATGCACATGCACATGCACATGCACATGCACATGCACATGCACATGCACATGCACATGCACATGCACATGCACATGCACATGCACATGCACATGCACATGCACATGCACATGCACATGCACATGCACATGCACATGCACATGCACATGCACATGCACATGCACATGCACATGCACATGCACATGCACATGCACATGCACATGCACATGCACATGCACATGCACATGCACATGCACATGCACATGCACATGCACATGCACATGCACATGCACATGCACATGCACATGCACATGCACATGCACATGCACATGCACATGCACATGCACATGCACATGCACATGCACATGCACATGCACATGCACATGCACATGCACATGCACATGCACATGCACATGCACATGCACATGCACATGCACATGCACATGCACATGCACATGCACATGCACATGCACATGCACATGCACATGCACATGCACATGCACATGCACATGCACATGCACATGCACATGCACATGCACATGCACATGCACATGCACATGCACATGCACATGCACATGCACATGCACATGCACATGCACATGCACATGCACATGCACATGCACATGCACATGCACATGCACATGCACATGCACATGCACATGCACATGCACATGCACATGCACATGCACATGCACATGCACATGCACATGCACATGCACATGCACATGCACATGCACATGCACATGCACATGCACATGCACATGCACATGCACATGCACATGCACATGCACATGCACATGCACATGCACATGCACATGCACATGCACATGCACATGCACATGCACATGCACATGCACATGCACATGCACATGCACATGCACATGCACATGCACATGCACATGCACATGCACATGCACATGCACATGCACATGCACATGCACATGCACATGCACATGCACATGCACATGCACATGCACATGCACATGCACATGCACATGCACATGCACATGCACATGCACATGCACATGCACATGCACATGCACATGCACATGCACATGCACATGCACATGCACATGCACATGCACATGCACATGCACATGCACATGCACATGCACATGCACATGCACATGCACATGCACATGCACATGCACATGCACATGCACATGCACATGCACATGCACATGCACATGCACATGCACATGCACATGCACATGCACATGCACATGCACATGCACATGCACATGCACATGCACATGCACATGCACATGCACATGCACATGCACATGCACATGCACATGCACATGCACATGCACATGCACATGCACATGCACATGCACATGCACATGCACATGCACATGCACATGCACATGCACATGCACATGCACATGCACATGCACATGCACATGCACATGCACATGCACATGCACATGCACATGCACATGCACATGCACATGCACATGCACATGCACATGCACATGCACATGCACATGCACATGCACATGCACATGCACATGCACATGCACATGCACATGCACATGCACATGCACATGCACATGCACATGCACATGCACATGCACATGCACATGCACATGCACATGCACATGCACATGCACATGCACATGCACATGCACATGCACATGCACATGCACATGCACATGCACATGCACATGCACATGCACATGCACATGCACATGCACATGCACATGCACATGCACATGCACATGCACATGCACATGCACATGCACATGCACATGCACATGCACATGCACATGCACATGCACATGCACATGCACATGCACATGCACATGCACATGCACATGCACATGCACATGCACATGCACATGCACATGCACATGCACATGCACATGCACATGCACATGCACATGCACATGCACATGCACATGCACATGCACATGCACATGCACATGCACATGCACATGCACATGCACATGCACATGCACATGCACATGCACATGCACATGCACATGCACATGCACATGCACATGCACATGCACATGCACATGCACATGCACATGCACATGCACATGCACATGCACATGCACATGCACATGCACATGCACATGCACATGCACATGCACATGCACATGCACATGCACATGCACATGCACATGCACATGCACATGCACATGCACATGCACATGCACATGCACATGCACATGCACATGCACATGCACATGCACATGCACATGCACATGCACATGCACATGCACATGCACATGCACATGCACATGCACATGCACATGCACATGCACATGCACATGCACATGCACATGCACATGCACATGCACATGCACATGCACATGCACATGCACATGCACATGCACATGCACATGCACATGCACATGCACATGCACATGCACATGCACATGCACATGCACATGCACATGCACATGCACATGCACATGCACATGCACATGCACATGCACATGCACATGCACATGCACATGCACATGCACATGCACATGCACATGCACATGCACATGCACATGCACATGCACATGCACATGCACATGCACATGCACATGCACATGCACATGCACATGCACATGCACATGCACATGCACATGCACATGCACATGCACATGCACATGCACATGCACATGCACATGCACATGCACATGCACATGCACATGCACATGCACATGCACATGCACATGCACATGCACATGCACATGCACATGCACATGCACATGCACATGCACATGCACATGCACATGCACATGCACATGCACATGCACATGCACATGCACATGCACATGCACATGCACATGCACATGCACATGCACATGCACATGCACATGCACATGCACATGCACATGCACATGCACATGCACATGCACATGCACATGCACATGCACATGCACATGCACATGCACATGCACATGCACATGCACATGCACATGCACATGCACATGCACATGCACATGCACATGCACATGCACATGCACATGCACATGCACATGCACATGCACATGCACATGCACATGCACATGCACATGCACATCAGCACATGCACATGCACATGCACATGCACATGCACATGCACATGCACATGCACATGCACATGCACATGCACATGCACATGCACATGCACATGCACATGCACATGCACATGCACATGCACATGCACATGCACATGCACATGCACATGCACATGCACATGCACATGCACATGCACATGCACATGCACATGCACATGCACATGCACATGCACATGCACATGCACATGCACATGCACATGCACATGCACATGCACATGCACATGCACATGCACATGCACATGCACATGCACATGCACATGCACATGCACATGCACATGCACATGCACATGCACATGCACATGCACATGCACATGCACATGCACATGCACATGCACATGCACATGCACATGCACATGCACATGCACATGCACATGCACATGCACATGCACATGCACATGCACATGCACATGCACATGCACATGCACATGCACATGCACATGCACATGCACATGCACATGCACATGCACATGCACATGCACATGCACATGCACATGCACATGCACATGCACATGCACATGCACATGCACATGCACATGCACATGCACATGCACATGCACATGCACATGCACATGCACATGCACATGCACATGCACATGCACATGCACATGCACATGCACATGCACATGCACATGCACATGCACATGCACATGCACATGCACATGCACATGCACATGCACATGCACATGCACATGCACATGCACATGCACATGCACATGCACATGCACATGCACATGCACATGCACATGCACATGCACATGCACATGCACATGCACATGCACATGCACATGCACATGCACATGCACATGCACATGCACATGCACATGCACATGCACATGCACATGCACATGCACATGCACATGCACATGCACATGCACATGCACATGCACATGCACATGCACATGCACATGCACATGCACATGCACATGCACATGCACATGCACATGCACATGCACATGCACATGCACATGCACATGCACATGCACATGCACATGCACATGCACATGCACATGCACATGCACATGCACATGCACATGCACATGCACATGCACATGCACATGCACATGCACATGCACATGCACATGCACATGCACATGCACATGCACATGCACATGCACATGCACATGCACATGCACATGCACATGCACATGCACATGCACATGCACATGCACATGCACATGCACATGCACATGCACATGCACATGCACATGCACATGCACATGCACATGCACATGCACATGCACATGCACATGCACATGCACATGCACATGCACATGCACATGCACATGCACATGCACATGCACATGCACATGCACATGCACATGCACATGCACATGCACATGCACATGCACATGCACATGCACATGCACATGCACATGCACATGCACATGCACATGCACATGCACATGCACATGCACATGCACATGCACATGCACATGCACATGCACATGCACATGCACATGCACATGCACATGCACATGCACATGCACATGCACATGCACATGCACATGCACATGCACATGCACATGCACATGCACATGCACATGCACATGCACATGCACATGCACATGCACATGCACATGCACATGCACATGCACATGCACATGCACATGCACATGCACATGCACATGCACATGCACATGCACATGCACATGCACATGCACATGCACATGCACATGCACATGCACATGCACATGCACATGCACATGCACATGCACATGCACATGCACATGCACATGCACATGCACATGCACATGCACATGCACATGCACATGCACATGCACATGCACATGCACATGCACATGCACATGCACATGCACATGCACATGCACATGCACATGCACATGCACATGCACATGCACATGCACATGCACATGCACATGCACATGCACATGCACATGCACATGCACATGCACATGCACATGCACATGCACATGCACATGCACATGCACATGCACATGCACATGCACATGCACATGCACATGCACATGCACATGCACATGCACATGCACATGCACATGCACATGCACATGCACATGCACATGCACATGCACATGCACATGCACATGCACATGCACATGCACATGCACATGCACATGCACATGCACATGCACATGCACATGCACATGCACATGCACATGCACATGCACATGCACATGCACATGCACATGCACATGCACATGCACATGCACATGCACATGCACATGCACATGCACATGCACATGCACATGCACATGCACATGCACATGCACATGCACATGCACATGCACATGCACATGCACATGCACATGCACATGCACATGCACATGCACATGCACATGCACATGCACATGCACATGCACATGCACATGCACATGCACATGCACATGCACATGCACATGCACATGCACATGCACATGCACATGCACATGCACATGCACATGCACATGCACATGCACATGCACATGCACATGCACATGCACATGCACATGCACATGCACATGCACATGCACATGCACATGCACATGCACATGCACATGCACATGCACATGCACATGCACATGCACATGCACATGCACATGCACATGCACATGCACATGCACATGCACATGCACATGCACATGCACATGCACATGCACATGCACATGCACATGCACATGCACATGCACATGCACATGCACATGCACATGCACATGCACATGCACATGCACATGCACATGCACATGCACATGCACATGCACATGCACATGCACATGCACATGCACATGCACATGCACATGCACATGCACATGCACATGCACATGCACATGCACATGCACATGCACATGCACATGCACATGCACATGCACATGCACATGCACATGCACATGCACATGCACATGCACATGCACATGCACATGCACATGCACATGCACATGCACATGCACATGCACATGCACATGCACATGCACATGCACATGCACATGCACATGCACATGCACATGCACATGCACATGCACATGCACATGCACATGCACATGCACATGCACATGCACATGCACATGCACATGCACATGCACATGCACATGCACATGCACATGCACATGCACATGCACATGCACATGCACATGCACATGCACATGCACATGCACATGCACATGCACATGCACATGCACATGCACATGCACATGCACATGCACATGCACATGCACATGCACATGCACATGCACATGCACATGCACATGCACATGCACATGCACATGCACATGCACATGCACATGCACATGCACATGCACATGCACATGCACATGCACATGCACATGCACATGCACATGCACATGCACATGCACATGCACATGCACATGCACATGCACATGCACATGCACATGCACATGCACATGCACATGCACATGCACATGCACATGCACATGCACATGCACATGCACATGCACATGCACATGCACATGCACATGCACATGCACATGCACATGCACATGCACATGCACATGCACATGCACATGCACATGCACATGCACATGCACATGCACATGCACATGCACATGCACATGCACATGCACATGCACATGCACATGCACATGCACATGCACATGCACATGCACATGCACATGCACATGCACATGCACATGCACATGCACATGCACATGCACATGCACATGCACATGCACATGCACATGCACATGCACATGCACATGCACATGCACATGCACATGCACATGCACATGCACATGCACATGCACATGCACATGCACATGCACATGCACATGCACATGCACATGCACATGCACATGCACATGCACATGCACATGCACATGCACATGCACATGCACATGCACATGCACATGCACATGCACATGCACATGCACATGCACATGCACATGCACATGCACATGCACATGCACATGCACATGCACATGCACATGCACATGCACATGCACATGCACATGCACATGCACATGCACATGCACATGCACATGCACATGCACATGCACATGCACATGCACATGCACATGCACATGCACATGCACATGCACATGCACATGCACATGCACATGCACATGCACATGCACATGCACATGCACATGCACATGCACATGCACATGCACATGCACATGCACATGCACATGCACATGCACATGCACATGCACATGCACATGCACATGCACATGCACATGCACATGCACATGCACATGCACATGCACATGCACATGCACATGCACATGCACATGCACATGCACATGCACATGCACATGCACATGCACATGCACATGCACATGCACATGCACATGCACATGCACATGCACATGCACATGCACATGCACATGCACATGCACATGCACATGCACATGCACATGCACATGCACATGCACATGCACATGCACATGCACATGCACATGCACATGCACATGCACATGCACATGCACATGCACATGCACATGCACATGCACATGCACATGCACATGCACATGCACATGCACATGCACATGCACATGCACATGCACATGCACATGCACATGCACATGCACATGCACATGCACATGCACATGCACATGCACATGCACATGCACATGCACATGCACATGCACATGCACATGCACATGCACATGCACATGCACATGCACATGCACATGCACATGCACATGCACATGCACATGCACATGCACATGCACATGCACATGCACATGCACATGCACATGCACATGCACATGCACATGCACATGCACATGCACATGCACATGCACATGCACATGCACATGCACATGCACATGCACATGCACATGCACATGCACATGCACATGCACATGCACATGCACATGCACATGCACATGCACATGCACATGCACATGCACATGCACATGCACATGCACATGCACATGCACATGCACATGCACATGCACATGCACATGCACATGCACATGCACATGCACATGCACATGCACATGCACATGCACATGCACATGCACATGCACATGCACATGCACATGCACATGCACATGCACATGCACATGCACATGCACATGCACATGCACATGCACATGCACATGCACATGCACATGCACATGCACATGCACATGCACATGCACATGCACATGCACATGCACATGCACATGCACATGCACATGCACATGCACATGCACATGCACATGCACATGCACATGCACATGCACATGCACATGCACATGCACATGCACATGCACATGCACATGCACATGCACATGCACATGCACATGCACATGCACATGCACATGCACATGCACATGCACATGCACATGCACATGCACATGCACATGCACATGCACATGCACATGCACATGCACATGCACATGCACATGCACATGCACATGCACATGCACATGCACATGCACATGCACATGCACATGCACATGCACATGCACATGCACATGCACATGCACATGCACATGCACATGCACATGCACATGCACATGCACATGCACATGCACATGCACATGCACATGCACATGCACATGCACATGCACATGCACATGCACATGCACATGCACATGCACATGCACATGCACATGCACATGCACATGCACATGCACATGCACATGCACATGCACATGCACATGCACATGCACATGCACATGCACATGCACATGCACATGCACATGCACATGCACATGCACATGCACATGCACATGCACATGCACATGCACATGCACATGCACATGCACATGCACATGCACATGCACATGCACATGCACATGCACATGCACATGCACATGCACATGCACATGCACATGCACATGCACATGCACATGCACATGCACATGCACATGCACATGCACATGCACATGCACATGCACATGCACATGCACATGCACATGCACATGCACATGCACATGCACATGCACATGCACATGCACATGCACATGCACATGCACATGCACATGCACATGCACATGCACATGCACATGCACATGCACATGCACATGCACATGCACATGCACATGCACATGCACATGCACATGCACATGCACATGCACATGCACATGCACATGCACATGCACATGCACATGCACATGCACATGCACATGCACATGCACATGCACATGCACATGCACATGCACATGCACATGCACATGCACATGCACATGCACATGCACATGCACATGCACATGCACATGCACATGCACATGCACATGCACATGCACATGCACATGCACATGCACATGCACATGCACATGCACATGCACATGCACATGCACATGCACATGCACATGCACATGCACATGCACATGCACATGCACATGCACATGCACATGCACATGCACATGCACATGCACATGCACATGCACATGCACATGCACATGCACATGCACATGCACATGCACATGCACATGCACATGCACATGCACATGCACATGCACATGCACATGCACATGCACATGCACATGCACATGCACATGCACATGCACATGCACATGCACATGCACATGCACATGCACATGCACATGCACATGCACATGCACATGCACATGCACATGCACATGCACATGCACATGCACATGCACATGCACATGCACATGCACATGCACATGCACATGCACATGCACATGCACATGCACATGCACATGCACATGCACATGCACATGCACATGCACATGCACATGCACATGCACATGCACATGCACATGCACATGCACATGCACATGCACATGCACATGCACATGCACATGCACATGCACATGCACATGCACATGCACATGCACATGCACATGCACATGCACATGCACATGCACATGCACATGCACATGCACATGCACATGCACATGCACATGCACATGCACATGCACATGCACATGCACATGCACATGCACATGCACATGCACATGCACATGCACATGCACATGCACATGCACATGCACATGCACATGCACATGCACATGCACATGCACATGCACATGCACATGCACATGCACATGCACATGCACATGCACATGCACATGCACATGCACATGCACATGCACATGCACATGCACATGCACATGCACATGCACATGCACATGCACATGCACATGCACATGCACATGCACATGCACATGCACATGCACATGCACATGCACATGCACATGCACATGCACATGCACATGCACATGCACATGCACATGCACATGCACATGCACATGCACATGCACATGCACATGCACATGCACATGCACATGCACATGCACATGCACATGCACATGCACATGCACATGCACATGCACATGCACATGCACATGCACATGCACATGCACATGCACATGCACATGCACATGCACATGCACATGCACATGCACATGCACATGCACATGCACATGCACATGCACATGCACATGCACATGCACATGCACATGCACATGCACATGCACATGCACATGCACATGCACATGCACATGCACATGCACATGCACATGCACATGCACATGCACATGCACATGCACATGCACATGCACATGCACATGCACATGCACATGCACATGCACATGCACATGCACATGCACATGCACATGCACATGCACATGCACATGCACATGCACATGCACATGCACATGCACATGCACATGCACATGCACATGCACATGCACATGCACATGCACATGCACATGCACATGCACATGCACATGCACATGCACATGCACATGCACATGCACATGCACATGCACATGCACATGCACATGCACATGCACATGCACATGCACATGCACATGCACATGCACATGCACATGCACATGCACATGCACATGCACATGCACATGCACATGCACATGCACATGCACATGCACATGCACATGCACATGCACATGCACATGCACATGCACATGCACATGCACATGCACATGCACATGCACATGCACATGCACATGCACATGCACATGCACATGCACATGCACATGCACATGCACATGCACATGCACATGCACATGCACATGCACATGCACATGCACATGCACATGCACATGCACATGCACATGCACATGCACATGCACATGCACATGCACATGCACATGCACATGCACATGCACATGCACATGCACATGCACATGCACATGCACATGCACATGCACATGCACATGCACATGCACATGCACATGCACATGCACATGCACATGCACATGCACATGCACATGCACATGCACATGCACATGCACATGCACATGCACATGCACATGCACATGCACATGCACATGCACATGCACATGCACATGCACATGCACATGCACATGCACATGCACATGCACATGCACATGCACATGCACATGCACATGCACATGCACATGCACATGCACATGCACATGCACATGCACATGCACATGCACATGCACATGCACATGCACATGCACATGCACATGCACATGCACATGCACATGCACATGCACATGCACATGCACATGCACATGCACATGCACATGCACATGCACATGCACATGCACATGCACATGCACATGCACATGCACATGCACATGCACATGCACATGCACATGCACATGCACATGCACATGCACATGCACATGCACATGCACATGCACATGCACATGCACATGCACATGCACATGCACATGCACATGCACATGCACATGCACATGCACATGCACATGCACATGCACATGCACATGCACATGCACATGCACATGCACATGCACATGCACATGCACATGCACATGCACATGCACATGCACATGCACATGCACATGCACATGCACATGCACATGCACATGCACATGCACATGCACATGCACATGCACATGCACATGCACATGCACATGCACATGCACATGCACATGCACATGCACATGCACATGCACATGCACATGCACATGCACATGCACATGCACATGCACATGCACATGCACATGCACATGCACATGCACATGCACATGCACATGCACATGCACATGCACATGCACATGCACATGCACATGCACATGCACATGCACATGCACATGCACATGCACATGCACATGCACATGCACATGCACATGCACATGCACATGCACATGCACATGCACATGCACATGCACATGCACATGCACATGCACATGCACATGCACATGCACATGCACATGCACATGCACATGCACATGCACATGCACATGCACATGCACATGCACATGCACATGCACATGCACATGCACATGCACATGCACATGCACATGCACATGCACATGCACATGCACATGCACATGCACATGCACATGCACATGCACATGCACATGCACATGCACATGCACATGCACATGCACATGCACATGCACATGCACATGCACATGCACATGCACATGCACATGCACATGCACATGCACATGCACATGCACATGCACATGCACATGCACATGCACATGCACATGCACATGCACATGCACATGCACATGCACATGCACATGCACATGCACATGCACATGCACATGCACATGCACATGCACATGCACATGCACATGCACATGCACATGCACATGCACATGCACATGCACATGCACATGCACATGCACATGCACATGCACATGCACATGCACATGCACATGCACATGCACATGCACATGCACATGCACATGCACATGCACATGCACATGCACATGCACATGCACATGCACATGCACATGCACATGCACATGCACATGCACATGCACATGCACATGCACATGCACATGCACATGCACATGCACATGCACATGCACATGCACATGCACATGCACATGCACATGCACATGCACATGCACATGCACATGCACATGCACATGCACATGCACATGCACATGCACATGCACATGCACATGCACATGCACATGCACATGCACATGCACATGCACATGCACATGCACATGCACATGCACATGCACATGCACATGCACATGCACATGCACATGCACATGCACATGCACATGCACATGCACATGCACATGCACATGCACATGCACATGCACATGCACATGCACATGCACATGCACATGCACATGCACATGCACATGCACATGCACATGCACATGCACATGCACATGCACATGCACATGCACATGCACATGCACATGCACATGCACATGCACATGCACATGCACATGCACATGCACATGCACATGCACATGCACATGCACATGCACATGCACATGCACATGCACATGCACATGCACATGCACATGCACATGCACATGCACATGCACATGCACATGCACATGCACATGCACATGCACATGCACATGCACATGCACATGCACATGCACATGCACATGCACATGCACATGCACATGCACATGCACATGCACATGCACATGCACATGCACATGCACATGCACATGCACATGCACATGCACATGCACATGCACATGCACATGCACATGCACATGCACATGCACATGCACATGCACATGCACATGCACATGCACATGCACATGCACATGCACATGCACATGCACATGCACATGCACATGCACATGCACATGCACATGCACATGCACATGCACATGCACATGCACATGCACATGCACATGCACATGCACATGCACATGCACATGCACATGCACATGCACATGCACATGCACATGCACATGCACATGCACATGCACATGCACATGCACATGCACATGCACATGCACATGCACATGCACATGCACATGCACATGCACATGCACATGCACATGCACATGCACATGCACATGCACATGCACATGCACATGCACATGCACATGCACATGCACATGCACATGCACATGCACATGCACATGCACATGCACATGCACATGCACATGCACATGCACATGCACATGCACATGCACATGCACATGCACATGCACATGCACATGCACATGCACATGCACATGCACATGCACATGCACATGCACATGCACATGCACATGCACATGCACATGCACATGCACATGCACATGCACATGCACATGCACATGCACATGCACATGCACATGCACATGCACATGCACATGCACATGCACATGCACATGCACATGCACATGCACATGCACATGCACATGCACATGCACATGCACATGCACATGCACATGCACATGCACATGCACATGCACATGCACATGCACATGCACATGCACATGCACATGCACATGCACATGCACATGCACATGCACATGCACATGCACATGCACATGCACATGCACATGCACATGCACATGCACATGCACATGCACATGCACATGCACATGCACATGCACATGCACATGCACATGCACATGCACATGCACATGCACATGCACATGCACATGCACATGCACATGCACATGCACATGCACATGCACATGCACATGCACATGCACATGCACATGCACATGCACATGCACATGCACATGCACATGCACATGCACATGCACATGCACATGCACATGCACATGCACATGCACATGCACATGCACATGCACATGCACATGCACATGCACATGCACATGCACATGCACGTGCACATGCACATGCACATGCACATGCACGTGCACATGCACATGCACATGCACATGCACGTGAACGTGCACATGCACATGCACATGCACATGCACATGCACATGCACAGTGCACATACACATGCACATGCACATGCACATGCACATGCACATGCACATGCACATGCACATGCACATGCACATGCACATGCACATGCACATGCACATGCACATGCACATGCACATGCACATGCACATGCACATGCACATGCACATGCACATGCACATGCACATGCACATGCACATGCACATGCACATGCACATGCACATGCACATGCACATGCACATGCACATGCACATGCACATGCACATGCACATGCACATGCACATGCACATGCACATGCACATGCACATGCACATGCACATGCACATGCACATGCACATGCACATGCACATGCACATGCACATGCACATGCACATGCACATGCACATGCACATGCACATGCACATGCACATGCACATGCACATGCACATGCACATGCACATGCACATGCACATGCACATGCACATGCACATGCACATGCACATGCACATGCACATGCACATGCACATGCACATGCACATGCACATGCACATGCACATGCACATGCACATGCACATGCACATGCACATGCACATGCACATGCACATGCACATGCACATGCACATGCACATGCACATGCACATGCACATGCACATGCACATGCACATGCACATGCACATGCACATGCACATGCACATGCACATGCACATGCACATGCACATGCACATGCACATGCACATGCACATGCACATGCACATGCACATGCACATGCACATGCACATGCACATGCACATGCACATGCACATGCACATGCACATGCACATGCACATGCACATGCACATGCACATGCACATGCACATGCACATGCACATGCACATGCACATGCACATGCACATGCACATGCACATGCACATGCACATGCACATGCACATGCACATGCACATGCACATGCACATGCACATGCACATGCACATGCACATGCACATGCACATGCACATGCACATGCACATGCACATGCACATGCACATGCACATGCACATGCACATGCACATGCACATGCACATGCACATGCACATGCACATGCACATGCACATGCACATGCACATGCACATGCACATGCACATGCACATGCACATGCACATGCACATGCACATGCACATGCACATGCACATGCACATGCACATGCACATGCACATGCACATGCACATGCACATGCACATGCACATGCACATGCACATGCACATGCACATGCACATGCACATGCACATGCACATGCACATGCACATGCACATGCACATGCACATGCACATGCACATGCACATGCACATGCACATGCACATGCACATGCACATGCACATGCACATGCACATGCACATGCACATGCACATGCACATGCACATGCACATGCACATGCACATGCACATGCACATGCACATGCACATGCACATGCACATGCACATGCACATGCACATGCACATGCACATGCACATGCACATGCACATGCACATGCACATGCACATGCACATGCACATGCACATGCA
>CAMIUK010000068.1:0-47500 GCA_946251905.1 Cryptocephalus moraei
TGCATGTGCATGTGCATGGGCATGTGCATGTGCATGTGCATGTGCATGGGCATGTGCATGTGCATGTGCATGTGCATGTGCATGTGCATGTGCATGTGCATGTGCATGTGCATGTGCATGTGCATGTGCATTTGCATGTGCATGTGCATGTGCATGTGCATGTGCATGTGCATGTGCATGTGCATGTGCATGTGCATGTGCATGTGCATGTGCATGTGCATGTGCATGTGCATGTGCATGTGCATGTGCATGTGCATGTGCATGTGCATGTGCATGTGCATGTGCATGTGCATGTGCATGTGCATGTGCATGTGCATGTGCATGTGCATGTGCATGTGCATGTGCATGTGCATGTGCATGTGCATGTGCATGTGCATGTGCATGTGCATGTGCATGTGCATGTGCATGTGCATGTGCATGGGTATGTGCATGTGCATGTGCATGTGCATGTGCATGTGCATGTGCATGTGTTTGTAGCACTATATTTATGGCAACGTGTGTGTGTGAATATTCCTGTGTTATGGCAACTGCTAAAATTGTGGCAACTTACACTCCGTGCCATAACTGTAACGGTGGATTTTAGCCATACCCTTCAACCAATTTTCAAGAGATATATCCGAAATCATGGGTATTGACCAATAGAGCATTTATTAAATGAAACCCCTGACACTGTGCCACTGGTTCGCCCCATTTTACCAAAAAAGTGGGTAAAGTGTGTGAGTAGTTATAATTCAGTTTTATTCACATAGTATGTACATACAGTACTGTGGCACATATTTTTTTGCGACTGAGGCGACATCTGCGTATAACCTTGATGTGAAATTGCGACGTTTCTGCTCGAATGATTCTGTTTATGTATTCTAACCGTATTTCGTGTTCGGCTATCGTATATCGTGCGGCTTATACTGTACGGGTGTAGTAGTGTGTCACATAAATTTATTAAGAGAAATTAAAATATCTCACTCTAAATTAATCACTAAATTAAATAATATAAAATAATAATAATTAAACTAAAAATTAATAATATTGTTAATAAATTTTTAATAAATTACCCTTCGAAATTTCCCTACTATTTCCGGAGGTGTTCAATAAAAGTGAAATATGAATAAACCAGATTTTTTATCAAAATTTGTCACACGATTATTTTTATTAAGAAAAGGTTTTAAATAAATACTTCAATTACATTCTATAAGAAAATACGTCCGTACGGCCGTCAAAGGGTGGTAACAGGGATAGAAAATGATTAATTCAAATAAATTGAAAACATCCCACTAATGTTCCAATTTTTTCCTCAAATATTTGATAATACGGATGCAAATCAATACTAATGGTCAAAAAAATCCTCCGCTTCAGCTCACAGCGCAGTTGAAATAGTGGTGAATAATGACAAGCATGCGGTTTTCAAGTTTATCATATTCTACTTATTTTCAAACTTCTAATTAAATCATACGCATCACAAAAACTCCCAAACGAATGTGGGTGGATAGAAATAGTGGTGGCAAGCTTTGAATTAAATAATTTTCGTCATTAGAGACTAACTAAATGTTCCAATAAATTGTAGTTAGCGGTTGGTTAAACGCATGCTTAAAAATTATTATTGTCGAGAAAACTTCCCGAGGTTAGTGAAAATAGGGGAGAAAAATGAAAAAAAATTACATTTTCAGAGACGGTTGTTACGCTAATTTTTCTCCAAAAATTTCCAACAAAGTCAATTAACTACCTATGATGAAAAAAATTTTCGTGCGGTACTCAGGGTTCTTATGTAATAGGAGATAGTTATTCATTCGGAAAAGTTAAAATCACTTATTAAAATCTTTGATTTCATAAATATTTACTTAAAGTGATATCTACCATTTTCATTTCATTAAATGGATGTTAAATAGTTATTACTGCCTAAACAATTTCCCTCTTCCTTCGGTTTTTAAAAAGTTTAATTAGCCCATTATTTAACCGCTTCGATTTACCTGCAATTTGAAATATTCATAGGAAAAATGTCAAAAAAAGTTATATAGTGCCGATATGTGCTTTTAGCCTGGGGCTGAATGACACCTCTTCTCATGGGTGAAAATATTCAACCTCAAAATAACACCGGAAATCGATATTAATTTCAAGCAAAAAATGTTATATAAACTTCTCTCGGTAAGTTAATATTTTCAGAGTATTCACGATTTAAATTGTTGATTTTGTACCTGAAAAATGCATGTTTTTGAGAAGTTTTTCAAAAATAACTCGAAAACAGTAAATTTTAACACAAAAGTTATGAGAATAAAAAAAAACCTTTTAAAATAATGAATCGAATGGCGCTTTTAAATTTTTATCGCAGCGACATAACTCTAGATGCAGCTTGATAAAGGTCTAAGTTTATTTGAAATAACCTAGAATCGAACATTTTATCATGAAATATTGCAAAAAGGAGTAGTTTTTAAAAAAAATCTTAAACTATTTTTTAAAAGTGAGGCCTTTAAAATGTGCTAACACAAAAGTGATTTGGAAGGAAAATAACCGAGTTATTACAAAAACAAAACTATTGTATCAAAAAAAAGAAAATAAGTCAATAAATTTTCCACAAAAATTAAACTCTAAAAAACACACCCTTAATATGTAAAATTAGGTATATTTATATACTAACTTGTCCTCAAATTTTAAACAGTTTGAAATACTCACATTTTAACAAAACTTCAATTAAGGGTTCAATTATTTTTTGAAATGCTATAAAAATTATCCGTTTTTTTTATAAATTACTCGAAAACTAAAAGAGATATGAAAAATATACACGAACTCTAAAATGTAGAATTTTTTTGCTGAGAGTTTTTAATTTTTTTTTTTAATTTTTCTACTATGAAAACAAATTGAGATATTGTCATTTATAATTTGCATATAAGTGTGAGAAGTACCTTTTTGGAGTCCTTTAAATCGCATCCTCTAAAAATGAAGGACTTCAAAAAAATCCCAACTTAACAAATCTGATAACGTTCAAAATTTTCTACAAAATAAGCTTTTGACCAATATATTTAAAATTAAAGAAATTATCGTTAAAAAACCATTTACGTTTTCCTGTCTTTTTTTCGGGGCCTATAAATATCTCCAGTTTCAACTATTTGTTCAACTAAATATGGTTTTTGAAATTTTTTCTAGTATTTAAATAAAAATCCTACAATATTTTGGAGGAAAGGGTGATTTTTTTTTGGTTAAAACAGCGAAATATTTGAGAAATATTATTAAAAATAATGAGATTTTATTTAATTACACTCACAACATTGACCAATTTAAAATTATAGCAAACATTATTTATGTATTACCCTATAAAGGGTGTTTTTAAGGGTTGAATAAATGGAGTACATCGCAAAGTAGACTTGCAAATGGTAAAATAAATGTAATGTATTATAAACGGACCATTACAATTTGGAAATATAGAAAAAAAATATAAATTTCTTTGTTTTGAAATTTTGAAATAGTTAAGAAATTAAGCTATGAACATTAAATAGATTTTAATTCACTCTAAATTGCATCATTAAATAATTTAATTAAAAAGAATAATTTTTACTTTTTAATAATAAAATTTACAATATTAGCTTTTGTTTTATCCGTCAAAAGCGATACAAATCTGATATCGCTAATTTGCACAAACAAGTTTTTGTGTCTAACATAATAATATTATAATTTGATATAAATTTTGATTCTTCTTGGGCTGTTATTGAGATTTTCGTCTTACATTCTTCTGTTTTATTTTATAAAAGAATTAGTTACATAAGGTAACAGTTTTTACATCATCATGAAAATAGCTGGACCATCTAGTAAAAACGAGGAGAAAAATGAGGTGGTCACTTAAAAGAAAAGGTGACGTCATTGTGCAAAAGTACATGACGCAGTAAGTAAAAATGTTATTTCGTAAGGTGCATAAAGAAAAAAATTAATTGGCTTGTCAGGGCGTTTTCCTTGTAAACATTAAATAACGTAATTATGAATTTTGTCCCTTACTTCATCACCACAATGTATGTCTGTACAAATAAAAAAATAAACAGGACATAAAACTAACAGCAGATATGCTGTTGTACCATCCCACTCTTCAAAAAAAAATTGTATAACTTTATTCTATCATCCCACTGCCCAGGATCATTTCTAGAGCTTTACTTAATAATCCCCAATCCCTGCAAAACAGTGTAAGAAATTTATTAATCCATCGTACTCGACAAATATCCTTTGTAGTCATTAATTTGAACATCTCACTTCCCAAAAAAGTTGTATAAAGTCTAACCATCGCACTCCCTAAAATACAGGCGTAGAAATTTATTTATTTTATTTAATTAATTAATTAATTAATTAATTAATTTTAATATTTATTTTAATTTTATTTAACAAAATGCCCTGTTAGTAATTTATTCAACAATTCCGTTTTTTCAAAAAAGACCTGTAAAGATTCATTTAGTAATGTGAGTCCTGCTGCTGAAAATAAAACCTTGTAGGGATTGATTCAGGTATATTACTTCCAAAAACATAATTTTAGAAATAATTTAAACAAACCCACTCTTAACAAATCGTTGTAGGAAATTATTCTAGAAATGAAATGTAGATGTGCATTTAAAAGAAATATATTCCTATAACGAAATTTTGGGGAGACGGTTAGTTCAAAAAATTCTAAATGGGTTTTTTGGGAATCTGTTGATTTTTTGACCTGTTTATTTTTCATTTGAGTATAGCTAGCCAACACCCCTGGGAGTTAGCAACAAGCGTAATAAGTTTTTTAATTGTTGTATAATTTTGTAATTATCATGTAGGGCATTTGACGTGAGACGGACAACGAATACACTGACGACCTAAAATTCGTTCATATTCACGGTATTGTAATCCTAGAAGACCTGAATGCCAATATACAATTTTAGTTTTGTATGAGACGTAGTTGTAAACTTATGGAACTACAAAAAAATTTGGTGAAATCTGAAGTAGATAATTTTATGAAACTGTTGTTCGCATTAACCAATGTATAATAAAATACTTAAAATGTTCATTCAGCCATTTCACTACTGTTCTCAATTATAGAATCAGATTCAAAACTTGGAAACTCTTTTCACAAAAAAAAAAACAGGAAATGAATATTTCAAATCCAAACTACAGCAAGCTCACCAAGTCTTTCTTAAATTATTTAAATTCCAAAATATAGTCCAATAGTAGATATTACCCAAGAAGGTTCAAAATGGGATCTATATTGGTTTAGGAGATACCAGACTTAACGTTCAAAGTCACGCACTGGGAGCCTAACCTGACGTATGTATTAGTCAACCTATTTACATGAGAACTTTGTAAGAACACTGCCATATATTATTATCTGTTTATATTGTTGTAAATCCATTTTTAATAGGTACCTATTAAAATAATAGGATAAAATGAAACAGTCTCGTAACAATAGAAGAAAAAGTTCAATTTGTAATTTTTACTGTTTTACAATAATTTGAACTAACACCGACAATACATTTAACAAGTAGGCTTTCGGTTGTTGTAATAAAGCTGTGCAACTTTTTTACTTTTCGAGTAAACATGTTAAATTATGCATGTGCCAAGTGCGGCGCTCATCGCTTGCCTTTGTACATGAAGTCCTGTACCTTCTAAACGAATGCTGATCATGTTTCGAAACTGTTAGTGTAATATCAACATACCTGAGGCTGTATTTTGAATTTAAAATGATTTTAAAGAAGGCTGGTGAAAGTTACTATAATTTAGATTTGAAATATTCACTTCCAATGTTCTATAGGTACAAAAAAAAAATGAAATTTTGAATCTGATTCCATGTTCGCAAAAACAGTAGATATTTTCTATGGAACTTCATTGAAATATCTAATTATTGATTAGTTACTTCAAATATTTTCTTAAAACTAGCTATCTAAAATTTTATTAATTACCTGGAAGCCACAACCTGACAACTAAATCTGGTACAAAAAAATGTGTTTACTTTCACGCCCTCCAGGAGTACAATTATCCCGGATGTGAACGAATTTCTAGTTGTTACGTTTTTCTAGTTATCCGCTTCACGTGAAATGCCTCGTGTACAAAATAGTGTCCTAGGTGAATTTTATTGTGTGCTATAACTGCCAGTTTAGCATAAGGAAAATGGTTTTTCATTAAAAGTAAGCTATTTTATTTGTCTCCCTGTTTTAAACTAAATCAAGCACAAAGTTAAGCCAACACCATGGATGCAACAAGAAACAGAAGCTGTTATCAAATTTTTAGAATTAGTATAAAAAATGTCATTTTTTATACTAATTCAATATTTTATACTATAGCAAATGGCAGATTGTGAAAAATGGATTGATTCTTCTTACTGTTACCAGGAGGTTCCCCTCTTTGCCAAGCCTCATTCAGTTGACGAAGAGAACCAGCATTTGGCCCATCTAATGGGTGGTTTTCAGAGGAGTTTTTGTCCTGTTGGTCGTCTGTTTATCCAATTTCTGACTGGTCTTTCTTCTGTCATCCTCTCCACATGTTCTCTACACTTTTCTTCCTTTTTTTACTCTATTTTGTCACGTCTTGGATATTATATCGTTGTTTGATAGAGTTGTTTGTTTTCCTGCCTCGCAGATATGCACCTAATATTTATCTCACTACCTTCATTTCTTTTGCTCTTATGTTTTTGTTTTGCATTTTTCGTTTCTGCCTTTGTTTCGGTGGCATATATGTTCATATTGGTCTTACTATGGCCTTATGTCGTATTTTTGCTTCTATTTTCATATATTTGTTTTCTATATGTAGTCTCTCTGGCTAGCCACTTGTATTGCTTTTGTGTAATGTAATTTTCCCTAGTTAAAAGTACCGCGATGACTCAAGATTTTAGTTCCTAGGTATTTAAAGTGCATCGCCTGTTCTATTGTTGAATTCTCAAAATGTAACTTACAGCGTCTTGGTTCTCTGGCTATAACCATGCATTTCGTTTTTTGTGTTGATATCTGCATGTTGCATCCCTTAGTTGTCAAGTTAAATTGGCGCACTAATTGTTGAAAGCGGTCCTTCTTATCTGCTATTAACACGGCCTCGTCTGAAGAGCATATTCTATTGATATTTTTTAAAAACCTGAGATAAAATTACAAAATTTAAGCAAAATGTTATTAAAAACTAGTAGATGAAACTCTGATTTTATTTCAGTGATATTTATCTGATATACTATATAATGTAGCATTAAATAATACATGTGATTTAGTATTGTTAATGCGCCCTTTTTTTCTTACAAATTCAAAGTTTAGCTAAGTAAGACCCCGCTGGCGATTTTTAGTTTCCGGTGATATCAGTGTTCATTCAAGAACCTGAATGAATTTCTCTGAACATTGAAAGGAATTTTATAAAAAATCTGGACTTAAGGTTTTATTTCTTAAGTTACATTTTATAGTACATTTTTTTGCTTTTTTTCACTATTTTTTCAAGATTATGTAGTTTAATACATTCTTCACTAGTCCTTATAAAGGCGCCAATTAACATTTAGGGAACGCGCCTAATACTTTACTTTGGAATTTTATTTTTGTTACGGTTATATGGAGTATAATATGTGTATATTTGTTATATTTTTCACTTTGTTTGCTCTGAGCTACATACCATAAAAATAGTTATTGTCTTATTAACTGTCTAGTGTACAATAAAATTAGTTTTTACTTATACCTTTTTTATAACTACGAAATACTAGAGGTGGCAAAGTTGGAAATTTATTTTTTAATAAACTGAAAGTTTTAAATGAAAACATGTTTAAGTTTTTTTTTAAATAAAGTAATATTAGTAAAGGTAGGGATGGTCTATAATTAGAGTGAAAATCTACGTTTTTACAAGATGAACTTTCTTGATGGCCAATTAATATTTAAGGAACCGTAAAAGTTATATGTTTTCTATTTGTTTATCAGCAGCACCTTAAAATTTTTGTTAGTTTTTATACTCTCAGAATTTTATTTGTTTTAGTTAAAGAAAAGTAATAAAATACTTACTAAGTAGATATTCCTGTTTTTAGACATTTGAAAGTACAGTAACAAATTTACATTCAATTTTAACACAAATCCGTTGCTCGAGCAAAATTTAAAAACTCCTTTTCTTCAAAAAACAAGTAATTTCATAACACGTGTCGAAAATTTAGAAAAAATTTATTGATTTACATCAATAAAATGGACTTGGAATTACCCCCAAATCTTTCAAAAAAACTCCTCCTTCCGATTAGCAGTGTGGTCAAGTATTGAAATAAACGTATGTAGAGTTGTATTTACACATATGATGAAATACATAAATATCATTTGTATATATGCTACTCATATTCCAACATTTTAAGTCTTTTTTAAGTTAACATTTGTCTAACATTTTAAGTACTGTAGTTAAGGAATCGTCAAGTGAAATTTTTAAATGGAGACCTAATTTTGGACACACCACTACCATTAATCATTAATCAATCGTTAACATCACTAAGGGGTTTAATAAAATTGTGTCTTTTTAAAGTTTCAACGGCTTAGTCTTATTACAGACGGTGGATGGAAACAATTTGGCTGCTATCTTGAAATTAATTCAATATTCTTCAAATACAGAATAAGAAATCAAAACGGCAACACCGCTTTAACACACTGTTTGAATTGAAATATTTGTGACACCTCACACACACACTTTTTCCCGTCCCGCAATATTTATGGCATCGTCTTACACTTTTCACGAATTTATATAATTATGGCAACGGTTGCCATAATAATATGCACATGCACATGCACATGCACATGCACATGCACATGCACATGCACATGCAAATGCACATGCACATGCACATGCACATGCACATGCACATGCACATGCACATGCACATGCACATGCACATGCACATGCACATGCACATGCACATGCACATGCACATGCACATGCACATGCACATGCACATGCACATGCACATGCACATGCACATGCACATGCACATGCACATGCACATGCACATGCACATGCACATGCACATGCACATGCACATGCACATGCACATGCACATGCACATGCACATGCACATGCACATGCACATGCACATGCACATGCACATGCACATGCACATGCACATGCACATGCACATGCACATGCACATGCACATGCACATGCACATGCACATGCACATGCACATGCACATGCACATGCACATGCACATGCACATGCACATGCACATGCACATGCACATGCACATGCACATGCACATGCACATGCACATGCACATGCACATGCACATGCACATACACATGCACATGCACATGCACATGCACATGCACATGCACATGCACATGCACATACACATGCACATGCACATGCACATGCACATGCACATGCACATGCACATGCACATGCACATGCACATGCACATGCACATGCACATGCACATGCACATGCACATGCACGTGCATGCGCATGCACGTGCATGTGCATGTGCATGTGCATGTGCAAGTGCATGTGCATGTGCATGTGCATGTGCATGTGCAAGTGCACGTGCATGTGCACGTGCATGTGCATGTGCATGTGCATGTGCACGTGCATGTGCACGTGCATGTGCATGTGCATGTGCATGTGCACGTGCATGTGCACGTGCATGTGCACGTGCATGTGCATGTGCATGTGCATGTGCATGTGCATGTGCATGTGCATGTGCATGTGCATGTGCATGTGCATGTGCATGTGCATGTGCATGTGCATGTGCATGTGCATGTGCATGTGCATGTGCATGTGCATGTGCATGTGTATGTGCATGTGCATGTGTATGTGCATGTGCATGTGCATGTGCATGTGCATGTGCATGTGCATGTGCATGTGTATGTGCATGTGCATGTGCATGTGCATGTGCATGTGCATGTGCATGTGCATGTGCATGTGCATGTGCGTGTGCGTGTGCGTGTGCATGTGCATGTGCATGTGCATGTGCATGTGCATGTGCATGTGCATGTGCATGTGCATGTGCATGTGCATGTGCATGTGCATGTGCATGTGCATGTGCATGTGCATGTGTATGTGCATGTGCATGTGCATGTGCATGTGCATGTGCATGTGCATGTGCATGTGCATGTGCATGTGCATGTGCATGTGCATGTGCATGTGCATGTGCATGTGCATGTGCATGTGCATGTGCATGTGCATGTGCATGTGCATGTGCATGTGCATGTGCATGTGCATGTGCATGTGCATGTGCATGTGCATGTGCATGTGCATGTGCATGTGCATGTGCATGTGCATGTGCATGTGCATGTGCATGTGCATGTGCATGTGCATGTGCATGTGCATGTGCATGTGCATGTGCATGTGCATGTGCATGTGCATGTGCATGTGCATGTGCATGTGCATGTGCATGTGCATGTGCATGTGCATGTGCATGTGCATGTGCATGTGCATGTGCATGTGCATGTGCATGTGCATGTGCATGTGCATGTGCATGTGCATGTGCATGTGCATGTGCATGTGCATGTGCATGTGCATGTGCATGTGCATGTGCATGTGCATGTGCATGTGCATGTGCATGTGCATGTGCATGTGCATGTGCATGTGCATGTGCATGTGCATGTGCATGTGCATGTGCATGTGCATGTGCATGTGCATGTGCATGTGCATTTGCATGTGCATGTGCATGTGCATGTGCATGTGCATGTGCATGTGCATGTGCATGTGCATGTGCATGTGCATTTGCATGTGCATGTGCATGTGCATGTGCATGTGCATGTGCATGTGCATGTGCATGTGCATGTGCATATTATTATGGCAACCGTTGCCATAATTATATAAATTCGTGAAAAGTGTAAGACGATGCCATAAATATTGCGGGACGGGAAAAAGTGTGTGTGTGAGGTGTCACAAATATTTCAATTCAAACAGTGTGTTAAAGCGGTGTTGCCGTTTTGATTTCTTATTCTGTATTTGAAGAATATTGAATTAATTTCAAGATAGCAGCCAAATTGTTTCCATCCACCGTCTGTAATAAGACTAAGCCGTTGAAACTTTAAAAAGACACAATTTTATTAAACCCCTTAGTGATGTTAACGATTGATTAATGATTAATGGTAGTGGTGTGTCCAAAATTAGGTCTCCATTTAAAAATTTCACTTGACGATTCCTTAACTACAGTACTTAAAATGTTAGACAAATGTTAACTTAAAAAAGACTTAAAATGTTGGAATATGAGTAGCATATATACAAATGATATTTATGTATTTCATCATATGTGTAAATACAACTCTACATACGTTTATTTCAATACTTGACCACACTGCTAATCGGAAGGAGGAGTTTTTTTGAAAGATTTGGGGGTAATTCCAAGTCCATTTTATTGATGTAAATCAATAAATTTTTTCTAAATTTTCGACACGTGTTATGAAATTACTTGTTTTTTGAAGAAAAGGAGTTTTTAAATTTTGCTCGAGCAACGGATTTGTGTTAAAATTGAATGTAAATTTGTTACTGTACTTTCAAATGTCTAAAAACAGGAATATCTACTTAGTAAGTATTTTATTACTTTTCTTTAACTAAAACAAATAAAATTCTGAGAGTATAAAAACTAACAAAAATTTTAAGGTGCTGCTGATAAACAAATAGAAAACATATAACTTTTACGGTTCCTTAAATATTAATTGGCCATCAAGAAAGTTCATCTTGTAAAAACGTAGATTTTCACTCTAATTATAGACCATCCCTACCTTTACTAATATTACTTTATTTAAAAAAAAACTTAAACATGTTTTCATTTAAAACTTTCAGTTTATTAAAAAATAAATTTCCAACTTTGCCACCTCTAGTATTTCGTAGTTATAAAAAAGGTATAAGTAAAAACTAATTTTATTGTACACTAGACAGTTAATAAGACAATAACTATTTTTATGGTATGTAGCTCAGAGCAAACAAAGTGAAAAATATAACAAATATACACATATTATACTCCATATAACCGTAACAAAAATAAAATTCCAAAGTAAAGTATTAGGCGCGTTCCCTAAATGTTAATTGGCGCCTTTATAAGGACTAGTGAAGAATGTATTAAACTACATAATCTTGAAAAAATAGTGAAAAAAAGCAAAAAAATGTACTATAAAATGTAACTTAAGAAATAAAACCTTAAGTCCAGATTTTTTATAAAATTCCTTTCAATGTTCAGAGAAATTCATTCAGGTTCTTGAATGAACACTGATATCACCGGAAACTAAAAATCGCCAGCGGGGTCTTACTTAGCTAAACTTTGAATTTGTAAGAAAAAAAGGGCGCATTAACAATACTAAATCACATGTATTATTTAATGCTACATTATATAGTATATCAGATAAATATCACTGAAATAAAATCAGAGTTTCATCTACTAGTTTTTAATAACATTTTGCTTAAATTTTGTAATTTTATCTCAGGTTTTTAAAAAATATCAATAGAATATGCTCTTCAGACGAGGCCGTGTTAATAGCAGATAAGAAGGACCGCTTTCAACAATTAGTGCGCCAATTTAACTTGACAACTAAGGGATGCAACATGCAGATATCAACACAAAAAACGAAATGCATGGTTATAGCCAGAGAACCAAGACGCTGTAAGTTACATTTTGAGAATTCAACAATAGAACAGGCGATGCACTTTAAATACCTAGGAACTAAAATCTTGAGTCATCGCGGTACTTTTAACTAGGGAAAATTACATTACACAAAAGCAATACAAGTGGCTAGCCAGAGAGACTACATATAGAAAACAAATATATGAAAATAGAAGCAAAAATACGACATAAGGCCATAGTAAGACCAATATGAACATATATGCCACCGAAACAAAGGCAGAAACGAAAAATGCAAAACAAAAACATAAGAGCAAAAGAAATGAAGGTAGTGAGATAAATATTACGTGCATATCTGCGAGGCAGGAAAACAAACAACTCTATCAAACAACGATATAATATCCAAGACGTGACAAAATAGAGTAAAAAAAGGAAGAAAAGTGTAGAGAACATGTGGAGAGGATGACAGAAGAAAGACCAGTCAGAAATTGGATAAACAGACGACCAACAGGACAAAAACTCCTCTGAAAACCACCCATTAGATGGGCCAAATGCTGGTTCTCTTCGTCAACTGAATGAGGCTTGGCAAAGAGGGGAACCTCCTGGTAACAGTAAGAAGAATCAATCCATTTTTCACAATCTGCCATTTGCTATAGTATAAAATATTGAATTAGTATAAAAAATGACATTTTTTATACTAATTCTAAAAATTTGATAACAGCTTCTGTTTCTTGTTGCATCCATGGTGTTGGCTTAACTTTGTGCTTGATTTAGTTTAAAACAGGGAGACAAATAAAATAGCTTACTTTTAATGAAAAACCATTTTCCTTATGCTAAACTGGCAGTTATAGCACACAATAAAATTCACCTAGGACACTATTTTGTACACGAGGCATTTCACGTGAAGCGGATAACTAGAAAAACGTAACAACTAGAAATTCGTTCACATCCGGGATAATTGTACTCCTGGAGGGCGTGAAAGTAAACACATTTTTTTGTACCAGATTTAGTTGTCAGGTTGTGGCTTCCAGGTAATTAATAAAATTTTAGATAGCTAGTTTTAAGAAAATATTTGAAGTAACTAATCAATAATTAGATATTTCAATGAAGTTCCATAGAAAATATCTACTGTTTTTGCGAACATGGAATCAGATTCAAAATTTCATTTTTTTTTTGTACCTATAGAACATTGGAAGTGAATATTTCAAATCTAAATTATAGTAACTTTCACCAGCCTTCTTTAAAATCATTTTAAATTCAAAATACAGCCTCAGGTATGTTGATATTACACTAACAGTTTCGAAACATGATCAGCATTCGTTTAGAAGGTACAGGACTTCATGTACAAAGGCAAGCGATGAGCGCCGCACTTGGCACATGCATAATTTAACATGTTTACTCGAAAAGTAAAAAAGTTGCACAGCTTTATTACAACAACCGAAAGCCTACTTGTTAAATGTATTGTCGGTGTTAGTTCAAATTATTGTAAAACAGTAAAAATTACAAATTGAACTTTTTCTTCTATTGTTACGAGACTGTTTCATTTTATCCTATTATTTTAATAGGTACCTATTAAAAATGGATTTACAACAATATAAACAGATAATAATATATGGCAGTGTTCTTACAAAGTTCTCATGTAAACTGTGCATGTGCATGTGCATGTGCATGTGCATGTGCATGTGCATGTGCATGTGCATGTGCATGTGCATGTGCATGTGCATGTGCATGTTCATGTGCATGTGCATGTGCATTTGCATGTGCATGTGCATGTGCATGTGCATGTGCATGTGCATGTGCATGTGCATTTGCATGTGCATGTGCATGTGCATGTGCATGTGCATGTGCATGTGCATGTGCATGTGCATGTGCATGTGCATGTGCATGTGCATGTGCATGTGCATGGGCATGTGCATGTGCATGTGCATGTGCATGGGCATGTGCATGTGCATGTGCATGTGCATGTGCATGTGCATGTGCATGTGCATGTGCATGTGCATGTGCATGTGCATGTGCATTTGCATGTGCATGTGCATGTGCATGTGCATGTGCATGTGCATGTGCATGTGCATGTGCATGTGCATGTGCATGTGCATGTGCATGTGCATGTGCATGTGCATGTGCATGTGCATGTGCATGTGCATGTGCATGTGCATGTGCATGTGCATGTGCATGTGCATGTGCATGTGCATGTGCATGTGCATGTGCATGTGCATGTGCATGTGCATGTGCATGGGTATGTGCATGTGCATGTGCATGTGCATGTGCATGTGCATGTGCATGTGTTTGTAGCACTATATTTATGGCAACGTGTGTGTGAATATTCCTGTGTTATGGCAACTGCTAAAATTGTGGCAACTTACACTCCGTGCCATAACTGTAACGGTGGATTTTAGCCATACCCTTCAACCAATTTTCAAGAGATATATCCGAAATCATGGGTATTGACCAATAGAGCATTTATTAAATGAAACCCCTGACACTGTGCCACTGGTTCGCCCCATTTTACCAAAAAAGTGGGTAAAGTGTGTGAGTAGTTATAATTCAGTTTTATTCACATAGTATGTACATACAGTACTGTGGCACATATTTTTTTGCGACTGAGGCGACATCTGCGTATAACCTTGATGTGAAATTGCGACGTTTCTGCTCGAATGATTCTGTTTATGTATTCTAACCGTATTTCGTGTTCGGCTATCGTATATCGTGCGGCTTATACTGTACGGGTGTAGTAGTGTGTCACATAAATTTATTAAGAGAAATTAAAATATCTCACTCTAAATTAATCACTAAATTAAATAATATAAAATAATAATAATTAAACTAAAAATTAATAATATTGTTAATAAATTTTTAATAAATTACCCTTCGAAATTTCCCTACTATTTCCGGAGGTGTTCAATAAAAGTGAAATATGAATAAACCAGATTTTTTATCAAAATTTGTCACACGATTATTTCTATTAAGAAAAGGTTTTAAATAAATACTTCAATTACATTCTATAAGAAAATACGTCCGTACGGCCGTCAAAGGGTGGTAACAGGGATAGAAAATGATTAATTCAAATAAATTGAAAACATCCCACTAATGTTCCAATTTTTTCCTCAAATATTTGATAATACGGATGCAAATCAATACTAATGGTCAAAAAAATCCTCCGCTTCAGCTCACAGCGCAGTTGGAATAGTGGTGAATAATGACAAGCATGCGGTTTTCAAGTTTATCATATTCTACTTATTTTCAAACTTCTAATTAAATCATACGCATCACAAAAACTCCCAAACGAATGTGGGTGGATAGAAATAGTGGTGGCAAGCTTTGAATTAAATAATTTTCGTCATTAGAGACTAACTAAATGTTCCAATAAATTGTAGTTAGCGGTTGGTTAAACGGATGCTTAAAAATTATTATTGTCGAGAAAACTTCCCGAGGTTAGTGAAAATAGGGGAGAAAAATGAAAAAAAATTACATTTTCAGAGACGGTTGTTACGCTAATTTTTCTCCAAAAATTTCCAACAAAGTCAATTAACTACCTATGATGAAAAAAATTTTCGTGCGGTACTCAGGGTTCTTATGTAATAGGAGATAGTTATTCATTCGGAAAAGTTAAAATCACTTATTAAAATCTTTGATTTCATAAATATTTACTTAAAGTGATATCTACCATTTTCATTTCATTAAATGGATGTTAAATAGTTATTACTGCCTAAACAATTTCCCTCTTCCTTCGGTTTTTAAAAAGTTTAATTAGCCCATTATTTAACCGCTTCGATTTACCTGCAATTTGAAATATTCATAGGAAAAATGTCAAAAAAAGTTATATAGTGCCGATATGTGCTTTTAGCCTGGGGCTGAATGACACCTCTTCTCATGGGTGAAAATATTCAACCTCAAAATAACACCGGAAATCGATATTAATTTCAAGCAAAAAATGTTATATAAACTTCTCTCGGTAAGTTAATATTTTCAGAGTATTCACGATTTAAATTGTTGATTTTGTACCTGAAAAATGCATGTTTTTGAGAAGTTTTTCAAAAATAACTCGAAAACAGTAAATTTTAACACAAAAGTTATGAGAATAAAAAAAAACCTTTTAAAATAATGAATCGAATGGCGCTTTTAAATTTTTATCGCAGCGACATAACTCTAGATGCAGCTTGATAAAGGTCTAAGTTTATTTGAAATAACCTAGAATCGAACATTTTATCATGAAATATTGCAAAAAGGAGTAGTTTTTAAAAAAAATCTTAAACTATTTTTTAAAAGTGAGGCCTTTAAAATGTGCTAACACAAAAGTGATTTGGAAGGAAAATAACCGAGTTATTACAAAAACAAAACTATTGTATCAAAAAAAAGAAAATATGTCAATAAATTTTCACACGATTATTTCTATTAAGAAAAGGTTTTAAATAAATACTTCAATTACATTCTATAAGAAAATACGTCCGTACGGCCGTCAAAGGGTGGTAACAGGGATAGAAAATGATTAATTCAAATAAATTGAAAACATCCCACTAATGATCCAATTTTTTCCTCAAATATTTGATAATACGGATGCAAATCAATACTAATGGTCAAAAAAATCCTCCGCTTCAGCTCACAGCGCAGTTGGAATAGTGGTGAATAATGACAAGCATGCGGTTTTCAAGTTTATCATATTCTACTTATTTTCAAACTTCTAATTAAATCATACGCATCACAAAAACTCCCAAACGAATGTGGGTGGATAGAAATAGTGGTGGCAAGCTTTGAATTAAATAATTTTCGTCATTAGAGACTAACTAAATGTTCCAATAAATTGTAGTTAGCGGTTGGTTAAACGGATGCTTAAAAATTATTATTGTCGAGAAAACTTCCCGAGGTTAGTGAAAATAGGGGAGAAAAATGAAAAAAAATTACATTTTCAGAGACGGTTGTTACGCTAATTTTTCTCCAAAAATTTCCAACAAAGTCAATTAACTACCTATGATGAAAAAAATTTTCGTGCGGTACTCAGGGTTCTTATGTAATAGGAGATAGTTATTCATTCGGAAAAGTTAAAATCACTTATTAAAATCTTTGATTTCATAAATATTTACTTAAAGTGATATCTACCATTTTCATTTCATTAAATGGATGTTAAATAGTTATTACTGCCTAAACAATTTCCCTCTTCCTTCGGTTTTTAAAAAGTTTAATTAGCCCATTATTTAACCGCTTCGATTTACCTGCAATTTGAAATATTCATAGGAAAAATGTCAAAAAAGGTTATATAGTGCCGATATGTGCTTTTAGCCTGGGGCTGAATGACACCTCTTCTCATGGGTGAAAATATTCAACCTCAAAATAACACCGGAAATCGATATTAATTTCAAGCAAAAAATGTTATATAAACTTCTCTCGGTAAGTTAATATTTTCAGAGTATTCACGATTTAAATTGTTGATTTTGTACCTGAAAAATGCATGTTTTTGAGAAGTTTTTCAAAAATAACTCGAAAACAGTAAATTTTAACACAAAAGTTATGAGAATAAAAAAAAACCTTTTAAAATAATGAATCGAATGGCGCTTTTAAATTTTTATCGCAGCGACATAACTCTAGATGCAGCTTGATAAAGGTCTAAGTTTATTTGAAATAACCTAGAATCGAACATTTTATCATGAAATATTGCAAAAAGGAGTAGTTTTTAAAAAAAATCTTAAACTATTTTTTAAAAGTGAGGCCTTTAAAATGTGCTAACACAAAAGTGATTTGGAAGGAAAATAACCGAGTTATTACAAAAACAAAACTATTGTATCAAAAAAAAGAAAATAAGTCAATAAATTTTCCACAAAAATTAAACTCTAAAAAACACACCCTTAATATGTAAAATTAGGTATATTTATATACTAACTTGTCCTCAAATTTTAAACAGTTTGAAATACTCACATTTTAACAAAACTTCAATTAAGGGTTCAATTATTTTTTGAAATGCTATAAAAATTATCCGTTTTTTTTTATAAATTACTCGAAAACTAAAAGAGATATGAAAAATATACACGAACTCTAAAATGTAGAATTTTTTTGCTGAGAGTTTTTAATTTTTTTTTTTAATTTTTCTACTATGAAAACAAATTGAGATATTGTCATTTATAATTTGCATATAAGTGTGAGAAGTACCTTTTTGGAGTCCTTTAAATCGCATCCTCTAAAAATGAAGGACTTCAAAAAAATCCCAACTTAACAAATCTGATAACGTTCAAAATTTTCTACAAAATAAGCTTTTGACCAATATATTTAAAATTAAAGAAATTATCGTTAAAAAACCATTTACGTTTTCCTGTCTTTTTTTTGGGGCGTATAAATATCTCCAGTTTCAACTATTTGTTCAACTAAATATGGTTTTTGAAATTTTTTCTAGTATTTAAATAAAAATCCTACAATATTTTGGAGGAAAGGGTGATTTTTTTTTGGTTAAAACAGCGAAATATTTGAGAAATATTATTAAAAATAATGAGATTTTATTTAATTACACTCACAACATTGACCAATTTAAAATTATAGCAAACATTATTTATGTATTACCCTATAAAGGGTGTTTTTAAGGGTTGAATAAATGGAGTACATCGCAAAGTAGACTTGCAAATGGTAAAATAAATGTAATGTATTATAAACGGACCATTACAATTTGGAAATATAGAAAAAAAATATAAATTTCTTTGTTTTGAAATTTTGAAATAGTTAAGAAATTAAGCTATGAACATTAAATAGATTTTAATTCACTCTAAATTGCATCATTAAATAATTTAATTAAAAAGAATAATTTTTACTTTTTAATAATAAAATTTACAATATTAGCTTTTGTTTTATCCGTCAAAAGCGATACAAATCTGATATCGCTAATTTGCACAAACAAGTTTTTGTGTCTAACATAATAATATTATAATTTGATATAAATTTTGATTCTTCTTGGGCTGTTATTGAGATTTTCGTCTTACATTCTTCTGTTTTATTTTATAAAAGAATTAGTTACATAAGGTAACAGTTTTTACATCATCATGAAAATAGCTGGACCATCTAGTAAAAACGAGGAGAAAAATGAGGTGGTCACTTAAAAGAAAAGGTGACGTCATTGTGCAAAAGTACATGACGCAGTAAGTAAAAATGTTATTTCGTAAGGTGCATAAAGAAAAAAATTAATTGGCTTGTCAGGGCGTTTTCCTTGTAAACATTAAATAACGTAATTATGAATTTTGTCCCTTACTTCATCACCACAATGTATGTCTGTACAAATAAAAAAATAAACAGGACATAAAACTAACAGCAGATATGCTGTTGTACCATCCCACTCTTCAAAAAAAAATTGTATAACTTTATTCTATCATCCCACTGCCCAGGATCATTTCTAGAGCTTTACTTAATAATCCCCAATCCCTGCAAAACAGTGTAAGAAATTTATTAATCCATCGTACTCGACAAATATCCTTTGTAGTCATTAATTTGAACATCTCACTTCCCAAAAAAGTTGTATAAAGTCTAACCATCGCACTCCCTAAAATACAGGCGTAGAAATTTATTTATTTTATTTAATTAATTAATTAATTAATTAATTTTAATATTTATTTTAATTTTATTTAACAAAATGCCCTGTTAGTAATTTATTCAACAATTCCGTTTTTTCAAAAAAGACCTGTAAAGATTCATTTAGTAATGTGAGTCCTGCTGCTGAAAATAAAACCTTGTAGGGATTGATTCAGGTATATTACTTCCAAAAACATAATTTTAGAAATAATTTAAACAAACCCACTCTTAACAAATCGTTGTAGGAAATTATTCTAGAAATGAAATGTAGATGTGCATTTAAAAGAAATATATTCCTATAACGAAATTTTGGGGAGACGGTTAGTTCAAAAAATTCTAAATGGGTTTTTTGGGAATCTGTTGATTTTTTGACCTGTTTATTTTTCATTTGAGTATAGCTAGCCAACACCCCTGGGAGTTAGCAACAAGCGTAATAAGTTTTTTAATTGTTGTATAATTTTGTAATTATCATGTAGGGCATTTGACGTGAGACGGACAACGAATACACTGACGACCTAAAATTCGTTCATATTCACGGTATTGTAATCCTAGAAGACCTGAATGCCAATATACAATTTTAGTTTTGTATGAGACGTAGTTGTAAACTTATGGAACTACAAAAAAATTTGGTGAAATCTGAAGTAGATAATTTTATGAAACTGTTGTTAGCATTAACCAATGTATAATAAAATACTTAAAATGTTCATTCAGCCATTTCACTACTGTTCTCAATTATAGAATCAGATTCAAAACTTGGAAACTCTTTTCACAAAAAAAAAAAACAGGAAATGAATATTTCAAATCCAAACTACAGCAAGCTCACCAAGTCTTTCTTAAATTATTTAAATTCCAAAATATAGTCCAATAGTAGATATTACCCAAGAAGGTTCAAAATGGGATCTATATTGGTTTAGGAGATACCAGACTTAACGTTCAAAGTCACGCACTGGGAGCCTAACCTGACGTATGCATTAGTCAACCTATTTACATGAGAACTTTGTAAGAACACTGCCATATATTATTATCTGTTTATATTGTTGTAAATCCATTTTTAATAGGTACCTATTAAAATAATAGGATAAAATGAAACAGTCTCGTAACAATAGAAGAAAAAGTTCAATTTGTAATTTTTACTGTTTTACAATAATTTGAACTAACACCGACAATACATTTAACAAGTAGGCTTTCGGTTGTTGTAATAAAGCTGTGCAACTTTTTTACTTTTCGAGTAAACATGTTAAATTATGCATGTGCCAAGTGCGGCGCTCATCGCTTGCCTTTGTACATGAAGTCCTGTACCTTCTAAACGAATGCTGATCATGTTTCGAAACTGTTAGTGTAATATCAACATACCTGAGGCTGTATTTTGAATTTAAAATGATTTTAAAGAAGGCTGGTGAAAGTTACTATAATTTAGATTTGAAATATTCACTTCCAATGTTCTATAGGTACAAAAAAAAAATGAAATTTTGAATCTGATTCCATGTTCGCAAAAACAGTAGATATTTTCTATGGAACTTCATTGAAATATCTAATTATTGATTAGTTACTTCAAATATTTTCTTAAAACTAGCTATCTAAAATTTTATTAATTACCTGGAAGCCACAACCTGACAACTAAATCTGGTACAAAAAAATGTGTTTACTTTCACGCCCTCCAGGAGTACAATTATCCCGGATGTGAACGAATTTCTAGTTGTTACGTTTTTCTAGTTATCCGCTTCACGTGAAATGCCTCGTGTACAAAATAGTGTCCTAGGTGAATTTTATTGTGTGCTATAACTGCCAGTTTAGCATAAGGAAAATGGTTTTTCATTAAAAGTAAGCTATTTTATTTGTCTCCCTGTTTTAAACTAAATCAAGCACAAAGTTAAGCCAACACCATGGATGCAACAAGAAACAGAAGCTGTTATCAAATTTTTAGAATTAGTATAAAAAATGTCATTTTTTATACTAATTCAATATTTTATACTATAGCAAATGGCAGATTGTGAAAAATGGATTGATTCTTCTTACTGTTACCAGGAGGTTCCCCTCTTTGCCAAGCCTCATTCAGTTGACGAAGAGAACCAGCATTTGGCCCATCTAATGGGTGGTTTTCAGAGGAGTTTTTGTCCTGTTGGTCGTCTGTTTATCCAATTTCTGACTGGTCTTTCTTCTGTCATCCTCTCCACATGTTCTCTACACTTTTCTTCCTTTTTTTACTCTATTTTGTCACGTCTTGGATATTATATCGTTGTTTGATAGAGTTGTTTGTTTTCCTGCCTCGCAGATATGCACGTAATATTTATCTCACTACCTTCATTTCTTTTGCTCTTATGTTTTTGTTTTGCATTTTTCGTTTCTGCCTTTGTTTCGGTGGCATATATGTTCATATTGGTCTTACTATGGCCTTATGTCGTATTTTTGCTTCTATTTTCATATATTTGTTTTCTATATGTAGTCTCTCTGGCTAGCCACTTGTATTGCTTTTGTGTAATGTAATTTTCCCTAGTTAAAAGTACCGCGATGACTCAAGATTTTAGTTCCTAGGTATTTAAAGTGCATCGCCTGTTCTATTGTTGAATTCTCAAAATGTAACTTACAGCGTCTTGGTTCTCTGGCTATAACCATGCATTTCGTTTTTTGTGTTGATATCTGCATGTTGCATCCCTTAGTTGTCAAGTTAAATTGGCGCACTAATTGTTGAAAGCGGTCCTTCTTATCTGCTATTAACACGGCCTCGTCTGAAGAGCATATTCTATTGATATTTTTTAAAAACCTGAGATAAAATTACAAAATTTAAGCAAAATGTTATTAAAAACTAGTAGATGAAACTCTGATTTTATTTCAGTGATATTTATCTGATATACTATATAATGTAGCATTAAATAATACATGTGATTTAGTATTGTTAATGCGCCCTTTTTTTCTTACAAATTCAAAGTTTAGCTAAGTAAGACCCCGCTGGCGATTTTTAGTTTCCGGTGATATCAGTGTTCATTCAAGAACCTGAATGAATTTCTCTGAACATTGAAAGGAATTTTATAAAAAATCTGGACTTAAGGTTTTATTTCTTAAGTTACATTTTATAGTACATTTTTTTGCTTTTTTTCACTATTTTTTCAAGATTATGTAGTTTAATACATTCTTCACTAGTCCTTATAAAGGCGCCAATTAACATTTAGGGAACGCGCCTAATACTTTACTTTGGAATTTTATTTTTGTTACGGTTATATGGAGTATAATATGTGTATATTTGTTATATTTTTCACTTTGTTTGCTCTGAGCTACATACCATAAAAATAGTTATTGTCTTATTAACTGTCTAGTGTACAATAAAATTAGTTTTTACTTATACCTTTTTTATAACTACGAAATACTAGAGGTGGCAAAGTTGGAAATTTATTTTTTAATAAACTGAAAGTTTTAAATGAAAACATGTTTAAGTTTTTTTTTAAATAAAGTAATATTAGTAAAGGTAGGGATGGTCTATAATTAGAGTGAAAATCTACGTTTTTACAAGATGAACTTTCTTGATGGCCAATTAATATTTAAGGAACCGTAAAAGTTATATGTTTTCTATTTGTTTATCAGCAGCACCTTAAAATTTTTGTTAGTTTTTATACTCTCAGAATTTTATTTGTTTTAGTTAAAGAAAAGTAATAAAATACTTACTAAGTAGATATTCCTGTTTTTAGACATTTGAAAGTACAGTAACAAATTTACATTCAATTTTAACACAAATCCGTTGCTCGAGCAAAATTTAAAAACTCCTTTTCTTCAAAAAACAAGTAATTTCATAACACGTGTCGAAAATTTAGAAAAAATTTATTGATTTACATCAATAAAATGGACTTGGAATTACCCCCAAATCTTTCAAAAAAACTCCTCCTTCCGATTAGCAGTGTGGTCAAGTATTGAAATAAACGTATGTAGAGTTGTATTTACACATATGATGAAATACATAAATATCATTTGTATATATGCTACTCATATTCCAACATTTTAAGTCTTTTTTAAGTTAACATTTGTCTAACATTTTAAGTACTGTAGTTAAGGAATCGTCAAGTGAAATTTTTAAATGGAGACCTAATTTTGGACACACCACTACCATTAATCATTAATCAATCGTTAACATCACTAAGGGGTTTAATAAAATTGTGTCTTTTTAAAGTTTCAACGGCTTAGTCTTATTACAGACGGTGGATGGAAACAATTTGGCTGCTATCTTGAAATTAATTCAATATTCTTCAAATACAGAATAAGAAATCAAAACGGCAACACCGCTTTAACACACTGTTTGAATTGAAATATTTGTGACACCTCACACACACACTTTTTCCCGTCCCGCAATATTTATGGCATCGTCTTACACTTTTCACGAATTTATATAATTATGGCAACGGTTGCCATAATAATATGCACATGCACATGCACATGCACATGCACATGCACATGCACATGCACATGCAAATGCACATGCACATGCACATGCACATGCACATGCACATGCACATGCACATGCACATGCACATGCACATGCACATGCACATGCACATGCACATGCACATGCACATGCACATGCACATGCACATGCACATGCACATGCACATGCACATGCACATGCACATGCACATGCACATGCACATGCACATGCACATGCACATGCACATACACATGCACATGCACATGCACATGCACATGCACATGCACATGCACATGCACATACACATGCACATGCACATACACATGCACATGCACATGCACATGCACATGCACATGCACATGCACATGCACATGCACATGCACATGCACATGCACATGCACATGCACATGCACATGCACATGCACATGCACATGCACATGCACATGCACATGCACATGCACATGCACATGCACATGCACATGCACGTGCACATGCACGTGCACATGCACATGCACATGCACATGCACGTGCACATGCACGTGCACATGCACATGCACATGCACATGCACGTGCACATGCACGTGCACTTGCACATGCACATGCACATGCACATGCACATGCACTTGCACATGCACATGCACATGCACATGCACGTGCATGCGCATGCACGTGCATGCACGTAGAAAAACGTAACAACTAGAAATTCGTTCACATCCGGGATAATTGTACTCCTGGAGGGCGTGAAAGTAAACACATTTTTTTGTACCAGATTTAGTTGTCAGGTTGTGGCTTCCAGGTAATTAATAAAATTTTAGATAGCTAGTTTTAAGAAAATATTTGAAGTAACTAATAAATAATTAGATATTTCAATGAAGTTCCATAGAAAATATCTACTGTTTTTGCGAACATGGAATCAGATTCAAAATTTCATTTTTTTTTTGTACCTATAGAACATTGGAAGTGAATATTTCAAATCTAAATTATAGTAACTTTCACCAGCCTTCTTTAAAATCATTTTAAATTCAAAATACAGCCTCAGGTATGTTGATATTACACTAACAGTTTCGAAACATGATCAGCATTCGTTTAGAAGGTACAGGACTTCATGTACAAAGGCAAGCGATGAGCGCCGCACTTGGCACATGCATAATTTAACATGTTTACTCGAAAAGTAAAAAAGTTGCACAGCTTTATTACAACAACCGAAAGCCTACTTGTTAAATGTATTGTCGGTGTTAGTTCAAATTATTGTAAAACAGTAAAAATTACAAATTGAACTTTTTCTTCTATTGTTACGAGACTGTTTCATTTTATCCTATTATTTTAATAGGTACCTATTAAAAATGGATTTACAACAATATAAACAGATAATAATATATGGCAGTGTTCTTACAAAGTTCTCATGTAAATAGGTTGACTAATGCATACGTCAGGTTAGGCTCCCAGTGCGTGACTTTGAACGTTAAGTCTGGTATCTCCTAAACCAATATAGATCCCATTTTGAACCTTCTTGGGTAATATCTACTATTGGACTATATTTTGGAATTTAAATAATTTAAGAAAGACTTGGTGAGCTTGCTGTAGTTTGGATTTGAAATATTCATTTCCTGTTTTTTTTTTTGTGAAAAGAGTTTCCAAGTTTTGAATCTGATTCTATAATTGAGAACAGTAGTGAAATGGCTGAATGAACATTTTAAGTATTTTATTATACATTGGTTAATGCGAACAACAGTTTCATAAAATTATCTACTTCAGATTTCACCAAATTTTTTTGTAGTTCCATAAGTTTACAACTACGTCTCATACAAAACTAAAATTGTATATTGGCATTCAGGTCTTCTAGGATTACAATACCGTGAATATGAACGAATTTTAGGTCGTCAGTGTATTCGTTGTCCGTCTCACGTCAAATGCCCTACATGATAATTACAAAATTATACAACAATTAAAAAACTTATTACGCTTGTTGCTAACTCCCAGGGGTGTTGGCTAGCTATACTCAAATGAAAAATAAACAGGTCAAAAAATCAACAGATTCCCAAAAAACCCATTTAGAATTTTTTGAACTAACCGTCTCCCCAAAATTTCGTTATAGGAATATATTTCTTTTAAATGCACATCTACATTTCATTTCTAGAATAATTTCCTACAACGATTTGTTAAGAGTGGGTTTGTTTAAATTATTTCTAAAATTATGTTTTTGGAAGTAATATACCTGAATCAATCCCTACAAGGTTTTATTTTCAGCAGCAGGACTCACATTACTAAATGAATCTTTACAGGTCTTTTTTGAAAAAACGGAATTGTTGAATAAATTACTAACAGGGCATTTTGTTAAATAAAATTAAAATAAATATTAAAATTAATTAATTAATTAATTAATTAAATAAAATAAATAAATTTCTACGCCTGTATTTTAGGGAGTGCGATGGTTAGACTTTATACAACTTTTTTGGGAAGTGAGATGTTCAAATTAATGACTACAAAGGATATTTGTCGAGTACGATGGATTAATAAATTTCTTACACTGTTTTGCAGGGATTGGGGATTATTAAGTAAAGCTCTAGAAATGATCCTGGGCAGTGGGATGATAGAATAAAGTTATACAATTTTTTTTTGAAGAGTGGGATGGTACAACAGCATTTTTTTTTGACATTTTTCCTATGAATATTTCAAATTGCAGGTAAATCGAAGCGGTTAAATAATGGGCTAATTAAACTTTTTAAAAACCGAAGGAAGAGGGAAATTGTTTAGGCAGTAATAACTATTTAACATCCATTTAATGAAATGAAAATGGTAGATATCACTTTAAGTAAATATTTATGAAATCAAAGATTTTAATAAGTGATTTTAACTTTTCCGAATGAATAACTATCTCCTATTACATAAGAACCCTGAGTACCGCACGAAAATTTTTTTCATCATAGGTAGTTAATTGACTTTGTTGGAAATTTTTGGAGAAAAATTAGCGTAACAACCGTCTCTGAAAATGTAATTTTTTTTCATTTTTCTCCCCTATTTTCACTAACCTCGGGAAGTTTTCTCGACAATAATAATTTTTAAGCATCCGTTTAACCAACCGCTAACTACAATTTATTGGAACATTTAGTTAGTCTCTAATGACGAAAATTATTTAATTCAAAGCTTGCCACCACTATTTCTATCCACCCACATTCGTTTGGGAGTTTTTGTGATGCGTATGATTTAATTAGAAGTTTGAAAATAAGTAGAATATGATAAACTTGAAAACCGCATGCTTGTCATTATTCACCACTATTTCAACTGCGCTGTGAGCTGAAGCGGAGGATTTTTTTGACCATTAGTATTGATTTGCATCCGTATTATCAAATATTTGAGGAAAAAATTGGAACATTAGTGGGATGTTTTCAATTTATTTGAATTAATCATTTTCTATCCCTGTTACCACCCTTTGACGGCCGTACGGACGTATTTTCTTATAGAATGTAATTGAAGTATTTATTTAAAACCTTTTCTTAATAGAAATAATCGTGTGACAAATTTTGATAAAAAATCTGGTTTATTCATATTTCACTTTTATTGAACACCTCCGGAAATAGTAGGGAAATTTCGAAGGGTAATTTATTAAAAATTTATTAACAATATTATTAATTTTTAGTTTAATTATTATTATTTTATATTATTTAATTTAGTGATTAATTTAGAGTGAGATATTTTAATTTCTCTTAATAAATTTATGTGACACACTACTACACCCGTACAGTATAAGCCGCACGATATACGATAGCCGAACACGAAATACGGTTAGAATACATAAACAGAATCATTCGAGCAGAAACGTCGCAATTTCACATCAAGGTTATACGCAGATGTCGCCTCAGTCGCAAAAAAATATGTGCCACAGTACTGTATGTACATACTATGTGAATAAAACTGAATTATAACTACTCACACACTTTACCCACTTTTTTGGTAAAATGGGGCGAACCAGTGGCACAGTGTCAGGGGTTTCATTTAATAAATGCTCTATTGGTCAATACCCATGATTTCGGATATATCTCTTGAAAATTGGTTGAAGGGTATGGCTAAAATCCACCGTTACAGTTATGGCACGGAGTGTAAGTTGCCACAATTTTAGCAGTTGCCATAACACAGGAATATTCACACACACGTTGCCATAAATATAGTGCTACAAACACATGCACATGCACATGCACATGCACATGCACATGCACATACCCATGCACATGCACATGCACATGCACATGCACATGCACATGCACATGCACATGCACATGCACATGCACATGCACATGCACATGCACATGCACATGCACATGCACATGCACATGCACATGCACATGCACATGCACATGCACATGCACATGCACATGCACATGCACATGCACATGCACATGCACATGCACATGCACATGCACATGCACATGCACATGCAAATGCACATGCACATGCACATGCACATGCACATGCACATGCACATGCACATGCACATGCACATACCCATGCACATGCACATGCACATGCACATGCACATGCACATGCACATGCACATGCACATGCACATGCACATGCACATGCACATGCACATGCACATGCACATGCACATGCACATGCACATGCACATGCACATGCACATGCACATGCACATGCACATGCACATGCACATGCACATGCACATGCACATGCACATGCACATGCAAATGCACATGCACATGCACATGCACATGCACATGCACATGCACATGCACATGCACATGCACATGCACATGCACATGCACATGCCCATGCACATGCACATGCACATGCACATGCCCATGCACATGCACATGCACATGCACATGCACATGCACATGCACATGCACATGCACATGCACATGCACATGCACATGCACATGCACATGCACATGCAAATGCACATGCACATGCACATGCACATGCACATGCACATGCACATGCACATGCAAATGCACATGCACATGCACATGAACATGCACATGCACATGCACATGCACATGCACATGCACATGCACATGCACATGCACATGCACATGCACATGCACATGCACATGCACAGTTTACATGAGAACTTTGTAAGAACACTGCCATATATTATTATCTGTTTATATTGTTGTAAATCCATTTTTAATAGGTACCTATTAAAATAATAGGATAAAATGAAACAGTCTCGTAACAATAGAAGAAAAAGTTCAATTTGTAATTTTTACTGTTTTACAATAATTTGAACTAACACCGACAATACATTTAACAAGTAGGCTTTCGGTTGTTGTAATAAAGCTGTGCAACTTTTTTACTTTTCGAGTAAACATGTTAAATTATGCATGTGCCAAGTGCGGCGCTCATCGCTTGCCTTTGTACATGAAGTCCTGTACCTTCTAAACGAATGCTGATCATGTTTCGAAACTGTTAGTGTAATATCAACATACCTGAGGCTGTATTTTGAATTTAAAATGATTTTAAAGAAGGCTGGTGAAAGTTACTATAATTTAGATTTGAAATATTCACTTCCAATGTTCTATAGGTACAAAAAAAAAATGAAATTTTGAATCTGATTCCATGTTCGCAAAAACAGTAGATATTTTCTATGGAACTTCATTGAAATATCTAATTATTGATTAGTTACTTCAAATATTTTCTTAAAACTAGCTATCTAAAATTTTATTAATTACCTGGAAGCCACAACCTGACAACTAAATCTGGTACAAAAAAATGTGTTTACTTTCACGCCCTCCAGGAGTACAATTATCCCGGATGTGAACGAATTTCTAGTTGTTACGTTTTTCTAGTTATCCGCTTCACGTGAAATGCCTCGTGTACAAAATAGTGTCCTAGGTGAATTTTATTGTGTGCTATAACTGCCAGTTTAGCATAAGGAAAATGGTTTTTCATTAAAAGTAAGCTATTTTATTTGTCTCCCTGTTTTAAACTAAATCAAGCACAAAGTTAAGCCAACACCATGGATGCAACAAGAAACAGAAGCTGTTATCAAATTTTTAGAATTAGTATAAAAAATGTCATTTTTTATACTAATTCAATATTTTATACTATAGCAAATGGCAGATTGTGAAAAATGGATTGATTCTTCTTACTGTTACCAGGAGGTTCCCCTCTTTGCCAAGCCTCATTCAATTGACGAAGAGAACCAGCATTTGGCCCATCTAATGGGTGGTTTTCAGAGGAGTTTTTGTCCTGTTGGTCGTCTGTTTATCCAATTTCTGACTGGTCTTTCTTCTGTCATCCTCTCCACATGTTCTCTACACTTTTCTTCCTTTTTTTACTCTATTTTGTCACGTCTTGGATATTATATCGTTGTTTGATAGAGTTGTTTGTTTTCCTGCCTCGCAGATATGCACGTAATATTTATCTCACTACCTTCATTTCTTTTGCTCTTATGTTTTTGTTTTGCATTTTTCGTTTCTGCCTTTGTTTCGGTGGCATATATGTTCATATTGGTCTTACTATGGCCTTATGTCGTATTTTTGCTTCTATTTTCATATATTTGTTTTCTATATGTAGTCTCTCTGGCTAGCCACTTGTATTGCTTTTGTGTAATGTAATTTTCCCTAGTTAAAAGTACCGCGATGACTCAAGATTTTAGTTCCTAGGTATTTAAAGTGCATCGCCTGTTCTATTGTTGAATTCTCAAAATGTAACTTACAGCGTCTTGGTTCTCTGGCTATAACCATGCATTTCGTTTTTTGTGTTGATATCTGCATGTTGCATCCCTTAGTTGTCAAGTTAAATTGGCGCACTAATTGTTGAAAGCGGTCCTTCTTATCTGCTATTAACACGGCCTCGTCTGAAGAGCATATTCTATTGATATTTTTTAAAAACCTGAGATAAAATTACAAAATTTAAGCAAAATGTTATTAAAAACTAGTAGATGAAACTCTGATTTTATTTCAGTGATATTTATCTGATATACTATATAATGTAGCATTAAATAATACATGTGATTTAGTATTGTTAATGCGCCCTTTTTTTCTTACAAATTCAAAGTTTAGCTAAGTAAGACCCCGCTGGCGATTTTTAGTTTCCGGTGATATCAGTGTTCATTCAAGAACCTGAATGAATTTCTCTGAACATTGAAAGGAATTTTATAAAAAATCTGGACTTAAGGTTTTATTTCTTAAGTTACATTTTATAGTACATTTTTTTGCTTTTTTTCACTATTTTTTCAAGATTATGTAGTTTAATACATTCTTCACTAGTCCTTATAAAGGCGCCAATTAACATTTAGGGAACGCGCCTAATACTTTACTTTGGAATTTTATTTTTGTTACGGTTATATGGAGTATAATATGTGTATATTTGTTATATTTTTCACTTTGTTTGCTCTGAGCTACATACCATAAAAATAGTTATTGTCTTATTAACTGTCTAGTGTACAATAAAATTAGTTTTTACTTATACCTTTTTTATAACTACGAAATACTAGAGGTGGCAAAGTTGGAAATTTATTTTTTAATAAACTGAAAGTTTTAAATGAAAACATGTTTAAGTTTTTTTTTAAATAAAGTAATATTAGTAAAGGTAGGGATGGTCTATAATTAGAGTGAAAATCTACGTTTTTACAAGATGAACTTTCTTGATGGCCAATTAATATTTAAGGAACCGTAAAAGTTATATGTTTTCTATTTGTTTATCAGCAGCACCTTAAAATTTTTGTTAGTTTTTATACTCTCAGAATTTTATTTGTTTTAGTTAAAGAAAAGTAATAAAATACTTACTAAGTAGATATTCCTGTTTTTAGACATTTGAAAGTACAGTAACAAATTTACATTCAATTTTAACACAAATCCGTTGCTCGAGCAAAATTTAAAAACTCCTTTTCTTCAAAAAACAAGTAATTTCATAACACGTGTCGAAAATTTAGAAAAAATTTATTGATTTACATCAATAAAATGGACTTGGAATTACCCCCAAATCTTTCAAAAAAACTCCTCCTTCCGATTAGCAGTGTGGTCAAGTATTGAAATAAACGTATGTAGAGTTGTATTTACACATATGATGAAATACATAAATATCATTTGTATATATGCTACTCATATTCCAACATTTTAAGTCTTTTTTAAGTTAACATTTGTCTAACATTTTAAGTACTGTAGTTAAGGAATCGTCAAGTGAAATTTTTAAATGGAGACCTAATTTTGGACACACCACTACCATTAATCATTAATCAATCGTTAACATCACTAAGGGGTTTAATAAAATTGTGTCTTTTTAAAGTTTCAACGGCTTAGTCTTATTACAGACGGTGGATGGAAACAATTTGGCTGCTATCTTGAAATTAATTCAATATTCTTCAAATACAGAATAAGAAATCAAAACGGCAACACCGCTTTAACACACTGTTTGAATTGAAATATTTGTGACACCTCACACACACACTTTTTCCCGTCCCGCAATATTTATGGCATCGTCTTACACTTTTCACGAATTTATATAATTATGGCAACGGTTGCCATAATAATATGCACATGCACATGCACATGCACATGCACATGCACATGCACATGCACATGCACATGCACATGCAAATGCACATGCACATGCACATGCACATGCACATGCACATGCACATGCACATGCACATGCACATGCACATGCAAATGCACATGCACATGCACATGCACATGCACATGCACATGCACATGCACATGCACATGCACATGCACATGCACATGCACATGCACATGCACATGCACATGCACATGCACATGCACATGCACATGCACATGCACATGCACATGCACATGCACATGCACATGCACATGCACATGCACATGCACATGCACATGCACATGCACATGCACATGCACATGCACATGCACATGCACATGCACATGCACATGCACATGCACATGCACATGCACATGCACATGCACATGCACATGCACATGCACATGCACATGCACATGCACATGCACATGCACATGCACATGCACATGCACATGCACATGCACATGCACATGCACATGCACATGCACATGCACATGCACATGCACATGCACATGCACATGCACATGCACATGCACATGCACATGCACATGCACATGCACATGCACATGCACATGCACATGCACATGCACATGCACATGCACATGCACATGCACATGCACATGCACATGCACATGCACATGCACATGCACATGCACATGCACATGCACATGCACATGCACATGCACATGCACATGCACATGCACATGCACATACACATGCACATGCACATGCACATGCACATGCACATGCACATGCACATGCACATGCACATGCACATGCACATGCACATGCACATGCACATGCACATGCACATGCACATGCACATGCACATGCACATGCACATGCACATGCACATGCACATGCACATGCACATGCACATGCACATGCACATGCACATGCACATGCACATGCACATGCACATGCACATGCACATGCACATGCACATGCACCTGCACATGCACATGCACATGCACATGCACATGCACATGCACATGCACATGCACATGCACATGCACATGCACATGCACATGCACATGCACATGCACATGCACATGCACATGCACATGCACATGCACATGCACATGCACATGCACATGCACATGCACATGCACATGCACATGCACATGCACATGCACATGCACATGCACATGCACATGCACATGCACATGCACATGCACATGCAGATGCACATGCACATGCACATGCACATGCACATGCACATGCACATGCACATGCACAAGCACACGCACACGCACACGCACACGCACACGCACACGCACACGCACACGCACATGCACATGCACATGCACATGCACATGCACATGCACATGCACATGCACATGCACATGCACATACACATGCACATGCACATGCACATGCACATGCACATGCACATGCACATGCACATACACATGCACATGCACATACACATGCACATGCACATGCACATGCACATGCACATGCACATGCACATGCACATGCACATGCACATGCACATGCACATGCACATGCACATGCACATGCACATGCACATGCACATGCACATGCACATGCACATGCACATGCACATGCACATGCACATGCACATGCACGTGCACATGCACGTGCACATGCACATGCACATGCACATGCACGTGCACATGCACGTGCACATGCACATGCACATGCACATGCACGGGCACATGCACGTGCACTTGCACATGCACATGCACATGCACATGCACATGCACTTGCACATGCACATGCACATGCACATGCACGTGCATGCGCATGCACGTGCATGTGCATGTGCATGTGCATGTGCATGTGCATGTGCATGTGCATGTGCATGTGCATGTGCATGTGCATGTGCATGTGCATGTGCATGTGCATGTGCATGTGTATGTGCATGTGCATGTGCATGTGCATGTGCATGTGCATGTGCATGTGCATGTGTATGTGCATGTGCATGTGCATGTGCATGTGCATGTGCATGTGCATGTGCATGTGCATGTGCATGTGCATGTGCATGTGCATGTGCATGTGCATGTGCATGTGCATGTGCATGTGCATGTGCATGTGCATGTGCATGTGCATGTGCATGTGCATGTGCATGTGCATGTGCATGTGCATGTGCATGTGCATGTGCATGTGCATGTGCATGTGCATGTGCATGTGCATGTGCATGTGCATGTGCATGTGCATGTGCATGTGCATGTGCATGTGCATGTGCATGTGCATGTGCATGTGCATGTGCATGTGCATGTGCATGTGCATGTGCATGTGCATGTGCATGTGCATGTGCATGTGCATGTGCATGTGCATGTGCATGTGCATGTGCATGTGCATGTGCATGTGCATGTGCATGTGCATGTGCATGTGCATGTGCATGTGCATGTGCATGTGCATGTGCATGTGCATGTGCATGTGCATGTGCATGTGCATGTGCATGTGCATTTGCATGTGCATGTGCATGTGCATGTGCATGTGCATGTGCATGTGCATGTGCATATTATTATGGCAACCGTTGCCATAATTATATAAATTCGTGAAAAGTGTAAGACGATGCCATAAATATTGCGGGACGGGAAAAAGTGTGTGTGTGAGGTGTCACAAATATTTCAATTCAAACAGTGTGTTAAAGCGGTGTTGCCGTTTTGATTTCTTATTCTGTATTTGAAGAATATTGAATTAATTTCAAGATAGCAGCCAAATTGTTTCCATCCACCGTCTGTAATAAGACTAAGCCGTTGAAACTTTAAAAAGACACAATTTTATTAAACCCCTTAGTGATGTTAACGATTGATTAATGATTAATGGTAGTGGTGTGTCCAAAATTAGGTCTCCATTTAAAAATTTCACTTGACGATTCCTTAACTACAGTACTTAAAATGTTAGACAAATGTTAACTTAAAAAAGACTTAAAATGTTGGAATATGAGTAGCATATATACAAATGATATTTATGTATTTCATCATATGTGTAAATACAACTCTACATACGTTTATTTCAATACTTGACCACACTGCTAATCGGAAGGAGGAGTTTTTTTGAAAGATTTGGGGGTAATTCCAAGTCCATTTTATTGATGTAAATCAATAAATTTTTTCTAAATTTTCGACACGTGTTATGAAATTACTTGTTTTTTGAAGAAAAGGAGTTTTTAAATTTTGCTCGAGCAACGGATTTGTGTTAAAATTGAATGTAAATTTGTTACTGTACTTTCAAATGTCTAAAAACAGGAATATCTACTTAGTAAGTATTTTATTACTTTTCTTTAACTAAAACAAATAAAATTCTGAGAGTATAAAAACTAACAAAAATTTTAAGGTGCTGCTGATAAACAAATAGAAAACATATAACTTTTACGGTTCCTTAAATATTAATTGGCCATCAAGAAAGTTCATCTTGTAAAAACGTAGATTTTCACTCTAATTATAGACCATCCCTACCTTTACTAATATTACTTTATTTAAAAAAAAACTTAAACATGTTTTCATTTAAAACTTTCAGTTTATTAAAAAATAAATTTCCAACTTTGCCACCTCTAGTATTTCGTAGTTATAAAAAAGGTATAAGTAAAAACTAATTTTATTGTACACTAGACAGTTAATAAGACAATAACTATTTTTATGGTATGTAGCTCAGAGCAAACAAAGTGAAAAATATAACAAATATACACATATTATACTCCATATAACCGTAACAAAAATAAAATTCCAAAGTAAAGTATTAGGCGCGTTCCCTAAATGTTAATTGGCGCCTTTATAAGGACTAGTGAAGAATGTATTAAACTACATAATCTTGAAAAAATAGTGAAAAAAAGCAAAAAAATGTACTATAAAATGTAACTTAAGAAATAAAACCTTAAGTCCAGATTTTTTATAAAATTCCTTTCAATGTTCAGAGAAATTCATTCAGGTTCTTGAATGAACACTGATATCACCGGAAACTAAAAATCGCCAGCGGGGTCTTACTTAGCTAAACTTTGAATTTGTAAGAAAAAAAGGGCGCATTAACAATACTAAATCACATGTATTATTTAATGCTACATTATATAGTATATCAGATAAATATCACTGAAATAAAATCAGAGTTTCATCTACTAGTTTTTAATAACATTTTGCTTAAATTTTGTAATTTTATCTCAGGTTTTTAAAAAATATCAATAGAATATGCTCTTCAGACGAGGCCGTGTTAATAGCAGATAAGAAGGACCGCTTTCAACAATTAGTGCGCCAATTTAACTTGACAACTAAGGGATGCAACATGCAGATATCAACACAAAAAACGAAATGCATGGTTATAGCCAGAGAACCAAGACGCTGTAAGTTACATTTTGAGAATTCAACAATAGAACAGGCGATGCACTTTAAATACCTAGGAACTAAAATCTTGAGTCATCGCGGTACTTTTAACTAGGGAAAATTACATTACACAAAAGCAATACAAGTGGCTAGCCAGAGAGACTACATATAGAAAACAAATATATGAAAATAGAAGCAAAAATACGACATAAGGCCATAGTAAGACCAATATGAACATATATGCCACCGAAACAAAGGCAGAAACGAAAAATGCAAAACAAAAACATAAGAGCAAAAGAAATGAAGGTAGTGAGATAAATATTACGTGCATATCTGCGAGGCAGGAAAACAAACAACTCTATCAAACAACGATATAATATCCAAGACGTGACAAAATAGAGTAAAAAAAGGAAGAAAAGTGTAGAGAACATGTGGAGAGGATGACAGAAGAAAGACCAGTCAGAAATTGGATAAACAGACGACCAACAGGACAAAAACTCCTCTGAAAACCACCCATTAGATGGGCCAAATGCTGGTTCTCTTCGTCAACTGAATGAGGCTTGGCAAAGAGGGGAACCTCCTGGTAACAGTAAGAAGAATCAATCCATTTTTCACAATCTGCCATTTGCTATAGTATAAAATATTGAATTAGTATAAAAAATGACATTTTTTATACTAATTCTAAAAATTTGATAACAGCTTCTGTTTCTTGTTGCATCCATGGTGTTGGCTTAACTTTGTGCTTGATTTAGTTTAAAACAGGGAGACAAATAAAATAGCTTACTTTTAATGAAAAACCATTTTCCTTATGCTAAACTGGCAGTTATAGCACACAATAAAATTCACCTAGGACACTATTTTGTACACGAGGCATTTCACGTGAAGCGGATAACTAGAAAAACGTAACAACTAGAAATTCGTTCACATCCGGGATAATTGTACTCCTGGAGGGCGTGAAAGTAAACACATTTTTTTGTACCAGATTTAGTTGTCAGGTTGTGGCTTCCAGGTAATTAATAAAATTTTAGATAGCTAGTTTTAAGAAAATATTTGAAGTAACTAATCAATAATTAGATATTTCAATGAAGTTCCATAGAAAATATCTACTGTTTTTGCGAACATGGAATCAGATTCAAAATTTCATTTTTTTTTTGTACCTATAGAACATTGGAAGTGAATATTTCAAATCTAAATTATAGTAACTTTCACCAGCCTTCTTTAAAATCATTTTAAATTCAAAATACAGCCTCAGGTATGTTGATATTACACTAACAGTTTCGAAACATGATCAGCATTCGTTTAGAAGGTACAGGACTTCATGTACAAAGGCAAGCGATGAGCGCCGCACTTGGCACATGCATAATTTAACATGTTTACTCGAAAAGTAAAAAAGTTGCACAGCTTTATTACAACAACCGAAAGCCTACTTGTTAAATGTATTGTCGGTGTTAGTTCAAATTATTGTAAAACAGTAAAAATTACAAATTGAACTTTTTCTTCTATTGTTACGAGACTGTTTCATTTTATCCTATTATTTTAATAGGTACCTATTAAAAATGGATTTACAACAATATAAACAGATAATAATATATGGCAGTGTTCTTACAAAGTTCTCATGTAAATAGGTTGACTAATGCATACGTCAGGTTAGGCTCCCAGTGCGTGACTTTGAACGTTAAGTCTGGTATCTCCTAAACCAATATAGATCCCATTTTGAACCTTCTTGGGTAATATCTACTATTGGACTATATTTTGGAATTTAAATAATTTAAGAAAGACTTGGTGAGCTTGCTGTAGTTTGGATTTGAAATATTCATTTCCTGTTTTTTTTTTGTGAAAAGAGTTTCCAAGTTTTGAATCTGATTCTATAATTGAGAACAGTAGTGAAATGGCTGAATGAACATTTTAAGTATTTTATTATACATTGGTTAATGCGAACAACAGTTTCATAAAATTATCTACTTCAGATTTCACCAAATTTTTTTGTAGTTCCATAAGTTTACAACTACGTCTCATACAAAACTAAAATTGTATATTGGCATTCAGGTCTTCTAGGATTACAATACCGTGAATATGAACGAATTTTAGGTCGTCAGTGTATTCGTTGTCCGTCTCACGTCAAATGCCCTACATGATAATTACAAAATTATACAACAATTAAAAAACTTATTACGCTTGTTGCTAACTCCCAGGGGTGTTGGCTAGCTATACTCAAATGAAAAATAAACAGGTCAAAAAATCAACAGATTCCCAAAAAACCCATTTAGAATTTTTTGAACTAACCGTCTCCCCAAAATTTCGTTATAGGAATATATTTCTTTTAAATGCACATCTACATTTCATTTCTAGAATAATTTCCTACAACGATTTGTTAAGAGTGGGTTTGTTTAAATTATTTCTAAAATTATGTTTTTGGAAGTAATATACCTGAATCAATCCCTACAAGGTTTTATTTTCAGCAGCAGGACTCACATTACTAAATGAATCTTTACAGGTCTTTTTTGAAAAAACGGAATTGTTGAATAAATTACTAACAGGGCATTTTGTTAAATAAAATTAAAATAAATATTAAAATTAATTAATTAATTAATTAATTAAATAAAATAAATAAATTTCTACGCCTGTATTTTAGGGAGTGCGATGGTTAGACTTTATACAACTTTTTTGGGAAGTGAGATGTTCAAATTAATGACTACAAAGGATATTTGTCGAGTACGATGGATTAATAAATTTCTTACACTGTTTTGCAGGGATTGGGGATTATTAAGTAAAGCTCTAGAAATGATCCTGGGCAGTGGGATGATAGAATAAAGTTATACAATTTTTTTTTGAAGAGTGGGATGGTACAACAGCATATCTGCTGTTAGTTTTATGTCCTGTTTATTTTTTTATTTGTACAGACATACATTGTGGTGATGAAGTAAGGGACAAAATTCATAATTACGTTATTTAATGTTTACAAGGAAAACGCCCTGACAAGCCAATTAATTTTTTTCTTTATGCACCTTACGAAATAACATTTTTACTTACTGCGTCATGTACTTTTGCACAATGACGTCACCTTTTCTTTTAAGTGACCACCTCATTTTTCTCCTCGTTTTTACTAGATGGTCCAGCTATTTTCATGATGATGTAAAAACTGTTACCTTATGTAACTAATTCTTTTATAAAATAAAACAGAAGAATGTAAGACGAAAATCTCAATAACAGCCCAAGAAGAATCAAAATTTATATCAAATTATAATATTATTATGTTAGACACAAAAACTTGTTTGTGCAAATTAGCGATATCAGATTTGTATCGCTTTTGACGGATAAAACAAAAGCTAATATTGTAAATTTTATTATTAAAAAGTAAAAATTATTCTTTTTAATTAAATTATTTAATGATGCAATTTAGAGTGAATTAAAATCTATTTAATGTTCATAGCTTAATTTCTTAACTATTTCAAAATTTCAAAACAAAGAAATTTATATTTTTTTTCTATATTTCCAAATTGTAATGGTCCGTTTATAATACATTACATTTATTTTACCATTTGCAAGTCTACTTTGCGATGTACTCCATTTATTCAACCCTTAAAAACACCCTTTATAGGGTAATACATAAATAATGTTTGCTATAATTTTAAATTGGTCAATGTTGTGAGTGTAATTAAATAAAATCTCATTATTTTTAATAATATTTCTCAAATATTTCGCTGTTTTAACCAAAAAAAAATCACCCTTTCCTCCAAAATATTGTAGGATTTTTATTTAAATACTAGAAAAAATTTCAAAAACCATATTTAGTTGAACAAATAGTTGAAACTGGAGATATTTATAGGCCCCGAAAAAAAGACAGGAAAACGTAAATGGTTTTTTAACGATAATTTCTTTAATTTTAAATATATTGGTCAAAAGCTTATTTTGTAGAAAATTTTGAACGTTATCAGATTTGTTAAGTTGGGATTTTTTTGAAGTCCTTCATTTTTAGAGGATGCGATTTAAAGGACTCCAAAAAGGTACTTCTCACACTTATATGCAAATTATAAATGACAATATCTCAATTTGTTTTCATAGTAGAAAAATTAAAAAAAAAAATTAAAAACTCTCAGCAAAAAAATTCTACATTTTAGAGTTCGTGTATATTTTTCATATCTCTTTAAGTTTTCGAGTAATTTATAAAAAAAACGGATAATTTTTATAGCATTTCAAAAAATAATTGAACCCTTAATTGAAGTTTTGTTAAAATGTGAGTATTTCAAACTGTTTAAAATTTGAGGACAAGTTAGTATATAAATATACCTAATTTTACATATTAAGGGTGTGTTTTTTAGAGTTTAATTTTTGTGGAAAATTTATTGACTTATTTTCTTTTTTTTGATACAATAGTTTTGTTTTTGTAATAACTCGGTTATTTTCCTTCCAAATCACTTTTGTGTTAGCACATTTTAAAGGCCTCACTTTTAAAAAATAGTTTAAGATTTTTTTTAAAAACTACTCCTTTTTGCAATATTTCATGATAAAATGTTCGATTCTAGGTTATTTCAAATAAACTTAGACCTTTATCAAGCTGCATCTAGAGTTATGTCGCTGCGATAAAAATTTAAAAGCGCCATTCGATTCATTATTTTAAAAGGTTTTTTTTTATTCTCATAACTTTTGTGTTAAAATTTACTGTTTTCGAGTTATTTTTGAAAAACTTCTCAAAAACATGCATTTTTCAGGTACAAAATCAACAATTTAAATCGTGAATACTCTGAAAATATTAACTTACCGAGAGAAGTTTATATAACATTTTTTGCTTGAAATTAATATCGATTTCCGGTGTTATTTTGAGGTTGAATATTTTCACCCATGAGAAGAGGTGTCATTCAGCCCCAGGCTAAAAGCACATATCGGCACTATATAACTTTTTTTGACATTTTTCCTATGAATATTTCAAATTGCAGGTAAATCGAAGCGGTTAAATAATGGGCTAATTAAACTTTTTAAAAACCGAAGGAAGAGGGAAATTGTTTAGGCAGTAATAACTATTTAACATCCATTTAATGAAATGAAAATGGTAGATATCACTTTAAGTAAATATTTATGAAATCAAAGATTTTAATAAGTGATTTTAACTTTTCCGAATGAATAACTATCTCCTATTACATAAGAACCCTGAGTACCGCACGAAAATTTTTTTCATCATAGGTAGTTAATTGACTTTGTTGGAAATTTTTGGAGAAAAATTAGCGTAACAACCGTCTCTGAAAATGTAATTTTTTTTCATTTTTCTCCCCTATTTTCACTAACCTCGGGAAGTTTTCTCGACAATAATAATTTTTAAGCATCCGTTTAACCAACCGCTAACTACAATTTATTGGAACATTTAGTTAGTCTCTAATGACGAAAATTATTTAATTCAAAGCTTGCCACCACTATTTCTATCCACCCACATTCGTTTGGGAGTTTTTGTGATGCGTATGATTTAATTAGAAGTTTGAAAATAAGTAGAATATGATAAACTTGAAAACCGCATGCTTGTCATTATTCACCACTATTTCAACTGCGCTGTGAGCTGAAGCGGAGGATTTTTTTGACCATTAGTATTGATTTGCATCCGTATTATCAAATATTTGAGGAAAAAATTGGAACATTAGTGGGATGTTTTCAATTTATTTGAATTAATCATTTTCTATCCCTGTTACCACCCTTTGACGGCCGTACGGACGTATTTTCTTATAGAATGTAATTGAAGTATTTATTTAAAACCTTTTCTTAATAGAAATAATCGTGTGACAAATTTTGATAAAAAATCTGGTTTATTCATATTTCACTTTTATTGAACACCTCCGGAAATAGTAGGGAAATTTCGAAGGGTAATTTATTAAAAATTTATTAACAATATTATTAATTTTTAGTTTAATTATTATTATTTTATATTATTTAATTTAGTGATTAATTTAGAGTGAGATATTTTAATTTCTCTTAATAAATTTATGTGACACACTACTACACCCGTACAGTATAAGCCGCACGATATACGATAGCCGAACACGAAATACGGTTAGAATACATAAACAGAATCATTCGAGCAGAAACGTCGCAATTTCACATCAAGGTTATACGCAGATGTCGCCTCAGTCGCAAAAAAATATGTGCCACAGTACTGTATGTACATACTATGTGAATAAAACTGAATTATAACTACTCACACACTTTACCCACTTTTTTGGTAAAATGGGGCGAACCAGTGGCACAGTGTCAGGGGTTTCATTTAATAAATGCTCTATTGGTCAATACCCATGATTTCGGATATATCTCTTGAAAATTGGTTGAAGGGTATGGCTAAAATCCACCGTTACAGTTATGGCACGGAGTGTAAGTTGCCACAATTTTAGCAGTTGCCATAACACAGGAATATTCACACACACGTTGCCATAAATATAGTGCTACAAACACATGCACATGCACATGCACATGCACATGCACATGCACATGCACATACCCATGCACATGCACATGCACATGCACATGCACATGCACATGCACATGCACATGCACATGCACATGCACATGCACATGCACATGCACATGCACATGCACATGCACATGCACATGCACATGCACATGCACATGCACATGCACATGCACATGCACATGCACATGCACATGCACATGCACATGCACATGCACATGCACATGCACATGCACATGCACATGCACATGCACATGCACATGCACATGCACATGCACATGCACATGCACATGCACATGCACATGCACATGCAAATGCACATGCACATGCACATGCACATGCACATGCACATGCACATGCACATGCACATGCACATGCACATGCACATGCACATGCCCATGCACATGCACATGCACATGCACATGCCCATGCACATGCACATGCACATGCACATGCACATGCACATGCACATGCACATGCACATGCACATGCACATGCACATGCACATGCAAATGCACATGCACATGCACATGCACATGCACATGCACATGCACATGCACATGCAAATGCACATGCACATGCACATGAACATGCACATGCACATGCACATGCACATGCACATGCACATGCACATGCACATGCACATGCACATGCACATGCACATGCACATGCACATGCACATGCACATGCACATGAACATGCACATGCACATGCACATGCACATGCACATGCACATGCACATGCACATTCACATGCACATGCACATGCACATGCACATGCACATGCACATGCACATGCACATGCACATGCACATGCACATGCACATGCACATGCACATTCACATGCACATGCACATGCACATGCACATGCACATGCACATGCACATGCACATGCACATGCACATGCACATGCACATGCACATACACATGCACATGCACATGCACATGCACATGCACATGCACATGCACATGCACATGCACATGCACATGCACATGCACATGCACATGCACATGCACATGCACATGCACATGCACATGCACATGCACATGCACATGCAAATGCACATGCACATGCACATGCACATGCACATGCACATGCACATGCACATACACATGCACATGCACATGCACATGCACATGCCCATGCACATGCACATGCACATGCACATGCCCATGCACATGCACATGCACATGCACATGCACATGCACATGCACATGCACATGCACATGCACATGCACATGCACATGCACATGCACATACACATGCACATGCAAATGCACATGCACATGCACATGCACATGCACATGCACATGCACATGCACATGCAAATGCACATGCACATGCACATGCACATGCACATGCACATGCACATGCACATGCACATGCACATGCACATGCACATGCACATGCACATGCACATGCACATGCACATGCACATGCACATGCACATGCACATGCACATGCACATGCACATGCACATGCACATGCACATGCACATGCACATGCACATGCACATGCACATGCACATGCACATGCACATGCACATGCACATGCACATGCACATGCACATGCACATGCACATGCCCATGCACATGCACATGCACATGCACATGCACATGCACATGCACATACACATGCACATGCACATGCACATGCACATGCACATGCACATGCACATGCACATGCACATGCACATGCACATGCACATGCACATGCACATGCACATGCACATGCACATGCACATGCACATGCACATGCACATGCACATGCACATGCACATGCACATGCACATGCACATGCACATGCACATGCACATGCACATGCACATGCACATGCACATGCACATGCACATGCACATGCACATGCACATGCACATGCACATGCACATGCACATGCACATGCACATGCACATGCACATGCACATGCACATGCACATGCACATGCACATGCACATGCACATGCACATGCACATGCACATGCACATGCACATGCACATGCACATGCACATGCACATGCACATGCACATGCACATGCACATGCACATGCACATGCACATGCACATGCAAATGCACATGCACATGCACATGCACATGCACATGCACATGCACATGCACATGCACATGCACATGCACATGCACATGCACATGCACATGCACATGCACATGCACATGCACATGCACATGCACATGCACATGCACATGCACATACACATGCACATGCACATGCACATGCACATGCACATGCACATGCACATGCACATGCACATGCACATGCACATGCACATGCACATGCACATGCACATGCACATGCACATGCACATGCACATGCACATGCAAATGCACATGCACATGCACATGCACATGCACATGCACATGCACATGCACATACACATGCACATGCACATGCACATGCACATGCACATGCACATGCACATGCACATGCCCATGCACATGCACATGCACATGCACATGCACATGCACATGCACATGCACATGCACATGCACATGCACATGCACATGCACATGCACATGCACATGCACATGCACATGCAAATGCACATGCACATGCACATGCACATGCACATGCACATGCACATGCACATGCACATGCACATGCAAATGCACATGCACATGCACATGCACATGCACATGCACATGCACATGCACATGCACATGCACATGCACATGCACATGCACATGCACATGCACATGCACATGCACATGCACATGCACATGCACATGCACATGCACATGCACATGCACATACACATGCACATGCACATGCACATGCACATGCAAATGCACATGCACATGCACATGCACATGCACATGCACATGCACATGCACATGCACATGCACATGCACATGCGCATGCACATGCACATGCACATGCCCATGCACATGCACATGCACATGCACATGCACATTCACATGCACATGCACATGCACATGCACATGCACATGCACATGTACATGCACATGCACATGCACATGCACATGCACATGCACATGCACATGCACATGCACATGCACATGCACATGCACATGCACATGCACATGCACATTCACATGCACATGCACATGCACATGCACATGCACATGCACATGCACATGCACATGCACATGCACATGCACATGCACATTCACATGCACATGCACATGCGCATGCACATGCACATGCGCATGCATGTGCATGTGCATGTGCATGTGCATGTGCATGTGCATGTGCATGTGCATGTGCATGTGCATGTGCATGTTCATGTGCATGTGCATGTGCATGTGCATGTGCATGTGCATGTGCATGTGCATGTGCATGTGCATGTGCATGTGCATGTGCATGTGCATGTGCATGTGCATGAGCATGTGCATGTGCATGTGCATGTGCATGTGCATGTGCATGTGCATGTGCATGTGCATGTGCATGTGCATGTGCATGTGCATGTGCATGTGCATGTGCATGTGCATGTGCATGTGCATGTGCATGTGCATGTGCATGTGCATGTGCATGTGCATGTGCATGTGCATGTGCATGTGCATGTGCATGTGCATGTGCATGTGCATGTGCATGTGCATGTGCATGTGCATGTGCATGTACATGTGCATGTGCATGTGCATGTGTATGTGCATGTGCATGTGCATGTGCATGTGCATGTGCATGTGCATGTGCATGTGCATGTGTATGTGCATGTGAATGTGCATGTGCATGTGTATGTGCATGTGAATGTGCATGTGCATGTGCATGTGCATGGGCATGTGCATGTGCATGTGCATGTGCATGTGCATGTGCATGTGCATGTGCATGTGCATGTGCATGTG
>CAMIUK010000068.1:55000-68722 GCA_946251905.1 Cryptocephalus moraei
GTGCATGTGCATGTGCATGTGCATGTGCATGTGCATGTGCATGTGCATGTGCATGTGTATGTGCATGTGAATGTGCATGTGCATGTGCATGTGCATGTGCATGGGCATGTGCATGTGCATGTGCATGTGCATGTGCATGTGCATGTGCATGTGCATGTGCATGTGCATGTGCATGTGCATGTGCATGTGCATGTGCATGTGCATGTGCATGTGCATGTGCATGTGCATGTGCATGTGCATGTGCATGTGCATGTGCATGTGCATGTGCATGTGCATGTGCATGTGCATGTGCATGTGCATGTGCATGTGCATGTGCATGTGCATGTGCATGTGCATGTGCATGTGCATGTGCATGTGCATGTGCATGTGCATGTGCATGTGCATGTGCATGTGCATGTGCATGTGCATGTGCATGTGCATGTGCATGTGCATGTGCATGTGCATGTGCATGTGCATGTGCATGTGCATTTGCATGTGCATGTGCATGTGCATGTGCATGTGCATGTGCATGTGCATGTGCATGTGCATGTGCATGTGCATGTGCATGTGCATTTGCATGTGCATGTGCATGTGCATGTGCATGTGCATGTGCATTTGCATGTGCATGTGCATGTGCATGTGCATGTGCATGTGCATGTGCATGTGCATGTGCATGTGCATGTGCATGTGCATGTGCATGTGCATGTGCATGTGCATGTGCATGTGCATGTGCATGTGCATGTGCATGTGCATGTGCATGTGCATGTGCATGTGCATGTGTGCATGTGCATGTGCATGTGCATGTGCATGTGCATGTGCATGTGCATGTGCATGTGCATGTGCATGTGCATGTGCATGTGCATGTGCATGTGCATGTGTATGTGCATGTGCATGTGCATGTGCATGTGCATGTGCATGTGCATGTGCATGTGCATGTGCATGTGCATGTGCATGTGCATGTGCATGTGCATGTGCATGTGCATGTGCATGTGCATGTGCATGTGCATGTGCATGTGCATGTGCATGTGCATGTGCATGTGCATGTGCATGTGCATGTGCATGTGCATGTGCATGTGCATGTGCATGTGCATGTGCATGTGCATGTGCATGTGCATGTGCATGTGCATGTGCATGTGCATGTGCATGTGTATGTGCATGTGAATGTGCATGTGCATGTGCATGTGCATGTGCATGTGCATGTGCATGTGCATGTGCATGTGCATGTGCATGTGCATGTGCATGTGCATGTGCATGTGCATGTGCATGTGCATGTGCATGTGCATGTGCATGTGCATGTGCATGTGCATGTGCATGTGCATGTGCATGTGCATGTGCATGTGCATGTGCATGTGCATGTGCATGTGCATGTGCATGTGCATGTGCATGTGCATGTGCATGTGCATGTGCATGTGCATGTGCATGTGCATGTGCATGTGCATGTGCATGTGCATGTGCATGTGCATGTGCATGTGCATGTGCATGTGCATGTGCATGTGCATGTGCATGTGCATGTGCATGTGCATGTGCATGTGCATGTGCATGTGCATGTGCATGTGCATGTGCATGTGCCTGTGCATGTGCATGTGCATGTGCATGTGCATGTGCATGTGCATGTGCATGTGCATGTGCATTTGCATGTGCATGTGCATGTGCATGTGCATGTGCATGTGCATGTGCATGTGCATGTGCATGTGCATGTGCATGTGCATGTGCATGTGCATGTGCATGTGCATGTGCATGTGCATGTGCATGTGCATGTGCATGTGCATGTGCATGTGCATGTGCATGTGTGCATGTGCATGTGCATGTGCATGTGCATGTGCATGTGCATGTGCATGTGTATGTGCATGTGCATGTGCATGTGCATGTGCATGTGCATGTGTATGTGCATGTGCATGTGCATGTGCATGTGCATGTGCATGTGCATGTGCATGTGCATGTGCATGTGCATGTGCATGTGCATGTGCATGTGCATGTGCATGTGCATGTGCATGTGCATGTGCATGTGCATGTGCATGTGCATGTGCATGTGCATGTGCATGTGCATGTGCATGTGCATGTGCATGTGCATGTGCATGTGCATGTGCATGTGCATGTGCATGTGCATGTGCATGTGCATGTGCATGTGCATGTGCATGTGCATGTGCATGTGCATGTGCATGTGCATGTGCATGTGTATGTGCATGTGAATGTGCATGTGCATGTGCATGTGCATGTGCATGTGCATGTGCATGTGCATGTGCATGTGCATGTGCATGTGCATGTGCATGTGCATGTGCATGTGCATGTGCATGTGCATGTGCATGTGCATGTGCATGTGTGCATGTGCATGTGCATGTGCATGTGCATGTGCATGTGCATGTGCATGTGCATGTGCATGTGCATGTGCATGTGCATGTGCATGTGCATGTGCATGTGCATGTGCATGTGTATGTGCATGTGCATGTGCATGTGCATGTGCATGTGCATGTGCATGTGCATGTGCATGTGCATGTGCATGTGCATGTGCATGTGCATGTGCATGTGCATGTGCATGTGCATGTGCATGTGCATGTGCATGTGCATGTGCATGTGCATGTGCATGTGCATGTGCAAGTGCATGTGCATGTGCATGTGCATGTGCATGTGCATGTGCATGTGCATGTGCATGTGCATGTGCATGTGCATGTGCATGTGCATGTGCATGTGCATGTGCATGTGCATGTGTATGTGCATGTGCATGTGCATGTGCATGTGCATGTGCATGTGCATGTGCATGTGCATGTGCATGTGCATGTGCATGTGCATGTGCATGTGCATGTGCATGTGCATGTGCATGTGCATGTGCATGTGCATGTGCATGTGCATGTGCATGTGCATGTGCATGTGCATGTGCATGTGCATGTGCATGTGCATGTGCATGTGCATGTGCATGTGCATGTGCATGTGCATGTGCATGTGCATGTGCATGTGCATGTGCATGTGCATGTGCATGTGCATGTGCATGTGCATGTGCATGTGCATGTGCATGTGCATGTGCATGTGCATGTGCATGTGCATGTGCATGTGCATGTGCATGTGCATGTGCATGTGCATGTGCATGTGCATGTGCATGTGCATGTGCATGTGCATGTGCATGTGCATGTGCATGTGCATGTGCATGTGCATGTGCATGTGCATGTGCATGTGCATGTGCATGTGCATGTGCATGTGCATGTGCATGTGCATGTGCATGTGCATGTGCATGTGTATGTGCATGTGCATGTGCATGTGCATGTGCATGTGCATGTGCATGTGCATGTGTATGTGCATGTGCATGTGCATGTGCATGTGCATGTGCATGTGCATGTGCATGTGCATGTGCATGTGCATGTGCATGTGCATGTGCATGTGCATGTGCATGTGCATGTGCATGTGCATGTGCATGTGCATGTGCATGTGCATGTGCATGTGCATGTGCATGTGCATGTGCATGTGCATGTGCATGTGCATGTGCATGTGCATGTGCATGTGCATGTGCATGTGCATGTGCATGTGCATGTGCATGTGCATGTGCATGTGCATGTGCATGTGCATGTGCATGTGCATGTGCATGTGCATGTGCATGTGCATGAGCATGTGCATGTGCATGTGCATGTGCATGTGCATGTGCATGTGCATGTGCATGTGCATGTGCATGTGCATGTGCATGTGCATGTGCATGTACATGTGCATGTGCATGTGCATGTGCATGTGCATGTGCATGTGCATGTGCATGTGCATGTGCATGTGAATGTACATGTGAATGTGCATGTGCATGTGCATGTGCATGTGCATGGGCATGTGCATGTGCATGTGCATGTGCATGTGCATGTGCATGTGCATGTGCATGTGCATGTGCATGTGCATGTGCATGTGCATGTGCATGTGCATGTGCATGTGCATGTGCATGTGCATGTGCAAGTGCATGTGCATGTGCATGTGCATGTGCATGTGCATGTGCATGTGCATGTGCATGTGCATGTGCATGTGCATGTGCATGTGCATGTGCATTTGCATGTGCATGTGCATGTGCATGTTCATGTGCATGTGCATGTGCATGTGCATGTGCATGTGCATGTGCATGTGCATGTGCATGTGCATGTGCATGTGCATGTGCATGTGCATGTGCATGTGCATGTGCATGTGCATGTGCATGTGCATGTGCATGTGCATGTGCATGTGCATGTGCATGTGCATGTGCATGTGCATGTGCATGTGCATGTGCATGTGCATGTGCATTTGCATGTGCATGTGCATGTGCATGTGCATGTGCATGTGCATGTGCATGTGCATGTGCATGTGCATGTGCATGTGCATGTGCATGTGCATGTGCATGTGCATGTGCATGTGCATTTGCATGTGCATGTGCATGTGCATGTGCATGTGCATGTGCATGTGCATGTGCATGTGCATGTGCATGTGCATGTGCATGTGCATGTGCATGTGCATGTGCATGTGCATGTGCATGTGCATGTGCATGTGCATGTGCATGTGCATGTGCATGTGCATGTGCATGTGCATGTGCATGTGCATGTGCATGTGCATGTGCATGTGCATGTGCATGTGCATGTGTATGTGCATGTGCATGTGCATGTGCATGTGCATGTGCATGTGCATGTGCATGTGCATGTGCATGTGCATGTGCATGTGCATGTGCATGTGCATGTGCATGTGCATGTGCATGTGCATGTGCATGTGCATGTGCATGTGCATGTGCATGTGCATGTGCATTTGCATGTGCATGTGCATGTGCATGTGCATGTGCATGTGCATGTGCATGTGTATGTGCACGTGCATGTGCATGTGCATGTGCATGTGCATGTGCATGTGCACGTTCACGTGCATGTGCATGTGCATGTGCATGTGCACGTGCATGTGCATGTGCATGTGCATGTGCACGTGCATGTGCATGTGCATGTGCATGTGCATGTGCATGTGCATGTGCATGTGCATGTGCATTTGCATGTGCATGTGCATGTGCATGTGCATGTGTATGTGCATGTGCATGTGCATGTGCATGTGCATGTGCATGTGCATGTGTATGTGCATGTGCATGTGCATGTGCATGTGCATGTGCATGTGCATGTGCATGTGTATGTGCATGTGCATGTGCATGTGCATGTGCATGTGCATGTGCATGTGCATGTGCATGTGCATTTGCATGTGCATGTGCATGTGCATGTGCATGTGCATGTGCATGTGCATGTGCATGTGCATGTGCATGTGCATGTGCATGTGCATGTGCATGTGCATGTGCATGTGCATGTGTATGTGCATGTGCATGTGCATGTGCATGTGCATGTGCATGTGCATGTGCATGTGCATGTGCATGTGCATGTGCATGTGCATGTGCATGTGCATGTGCATGTGCATGTGCATGTGCATGTGCATGTGCATGTGCATGTGCATGTGCATGTGCATGTGCATGTGCATGTGCATGTGCATGTGCATGTGCATGTGCATGTGCATGTGCATGTGCATGTGCATGTGCATGTGCATGTGCATGTGCATGTGCATGTGCATGTGCATGTGCATGTGCATGTGCATGTACATGTGCATGTGCATGTGCATGTGCATGTGCATGTGCATGTGCATGTGCATGTGCATGTGCATGTGCATGTGCATGTGCATGTGCATGTGCATGTGCATGTGCATGTGCATGTGCATGTGCATGTGCATGTGCATGTGCATGTGCATGTGCATTTGCATGTGCATGTGCATGTGCATGTGCATGTGCATGTGCATGTGCATGTGCATGTGCATGTGCATGTGCATGTGCATGTGCATGTGCATGTGCATGTGCATGTGCATGTGCATGTGCATGTGCATGTGCATGTGCATGTGCATGTGCATGTGCATGTGCATGTGCATGTGCATGTGCATGTGCATGTGCATGTGCATGTGCATGTGCATGTGCATGTGCATGTGCATGTGCATGTGCATGTGCATGTGCATGTGCATGTGCATGTGCATGTGCATGTGCATGTGCATGTGCATGTGCATGTGCATGTGCATGTGCATGGGCATGTGCATGTGCATGTGCATGTGCATGTGCATGTGCATGTGCATGTGCATGTGCATGTGCATGTGCATGTGCATGTGCATGTGCATGTGCATGTGCATGTGCATGTGCATGTGCATGTGCATGTGCATGTGCATGTGCATGTGCATGTGCATGTGCATGTGCATGTGCATGTGCATGTGCATATGCATGTGCATGTGCATGTGCATGTGCATGTGCATGTGCATGTGCATGTGAATGTGCATGTGCATGTGCATGTGCATGTGCATGTGCATGTGCATGTGCATGTGCATGTGCATGTGCATGTGCATGTGCATGTGCATGTGCATGTGCATGTGCATGTGCATGTGCATGTGCATGTGCATGTGCATGTGCATGTGCATGTGCATGTGCATGTGCATGTGCATGTGCATGTGCATGTGCATGTGCATGTGCATGTGCATGTGCATGTGCATGTGCATGTGGATGTGCATGTGCATGTGCATGTGCATGTGCATGTGCATGTGCATGTGCATGTGCATGTGCATGTGCATGTGCATGTGCATGTGCATGTGCATGTGCATGTGCATGTGCATGTGCATGTGCATGTGCATGTGCATGTGCATGTGCATGTGCATGTGCATGTGCATGTGCATGTGCATGTGCATGTGCATGTGCATGTGCATGTGCATGTGCATGTGCATGTGCATGTGCATGTGCATGTGCATGTGCATTTGCATGTGCATGTTCATGTGCATGTGCATGTGCATGTGCATGTGCATGTGCATGTGCATGTGCATGTGCATGTGCATGTGCATGTGCATGTGCATGTGCATGTGCATGTGCATGTGCATGTGCATGTGCATGTGCATGTGCATGTGCATTTGCATGTGCATGTGCATGTGCATGTGCATGTGCATGTGCATGTGCATGTGCATGTGCATGTGCATGTGTATGTGCATGTGCATGTGCATGTGCATGTGCATGTGCATGTGCATGTGCATGTGCATGTGCATGTGCATGTGCATGTGCATGTGCATGTGCATGTGCATGTGCATGTGCATGTGCATGTGCATGTGCATGTGCATGTGCATGTGCATGTGCATGTGCATGTGCATGTGCATGTGCATGTGCATGTGCATGTGCATGTGCATGTGCATGTGCATGTGCATGTGCATGTGCATGTGCATGTGCATGTGCATGTGCATGTGCATGTGCATGTGCATGTGCATGTGCATGTGCATGTGCATGTGCATGTGCATGTGCATGTGCATGTGCATGTGCATGTGCATGGGTATGTGCATGTGCATGTGCATGTGCATGTGCATGTGCATGTGCATGTGTTTGTAGCACTATATTTATGGCAACGTGTGTGTGAATATTCCTGTGTTATGGCAACTGCTAAAATTGTGGCAACTTACACTCCGTGCCATAACTGTAACGGTGGATTTTAGCCATACCCTTCAACCAATTTTCAAGAGATATATCCGAAATCATGGGTATTGACCAATAGAGCATTTATTAAATGAAACCCCTGACACTGTGCCACTGGTTCGCCCCATTTTACCAAAAAAGTGGGTAAAGTGTGTGAGTAGTTATAATTCAGTTTTATTCACATAGTATGTACATACAGTACTGTGGCACATATTTTTTTGCGACTGAGGCGACATCTGCGTATAACCTTGATGTGAAATTGCGACGTTTCTGCTCGAATGATTCTGTTTATGTATTCTAACCGTATTTCGTGTTCGGCTATCGTATATCGTGCGGCTTATACTGTACGGGTGTAGTAGTGTGTCACATAAATTTATTAAGAGAAATTAAAATATCTCACTCTAAATTAATCACTAAATTAAATAATATAAAATAATAATAATTAAACTAAAAATTAATAATATTGTTAATAAATTTTTAATAAATTACCCTTCGAAATTTCCCTACTATTTCCGGAGGTGTTCAATAAAAGTGAAATATGAATAAACCAGATTTTTTATCAAAATTTGTCACACGATTATTTCTATTAAGAAAAGGTTTTAAATAAATACTTCAATTACATTCTATAAGAAAATACGTCCGTACGGCCGTCAAAGGGTGGTAACAGGGATAGAAAATGATTAATTCAAATAAATTGAAAACATCCCACTAATGTTCCAATTTTTTCCTCAAATATTTGATAATACGGATGCAAATCAATACTAATGGTCAAAAAAATCCTCCGCTTCAGCTCACAGCGCAGTTGAAATAGTGGTGAATAATGACAAGCATGCGGTTTTCAAGTTTATCATATTCTACTTATTTTCAAACTTCTAATTAAATCATACGCATCACAAAAACTCCCAAACGAATGTGGGTGGATAGAAATAGTGGTGGCAAGCTTTGAATTAAATAATTTTCGTCATTAGAGACTAACTAAATGTTCCAATAAATTGTAGTTAGCGGTTGGTTAAACGGATGCTTAAAAATTATTATTGTCGAGAAAACTTCCCGAGGTTAGTGAAAATAGGGGAGAAAAATGAAAAAAAATTACATTTTCAGAGACGGTTGTTACGCTAATTTTTCTCCAAAAATTTCCAACAAAGTCAATTAACTACCTATGATGAAAAAAATTTTCGTGCGGTACTCAGGGTTCTTATGTAATAGGAGATAGTTATTCATTCGGAAAAGTTAAAATCACTTATTAAAATCTTTGATTTCATAAATATTTACTTAAAGTGATATCTACCATTTTCATTTCATTAAATGGATGTTAAATAGTTATTACTGCCTAAACAATTTCCCTCTTCCTTCGGTTTTTAAAAAGTTTAATTAGCCCATTATTTAACCGCTTCGATTTACCTGCAATTTGAAATATTCATAGGAAAAATGTCAAAAAAAGTTATATAGTGCCGATATGTGCTTTTAGCCTGGGGCTGAATGACACCTCTTCTCATGGGTGAAAATATTCAACCTCAAAATAACACCGGAAATCGATATTAATTTCAAGCAAAAAATGTTATATAAACTTCTCTCGGTAAGTTAATATTTTCAGAGTATTCACGATTTAAATTGTTGATTTTGTACCTGAAAAATGCATGTTTTTGAGAAGTTTTTCAAAAATAACTCGAAAACAGTAAATTTTAACACAAAAGTTATGAGAATAAAAAAAAACCTTTTAAAATAATGAATCGAATGGCGCTTTTAAATTTTTATCGCAGCGACATAACTCTAGATGCAGCTTGATAAAGGTCTAAGTTTATTTGAAATAACCTAGAATCGAACATTTTATCATGAAATATTGCAAAAAGGAGTAGTTTTTAAAAAAAATCTTAAACTATTTTTTAAAAGTGAGGCCTTTAAAATGTGCTAACACAAAAGTGATTTGGAAGGAAAATAACCGAGTTATTACAAAAACAAAACTATTGTATCAAAAAAAAGAAAATAAGTCAATAAATTTTCCACAAAAATTAAACTCTAAAAAACACACCCTTAATATGTAAAATTAGGTATATTTATATACTAACTTGTCCTCAAATTTTAAACAGTTTGAAATACTCACATTTTAACAAAACTTCAATTAAGGGTTCAATTATTTTTTGAAATGCTATAAAAATTATCCGTTTTTTTTTTATAAATTACTCGAAAACTAAAAGAGATATGAAAAATATACACGAACTCTAAAATGTAGAATTTTTTTGCTGAGAGTTTTTAATTTTTTTTTTTAATTTTTCTACTATGAAAACAAATTGAGATATTGTCATTTATAATTTGCATATAAGTGTGAGAAGTACCCTTTTGGAGTCCTTTAAATCGCATCCTCTAAAAATGAAGGACTTCAAAAAAATCCCAACTTAACAAATCTGATAACGTTCAAAATTTTCTACAAAATAAGCTTTTGACCAATATATTTAAAATTAAAGAAATTATCGTTAAAAAACCATTTACGTTTTCCTGTCTTTTTTTCGGGGCGTATAAATATCTCCAGTTTCAACTATTTGTTCAACTAAATATGGTTTTTGAAATTTTTTCTAGTATTTAAATAAAAATCCTACAATATTTTGGAGGAAAGGGTGATTTTTTTTTGGTTAAAACAGCGAAATATTTGAGAAATATTATTAAAAATAATGAGATTTTATTTAATTACACTCACAACATTGACCAATTTAAAATTATAGCAAACATTATTTATGTATTACCCTATAAAGGGTGTTTTTAAGGGTTGAATAAATGGAGTACATCGCAAAGTAGACTTGCAAATGGTAAAATAAATGTAATGTATTATAAACGGACCATTACAATTTGGAAATATAGAAAAAAAATATAAATTTCTTTGTTTTGAAATTTTGAAATAGTTAAGAAATTAAGCTATGAACATTAAATAGATTTTAATTCACTCTAAATTGCATCATTAAATAATTTAATTAAAAAGAATAATTTTTACTTTTTAATAATAAAATTTACAATATTAGCTTTTGTTTTATCCGTCAAAAGCGATACAAATCTGATATCGCTAATTTGCACAAACAAGTTTTTGTGTCTAACATAATAATATTATAATTTGATATAAATTTTGATTCTTCTTGGGCTGTTATTGAGATTTTCGTCTAACATTCTTCTGTTTTATTTTATAAAAGAATTAGTTACATAAGGTAACAGTTTTTACATCATCATGAAAATAGCTGGACCATCTAGTAAAAACGAGGAGAAAAATGAGGTGGTCACTTAAAAGAAAAGGTGACGTCATTGTGCAAAAGTACATGACGCAGTAAGTAAAAATGTTATTTCGTAAGGTGCATAAAGAAAAAAATTAATTGGCTTGTCAGGGCGTTTTCCTTGTAAACATTAAATAACGTAATTATGAATTTTGTCCCTTACTTCATCACCACAATGTATGTCTGTACAAATAAAAAAATAAACAGGACATAAAACTAACAGCAGATATGCTGTTGTACCATCCCACTCTTCAAAAAAAAATTGTATAACTTTATTCTATCATCCCACTGCCCAGGATCATTTCTAGAGCTTTACTTAATAATCCCCAATCCCTGCAAAACAGTGTAAGAAATTTATTAATCCATCGTACTCGACAAATATCCTTTGTAGTCATTAATTTGAACATCTCACTTCCCAAAAAAGTTGTATAAAGTCTAACCATCGCACTCCCTAAAATACAGGCGTAGAAATTTATTTATTTTATTTAATTTATTAATTAATTAATTAATTTTAATATTTATTTTAATTTTATTTAACAAAATGCCCTGTTAGTAATTTATTCAACAATTCCGTTTTTTCAAAAAAGACCTGTAAAGATTCATTTAGTAATGTGAGTCCTGCTGCTGAAAATAAAACCTTGTAGGGATTGATTCAGGTATATTACTTCCAAAAACATAATTTTAGAAATAATTTAAACAAACCCACTCTTAACAAATCGTTGTAGGAAATTATTCTAGAAATGAAATGTAGATGTGCATTTAAAAGAAATATATTCCTATAACGAAATTTTGGGGAGACGGTTAGTTCAAAAAATTCTAAATGGGTTTTTTGGGAATCTGTTGATTTTTTGACCTGTTTATTTTTCATTTGAGTATAGCTAGCCAACACCCCTGGGAGTTAGCAACAAGCGTAATAAGTTTTTTAATTGTTGTATAATTTTGTAATTATCATGTAGGGCATTTGACGTGAGACGGACAACGAATACACTGACGACCTAAAATTCGTTCATATTCACGGTATTGTAATCCTAGAAGACCTGAATGCCAATATACAATTTTAGTTTTGTATGAGACGTAGTTGTAAACTTATGGAACTACAAAAAAATTTGGTGAAATCTGAAGTAGATAATTTTATGAAACTGTTGTTAGCATTAACCAATGTATAATAAAATACTTAAAATGTTCATTCAGCCATTTCACTACTGTTCTCAATTATAGAATCAGATTCAAAACTTGGAAACTCTTTTCACAAAAAAAAAAACAGGAAATGAATATTTCAAATCCAAACTACAGCAAGCTCACCAAGTCTTTCTTAAATTATTTAAATTCCAAAATATAGTCCAATAGTAGATATTACCCAAGAAGGTTCAAAATGGGATCTATATTGGTTTAGGAGATACCAGACTTAACGTTCAAAGTCACGCACTGGGAGCCTAACCTGACGTATGCATTAGTCAACCTATTTACATGAGAACTTTGTAAGAACACTGCCATATATTATTATCTGTTTATATTGTTGTAAATCCATTTTTAATAGGTACCTATTAAAATAATAGGATAAAATGAAACAGTCTCGTAACAATAGAAGAAAAAGTTCAATTTGTAATTTTTACTGTTTTACAATAATTTGAACTAACACCGACAATACATTTAACAAGTAGGCTTTCGGTTGTTGTAATAAAGCTGTGCAACTTTTTTACTTTTCGAGTAAACATGTTAAATTATGCATGTGCCAAGTGCGGCGCTCATCGCTTGCCTTTGTACATGAAGTCCTGTAACTTCTAAACGAATGCTGATCATGTTTCGAAACTGTTAGTGTAATATCAACATACCTGAGGCTGTATTTTGAATTTAAAATGATTTTAAAGAAGGCTGGTGAAAGTTACTATAATTTAGATTTGAAATATTCACTTCCAATGTTCTATAGGTACAAAAAAAAAATGAAATTTTGAATCTGATTCCATGTTCGCAAAAACAGTAGATATTTTCTATGGAACTTCATTGAAATATCTAATTATTGATTAGTTACTTCAAATATTTTCTTAAAACTAGCTATCTAAAATTTTATTAATTACCTGGAAGCCACAACCTGACAACTAAATCTGGTACAAAAAAATGTGTTTACTTTCACGCCCTCCAGGAGTACAATTATCCCGGATGTGAACGAATTTCTAGTTGTTACGTTTTTCTAGTTATCCGCTTCACGTGAAATGCCTCGTGTACAAAATAGTGTCCTAGGTGAATTTTATTGTGTGCTATAACTGCCAGTTTAGCATAAGGAAAATGGTTTTTCATTAAAAGTAAGCTATTTTATTTGTGTCCCTGTTTTAAACTAAATCAAGCACAAAGTTAAGCCAACACCATGGATGCAACAAGAAACAGAAGCTGTTATCAAATTTTTAGAATTAGTATAAAAAATGTCATTTTTTATACTAATTCAATATTTTATACTATAGCAAATGGCAGATTGTGAAAAATGGATTGATTCTTCTTACTGTTACCAGGAGGTTCCCCTCTTTGCCAAGCCTCATTCAGTTGACGAAGAGAACCAGCATTTGGCCCATCTAATGGGTGGTTTTCAGAGGAGTTTTTGTCCTGTTGGTCGTCTGTTTATCCAATTTCTGACTGGTCTTTCTTCTGTCATCCTCTCCACATGTTCTCTACACTTTTCTTCCTTTTTTTACTCTATTTTGTCACGTCTTGGATATTATATCGTTGTTTGATAGAGTTGTTTGTTTTCCTGCCTCGCAGATATGCACGTAATATTTATCTCACTACCTTCATTTCTTTTGCTCTTATGTTTTTGTTTTGCATTTTTCGTTTCTGCCTTTGTTTCGGTGGCATATATGTTCATATTGGTCTTACTATGGCCTTATGTCGTATTTTTGCTTCTATTTTCATATATTTGTTTTCTATATGTAGTCTCTCTGGCTAGCCACTTGTATTGCTTTTGTGTAATGTAATTTTCCCTAGTTAAAAGTACCGCGATGACTCAAGATTTTAGTTCCTAGGTATTTAAAGTGCATCGCCTGTTCTATTGTTGAATTCTCAAAA
>CAMIUK010000069.1:0-35012 GCA_946251905.1 Cryptocephalus moraei
CATGTGCATGTGCATGTGCATGTGCATGTGCATGTGCATGTGCATGTGCATGTGCATGTGCATGTGCATGTGCATGTGCATGTGCATGTGCATGTGCATGTGCATGTGCATGTGCATGTGCATGTGCATGTGCATGTGCATGTGCATGTGCATGTGCATGTGCATGTGCATGTGGATGTGCATGTGCATGTGCATGTGCATGTGCATGTGCATGTGCATGTGCATGTGCATGTGCATGTGCATGTGCATGTGCATGTGCATGTGCATGTGCATGTGCATGTGCATGTGCATGTGCATGTGCATGTGCATGTGCATGTGCATGTGCATGTGCATGTGCATGTGCATGTGCATGTGCATGTGCATGTGCATGTGCATGTGCATGTGCATGTGCATGTGCATGTGCATGTGCATGTGCATGTGCATGTGCATGTGCATTTGCATGTGCATGTGCATGTGCATGTGCATGTGCATGTGCATGTGCATGTGCATGTGCATGTGCATGTGCATGTGTATGTGCATGTGCATGTGCATGTGCATGTGCATGTGCATGTGCATGTGCATGTGCATGTGCATGTGCATGTGCATGTGCATGTGCATGTGCATGTGCATGTGCATGTGCATGTGCATGTGCATGTGCATGTGCATGTGCATGTGCATGTGCATGTGCATGTGCATGTGCATGTGCATGTGCATGTGCATGTGCATGTGCATGTGCATGTGCATGTGCATGTGCATGTGCATGTGCATGTGCATGTGCATGTGCATGTGCATGTGCATGTGCATGTGCATGTGCATGTGCATGTGCATGTGCATGTGCATGTGCATGTGCATGTGCATGTGCATGTGCATGTGCATGTGCATGTGCATGTGCATGTGCATGTGCATGTGCATGTGCATGTGCATGTGCATGTGCATGTGCATGTGCATGTGCATGTGCATGTGCATGTGCATGTGCATGTGCATGTGCATGGGCATGTGCATGTGCATGTGCATGTGCATGTGCATGTGCATGTGCATGTGCATGTGCATGTGCATATGCATGTGCATTTGCATGTGCATGTGCATGTGCATGTGCATGTGCATGTGCATGTGCATGTGCATGTGCATGTGCATGTGCATGTGCATGTGCATGTGCATGTGCATGTGCATGTGCATGTGCATGTGCATGTGCATGTGCATGTGCATGTGCATGTGCATGTGCATGTGCATGTGCATGTGCATGTGCATTTGCATGTGCATGTGCATGTGCATGTGCATGTGCATGTGCATGTGCATGTGCATGTGCATGTGCATGTGCATGTGTATGTGCATGTGCATGTGCATGTGCATGTGCATGTGCATGTGCATGTGCATGTGCATGTGCATGTGCATGTGCATGTGCATGTGCATGTGCATGTGCATGTGCATGTGCATGTGCATGTGCATGTGCATGTGCATGTGCATGTGCATGTGCATGTGCATGTGCATGTGCATGTGCATGTGCATGTGCATGTGCATGTGCATGTGCATGTGCATGTGCATTTGCATGTGCATGTGCATGTGCATGTGCATGTGCATGTGCATGTGCATGTGCATGTGCATTTGCATGTGCATGTGCATGTGCATGTTCATGTGCATGTGCATGTGCATGTGCATGTGCATGTGCATGTGCATGTGCATGTGCATGTGCATGTGCATGTGCATGTGCATGTGCATGTGCATGTGCATGTGCATGTGCATGTGCATGTGCATGTGCATGTGCATGTGCATGTGCATGTGCATTTGCATGTTCATGTGCATGTGCATGTGCATGTGCATGTGCATGTGAATTTGCATGTGCATGTGCATGTGCATGTGCATGTGCATGTGCATGTGCATGTGCATGTGCATGTGCATGTGCATGTGCATGTGCATGTGCATGTGCATGTGCATGTGCATGTGCATGTGCATGTGCATGTGCATGTGCATGTGCATGTGCATGTGCATGTGCATGTGCATGTGCATGTGCATGTGCATGTGCATTTGCATGTGCATGTGCATGTGCATGTGCATGTGCATGTGCATGTGCATGTGCATGTGCATGTGCATGTGCATGTGCATGTGCATGTGCATGTGCATGTGCATGTGCATGTGCATGTGCATGTGCATGTGCATGTGTATGTGCATGTGCATGTGCATGTGCATGTGCATGTGCATGTGCATGTGCATGTGCATGTGCATGTGCATGTGCATGTGCATGTGCATGTGCATGTGCATGTGCATGTGCATGTGCATCTGCATTTGCATGTGCATGTGCATGTGCATGTGCATGTGCATGTGCATGTGCATGTGCATGTGCATGTGTATGTGCATGTGCATGTGCATGTGCATGTGCATGTGCATGTGCATGTGCATGTGCATGTGCATGTGCATGTGCATGTGCATGTGCATGTGCATGTGCATGTGCATGTGCATGTGCATGTGCATGTGCATGTGCATGTGCATGTGCATGTGCATGTGCATGTGCATGTGCATGTGCATGTGCATGTGCATGTGCATGTGCATGTGCATGTGCATGTGCATGTGCATGTGCATGTGCATGTGCATGTGCATGTGCATGTGCATGTGCATGTTCATGTGCATGTGCATGTGCATGTGCATGTGCATGTGCATGTGCATGTGCATGTGCATGTGCATGTGCATGTGCATGTGCATGTGCATGTGCATGTGCATGTGCATGTGCATGTGCATGTGAATGTGAATGTGCATGTGCATGTGCATGTGCATGTGCATGTGCATGTGCATGTGCATGTGCATGTGCATGTGCATGTGCATGTGCATGTACATGTGCATGTGCATGTGCATGTGCATGTGCATGTGCATGTGAATGTGCATGTGCATGTGCATGTGCATGTGCATGGGCATGTGCATGTGCATGTGCATGTGCATGTGCATGTGCATGTGCATGTGCATGTGCATGTGCATGTGCATGTGCATGTGCATGTGCATGTGCATTTGCATGTGCATGTGCATGTGCATGTGCATGTGTATGTGCATGTGCATGTGCATGTGCATGTGCATGTGCATGTGCATGTGCATGTGCATGTGCATGTGCATGTGCATGTGCATGTGCATGTGCATGTGCATGTGCATGTGCATGTGCATGTGCATGTGCATGTGCATGTGCATGTGCATGTGCATGTGCATGTGCATGTGCATGTGCATGTGCATGTGCATGTGCATGTGCATGTGCATGTGCATGTGCATGTGTATGTGCATGTGCATGTGCATGTGCATGTGCATGTGCATGTGCATGTGCATGTGCATGTGCATGTGCATGTGCATGTGCATGTGCATGTGCATGTGCATGTGCATGTGCATGTGCATGTGCATGTGCATGTGCATGTGCATGTGCATGTGCATGTGCATGTGCATGTGCATGTGCATGTGCATGTGCATGTGCATGTGCATGTGCATGTGCATGTGCACGTGCATGTGCACGTGCATGTGCATGTGCATGTGCATGTGCATGTGCATGTGCATGTGCATGTGCATGTGCATGTGCATGTGCATGTGCATGTGCATGTGCATGTGCATGTGCATGTGCATGTGCATGTGCATGTGCATGTGCATGTGCATGTGCATGTGCATGTGCATGTGCATGTGCATGTGCATGTGCATGTGCATGTGCATGTGCATGTGCATGTGCATGTGCATGTGCATGTGCATGTGCATGTGAATGTGCATGTGCATGTGCATGTGCATGTGCATGTGCATGTGCATGTGCATGTGCATGTGCATGTGCATGTGCATGTGCATGTGCATCTGCATGTGCATGTGCATGTGTATGTGCATGTGCATGTGCATGTGCATGTGCATGTGCATGTGCATGTGCATGTGCATGTGCATGTGCATGTGCATGTGCATGTGCATGTGCATGTGCATGTGAATGTGCATGTGCATGTGCATGTGCATGTGCATGGGCATGTGCATGTGCATGTGCATGTGCATGTGCATGTGCATGTGCATGTGCATGTGCATGTGCATGTGTATGTGCATGTGCATGTGCATGTGCATGTGCATGTGCATGTGCATGTGCATGTGCATGTGCATGTGCATGTGCATGTGCATGTGCATTTGCATGTGCATGTGCATGTGCATGTGCATGTGCATGTGCATGTGCATGTGCATGTGCATGTGCATGTGCATGTGCATGTGCATGTGCATGTGCATGTGCATGTGCATGTGCATGTGCATGTGCATGTGCATGTGCATGTGCATGTGCATGTGCATGTGCATGTGCATGTGCATGTGCATGTGCATGTGCATGCGAATGTGCATGTGCATGTGCATGTGCATGTGCATGTGCATGTGCATGTGCATGTGCATGTGCATGTGCATGTGCATGTGCATGTGCATGTGCATGTGCATGTGCATGTGCATGTGCATGTGCATGTGCATGTGCATGTGCATGTGCATGTGAATGTGCATGTGCATGTGCATGTGCATGTGCATGTGCATGTGCATGTGCATGTGCATGTGCATGTGCATGTGCATGTGCATGTGCATGTGCATGTGCATGTGCATGTGCATGTGCATGTGCATGTGCATGTGCATGTGCATGTGCATGTGCATGCGAATGTGCATGTGCATGTGCATGTGCATGTGCATGTGCATGTGCATGTGCATGTGCATGTGCATGTGCATGTGCATGTGCATGTGCATGTGCATGTGCATGTGCATGTGCATGTGCATGTGCATGTGCATGTGCATGTGCATGTGCATGTGCATGTGCATGTGCATGTGCATGTGCATGTGCATGTGCATGTGCATGTGCATGTGCATGTGCATGTGCATGTGCATGTGCATGTGCATGTGCATGTGCATGTGCATGTGCATGTGCATGTGCATGTGCATGTGCATGTGCATGTGCATGTGCATGTGCATGTGCATGTGAAAATAGGGGAGAAAAATGAAAAAAAATTACATTTTCAGAGACGGTTGTTACGCTAATTTTTCTCCAAAAATTTCCAACAAAGTCAATTAACTACCTATGATGAAAAAAATTTTCGTGCGGTACTCAGGGTTCTTATGTAATAGGAGATAGTTATTCATTCGGAAAAGTTAAAATCACTTATTAAAATCTTTGATTTCATAAATATTTACTTAAAGTGATATCTACCATTTTCATTTCATTAAATGGATGTTAAATAGTTATTACTGCCTAAACAATTTCCCTCTTCCTTCGGTTTTTAAAAAGTTTAATCAGCCCATTATTTAACCGCTTCGATTTACCTGCAATTTGAAATATTCATAGGAAAAATGTCAAAAAAAGTTATATAGTGCCGATATGTGCTTTTAGCCTGGGGCTGAATGACACCTCTTCTCATGGGTGAAAATATTCAACCTCAAAATAACACCGGAAATCGATATTAATTTCAAGCAAAAAATGTTATATAAACTTCTCTCGGTAAGTTAATATTTTCAGAGTATTCACGATTTAAATTGTTGATTTTGTACCTGAAAAATGCATGTTTTTGAGAAGTTTTTCAAAAATAACTCGAAAACAGTAAATTTTAACACAAAAGTTATGAGAATAAAAAAAAACCTTTTAAAATAATGAATCGAATGGCGCTTTTAAATTTTTATCGCAGCGACATAACTCTAGATGCAGCTTGATAAAGGTCTAAGTTTATTTGAAATAACCTAGAATCGAACATTTTATCATGAAATATTGCAAAAAGGAGTAGTTTTTAAAAAAAATCTTAAACTATTTTTTAAAAGTGAGGCCTTTAAAATGTGCTAACACAAAAGTGATTTGGAAGGAAAATAACCGAGTTATTACAAAAACAAAACTATTGTATCAAAAAAAAGAAAATAAGTCAATAAATTTTCCACAAAAATTAAACTCTAAAAAACACACCCTTAATATGTAAAATTAGGTATATTTATATACTAACTTGTCCTCAAATTTTAAACAGTTTGAAATACTCACATTTTAACAAAACTTCAATTAAGGGTTCAATTATTTTTTGAAATGCTATAAAAATTATCCGTTTTTTTTATAAATTACTCGAAAACTAAAAGAGATATGAAAAATATACACGAACTCTAAAATGTAGAATTTTTTTGCTGAGAGTTTTTAATTTTTTTTTTTAATTTTTCTACTATGAAAACAAATTGAGATATTGTCATTTATAATTTGCATATAAGTGTGAGAAGTACCTTTTTGGAGTCCTTTAAATCGCATCCTCTAAAAATGAAGGACTTCAAAAAAATCCCAACTTAACAAATCTGATAACGTTCAAAATTTTCTACAAAATAAGCTTTTGACCAATATATTTAAAATTAAAGAAATTATCGTTAAAAAACCATTTACGTTTTCCTGTCTTTTTTTCGGGGCCTATAAATATCTCCAGTTTCAACTATTTGTTCAACTAAATATGGTTTTTGAAATTTTTTCTAGTATTTAAATAAAAATCCTACAATATTTTGGAGGAAAGGGTGATTTTTTTTTGGTTAAAACAGCGAAATATTTGAGAAATATTATTAAAAATAATGAGATTTTATTTAATTACACTCACAACATTGACCAATTTAAAATTATAGCAAACATTATTTATGTATTACCCTATAAAGGGTGTTTTTAAGGGTTGAATAAATGGAGTACATCGCAAAGTAGACTTGCAAATGGTAAAATAAATGTAATGTATTATAAACGGACCATTACAATTTGGAAATATAGAAAAAAAATATAAATTTCTTTGTTTTGAAATTTTGAAATAGTTAAGAAATTAAGCTATGAACATTAAATAGATTTTAATTCACTCTAAATTGCATCATTAAATAATTTAATTAAAAAGAATAATTTTTACTTTTTAATAATAAAATTTACAATATTAGCTTTTGTTTTATCCGTCAAAAGCGATACAAATCTGATATCGCTAATTTGCACAAACAAGTTTTTGTGTCTAACATAATAATATTATAATTTGATATAAATTTTGATTCTTCTTGGGCTGTTATTGAGATTTTCGTCTTACATTCTTCTGTTTTATTTTATAAAAGAATTAGTTACATAAGGTAACAGTTTTTACATCATCATGAAAATAGCTGGACCATCTAGTAAAAACGAGGAGAAAAATGAGGTGGTCACTTAAAAGAAAAGGTGACGTCATTGTGCAAAAGTACATGACGCAGTAAGTAAAAATGTTATTTCGTAAGGTGCATAAAGAAAAAAATTAATTGGCTTGTCAGGGCGTTTTCCTTGTAAACATTAAATAACGTAATTATGAATTTTGTCCCTTACTTCATCACCACAATGTATGTCTGTACAAATAAAAAAATAAACAGGACATAAAACTAACAGCAGATATGCTGTTGTACCATCCCACTCTTCAAAAAAAAATTGTATAACTTTATTCTATCATCCCACTGCCCAGGATCATTTCTAGAGCTTTACTTAATAATCCCCAATCCCTGCAAAACAGTGTAAGAAATTTATTAATCCATCGTACTCGACAAATATCCTTTGTAGTCATTAATTTGAACATCTCACTTCCCAAAAAAGTTGTATAAAGTCTAACCATCGCACTCCCTAAAATACAGGCGTAGAAATTTATTTATTTTATTTAATTAATTAATTAATTAATTAATTTTAATATTTATTTTAATTTTATTTAACAAAATGCCCTGTTAGTAATTTATTCAACAATTCCGTTTTTTCAAAAAAGACCTGTAAAGATTCATTTAGTAATGTGAGTCCTGCTGCTGAAAATAAAACCTTGTAGGGATTGATTCAGGTATATTACTTCCAAAAACATAATTTTAGAAATAATTTAAACAAACCCACTCTTAACAAATCGTTGTAGGAAATTATTCTAGAAATGAAATGTAGATGTGCATTTAAAAGAAATATATTCCTATAACGAAATTTTGGGGAGACGGTTAGTTCAAAAAATTCTAAATGGGTTTTTTGGGAATCTGTTGATTTTTTGACCTGTTTATTTTTCATTTGAGTATAGCTAGCCAACACCCCTGGGAGTTAGCAACAAGCGTAATAAGTTTTTTAATTGTTGTATAATTTTGTAATTATCATGTAGGGCATTTGACGTGAGACGGACAACGAATACACTGACGACCTAAAATTCGTTCATATTCACGGTATTGTAATCCTAGAAGACCTGAATGCCAATATACAATTTTAGTTTTGTATGAGACGTAGTTGTAAACTTATGGAACTACAAAAAAATTTGGTGAAATCTGAAGTAGATAATTTTATGAAACTGTTGTTAGCATTAACCAATGTATAATAAAATACTTAAAATGTTCATTCAGCCATTTCACTACTGTTCTCAATTATAGAATCAGATTCAAAACTTGGAAACTCTTTTCACAAAAAAAAAACAGGAAATGAATATTTCAAATCCAAACTACAGCAAGCTCACCAAGTCTTTCTTAAATTATTTAAATTCCAAAATATAGTCCAATAGTAGATATTACCCAAGAAGGTTCAAAATGGGATCTATATTGGTTTAGGAGATACCAGACTTAACGTTCAAAGTCACGCACTGGGAGCCTAACCTGACGTATGCATTAGTCAACCTATTTACATGAGAACTTTGTAAGAACACTGCCATATATTATTATCTGTTTATATTGTTGTAAATCCATTTTTAATAGGTACCTATTAAAATAATAGGATAAAATGAAACAGTCTCGTAACAATAGAAGAAAAAGTTCAATTTGTAATTTTTACTGTTTTACAATAATTTGAACTAACACCGACAATACATTTAACAAGTAGGCTTTCGGTTGTTGTAATAAAGCTGTGCAACTTTTTTACTTTTCGAGTAAACATGTTAAATTATGCATGTGCCAAGTGCGGCGCTCATCGCTTGCCTTTGTACATGAAGTCCTGTACCTTCTAAACGAATGCTGATCATGTTTCGAAACTGTTAGTGTAATATCAACATACCTGAGGCTGTATTTTGAATTTAAAATGATTTTAAAGAAGGCTGGTGAAAGTTACTATAATTTAGATTTGAAATATTCACTTCCAATGTTCTATAGGTACAAAAAAAAAATGAAATTTTGAATCTGATTCCATGTTCGCAAAAACAGTAGATATTTTCTATGGAACTTCATTGAAATATCTAATTATTGATTAGTTACTTCAAATATTTTCTTAAAACTAGCTATCTAAAATTTTATTAATTACCTGGAAGCCACAACCTGACAACTAAATCTGGTACAAAAAAATGTGTTTACTTTCACGCCCTCCAGGAGTACAATTATCCCGGATGTGAACGAATTTCTAGTTGTTACGTTTTTCTAGTTATCCGCTTCACGTGAAATGCCTCGTGTACAAAATAGTGTCCTAGGTGAATTTTATTGTGTGCTATAACTGCCAGTTTAGCATAAGGAAAATGGTTTTTCATTAAAAGTAAGCTATTTTATTTGTCTCCCTGTTTTAAACTAAATCAAGCACAAAGTTAAGCCAACACCATGGATGCAACAAGAAACAGAAGCTGTTATCAAATTTTTAGAATTAGTATAAAAAATGTCATTTTTTATACTAATTCAATATTTTATACTATAGCAAATGGCAGATTGTGAAAAATGGATTGATTCTTCTTACTGTTACCAGGAGGTTCCCCTCTTTGCCAAGCCTCATTCAGTTGACGAAGAGAACCAGCATTTGGCCCATCTAATGGGTGGTTTTCAGAGGAGTTTTTGTCCTGTTGGTCGTCTGTTTATCCAATTTCTGACTGGTCTTTCTTCTGTCATCCTCTCCACATGTTCTCTACACTTTTCTTCCTTTTTTTACTCTATTTTGTCACGTCTTGGATATTATATCGTTGTTTGATAGAGTTGTTTGTTTTCCTGCCTCGCAGATATGCACGTAATATTTATCTCACTACCTTCATTTCTTTTGCTCTTATGTTTTTGTTTTGCATTTTTCGTTTCTGCCTTTGTTTCGGTGGCATATATGTTCATATTGGTCTTACTATGGCCTTATGTCGTATTTTTGCTTCTATTTTCATATATTTGTTTTCTATATGTAGTCTCTCTGGCTAGCCACTTGTATTGCTTTTGTGTAATGTAATTTTCCCTAGTTAAAAGTACCGCGATGACTCAAGATTTTAGTTCCTAGGTATTTAAAGTGCATCGCCTGTTCTATTGTTGAATTCTCAAAATGTAACTTACAGCGTCTTGGTTCTCTGGCTATAACCATGCATTTCGTTTTTTGTGTTGATATCTGCATGTTGCATCCCTTAGTTGTCAAGTTAAATTGGCGCACTAATTGTTGAAAGCGGTCCTTCTTATCTGCTATTAACACGGCCTCGTCTGAAGAGCATATTCTATTGATATTTTTTAAAAACCTGAGATAAAATTACAAAATTTAAGCAAAATGTTATTAAAAACTAGTAGATGAAACTCTGATTTTATTTCAGTGATATTTATCTGATATACTATATAATGTAGCATTAAATAATACATGTGATTTAGTATTGTTAATGCGCCCTTTTTTTCTTACAAATTCAAAGTTTAGCTAAGTAAGACCCCGCTGGCGATTTTTAGTTTCCGGTGATATCAGTGTTCATTCAAGAACCTGAATGAATTTCTCTGAACATTGAAAGGAATTTTATAAAAAATCTGGACTTAAGGTTTTATTTCTTAAGTTACATTTTATAGTACATTTTTTTGCTTTTTTTCACTATTTTTTCAAGATTATGTAGTTTAATACATTCTTCACTAGTCCTTATAAAGGCGCCAATTAACATTTAGGGAACGCGCCTAATACTTTACTTTGGAATTTTATTTTTGTTACGGTTATATGGAGTATAATATGTGTATATTTGTTATATTTTTCACTTTGTTTGCTCTGAGCTACATACCATAAAAATAGTTATTGTCTTATTAACTGTCTAGTGTACAATAAAATTAGTTTTTACTTATACCTTTTTTATAACTACGAAATACTAGAGGTGGCAAAGTTGGAAATTTATTTTTTAATAAACTGAAAGTTTTAAATGAAAACATGTTTAAGTTTTTTTTTAAATAAAGTAATATTAGTAAAGGTAGGGATGGTCTATAATTAGAGTGAAAATCTACGTTTTTACAAGATGAACTTTCTTGATGGCCAATTAATATTTAAGGAACCGTAAAAGTTATATGTTTTCTATTTGTTTATCAGCAGCACCTTAAAATTTTTGTTAGTTTTTATACTCTCAGAATTTTATTTGTTTTAGTTAAAGAAAAGTAATAAAATACTTACTAAGTAGATATTCCTGTTTTTAGACATTTGAAAGTACAGTAACAAATTTACATTCAATTTTAACACAAATCCGTTGCTCGAGCAAAATTTAAAAACTCCTTTTCTTCAAAAAACAAGTAATTTCATAACACGTGTCGAAAATTTAGAAAAAATTTATTGATTTACATCAATAAAATGGACTTGGAATTACCCCCAAATCTTTCAAAAAAACTCCTCCTTCCGATTAGCAGTGTGGTCAAGTATTGAAATAAACGTATGTAGAGTTGTATTTACACATATGATGAAATACATAAATATCATTTGTATATATGCTACTCATATTCCAACATTTTAAGTCTTTTTTAAGTTAACATTTGTCTAACATTTTAAGTACTGTAGTTAAGGAATCGTCAAGTGAAATTTTTAAATGGAGACCTAATTTTGGACACACCACTACCATTAATCATTAATCAATCGTTAACATCACTAAGGGGTTTAATAAAATTGTGTCTTTTTAAAGTTTCAACGGCTTAGTCTTATTACAGACGGTGGATGGAAACAATTTGGCTGCTATCTTGAAATTAATTCAATATTCTTCAAATACAGAATAAGAAATCAAAACGGCAACACCGCTTTAACACACTGTTTGAATTGAAATATTTGTGACACCTCACACACACACTTTTTCCCGTCCCGCAATATTTATGGCATCGTCTTACACTTTTCACGAATTTATATAATTATGGCAACGGTTGCCATAATAATATGCACATGCACATGCACATGCACATGCACATGCACATGCACATGCACATGCACATGCACATGCAAATGCACATGCACATGCACATGCACATGCACATGCACATGCACATGCACATGCACATGCACATGCACATGCAAATGCACATGCACATGCACATGCACATGCACATGCACATGCACATGCACATGCACATGCACATGCACATGCACATGCACATGCACATGCACATGCACATGCACATGCACATGCACATGCACATGCACATGCACATGCACATGCACATGCACATGCACATGCACATGCACATGCACATGCACATGCACATGCACATGCACATGCACATGCACATGCACATGCACATGCACATGCACATGCACATGCACATGCACATGCACATGCACATGCACATGCACATGCACATGCACATGCACATGCACATGCACATGCACATGCACATGCACATGCACATGCACATGCACATGCACATGCACATGCACATGCACATGCACATGCACATGCACATGCACATGCACATGCACATGCACATGCACATGCACATGCACATGCACATGCACATGCACATGCACATGCACATGCACATGCACATGCACATGCACATGCACATGCACATGCACATGCACATGCACATGCACATGCACATGCACATGCACATGCACATGCACATGCACATGCACATGCACATGCACATGCACATGCACATGCACATGCACATGCACATGCACATGCACATGCACATGCACATGCACATGCACATGCACATACACATGCACATGCACATGCACATGCACATGCACATGCACATGCACATGCACATGCACATGCACATGCACATTCGCATGCACATGCACATGCACATGCACATGCACATGCACATGCACATGCACATGCACATGCACATGCACATGCACATGCACATGCACATGCACATGCACATTCACATGCACATGCACATGCACATGCACATGCACATGCACATGCACATGCACATGCACATGCACATGCACATGCACATGCACATGCACATGCACATGCACATGCACATGCACATGCACATGCACATGCACATGCACATGCACATGCACATGCACATGCACATGCACATGCACATGCACATGCACATGCACATGCACATGCACATGCACATGCACATGCACATGCACATGCACATGCACATGCACATGCACATGCACATGCACATGCACATGCACATGCACATACACATGCACATGCACATGCACATGCACATGCACATTCACATGCACATGCACATGCACATGCACATGCACATGCCCATGCACATGCACATGCACATGCACATGCACATTCACATGCACATACACATGCACATGCACATGCACATGCACATGCACATGCACATGCACATGCACATGCACATGCACATGCACATGCACATGCACATGCACATGCACATGCACATGCACATGCACATGCACATGCACATGCACATGCACATGCACATGCACATGCACATGCACATGCACATGCACATGCACATGCACATGCACATGCACATGCACATGCACATGCACATGCACATGCACATGCACATGCACATGCACATGCACATGCACATGCACATGCACATGCACATGCACATGCACATGCACATGCACATGCACATGCACATGCACATGCACATGCACATGCACATGCACATGCACATGCACATGCACATGCACATGCACATGCACATGCACATGCACATGCACATGCACATGCACATGCACATGCACATGCACATGCACATGCACATGCACATGCCCATGCACATGCACATGCACATGCACATGCACATGCACATGCACATGCCCATGCACATGCACATGCACATGCACATGCACATTCACATGCACATGCACATGCACATGCACATGCACATGCACATGCACATGCACATGCACATGCACATGCACATGCACATGCACATGCACATGCACATGCACATGCACATGCACATGCACATGCACATGCACATGCACATGCACATGCACATGCACATGCACATGCACATGCACATGCACATGCACATGCACATGCACATGCACATGCACATGCACATGCACATGCACATGCACGTGCATGCATGTGCACGTGCATGTGCATGTGTATGTGCATGTGCATGTGTATGTGCATGTGCATGTGCATGTGCATGTGCATGTGCATGTGCATGTGCATGTGTATGTGCATGTGCATGTGCATGTGCATGTGCATGTGCATGTGCATGTGAATGTGCATGTGCATGTGCATGTGCATGTGCATGTGCATGTGCATGTGCATGTGCATGTGCATGTGCATGTGCATGTGCATGTGCATGTGCATGTGCATGTGCATGTGCATGTGCATGTGCATGTGCATGTGCATGTGCATGTGCATGTGCATGTGCATGTGCATGTGCATGTGCATGTGCATGTGCATGTGCATGTGCATGTGCATGTGCATGTGCATGTGCATGTGCATGTGCATGTGCATGTGCATGTGCATGTGCATGTGCATGTGCATGTGCATGTGCATGTGCATGTGCATGTGCATGTGCATGTGCATGTGCATGTGCATGTGCATGTGCATGTGCATGTGTATGTGCATGTGCATGTGCATGTGCATGTGCATGTGCATGTGCATGTGTATGTGCATGTGCATGTGCATGTGCATGTGCATGTGCATGTGCATGTGCATGTGCATGTGCATGTGCATGTGCATGTGCATGTGCATGTGCATGTGCATGTGCATGTGCATGTGCATGTGCATGTGCATGTGCATGTGCATGTGCATGTGCATGTGCATGTGCATGTGCATGTGCATGTGCATGTGCATGTGCATGTGCATGTGCATGTGCATGTGCATGTGCATGTGCATGTGCATGTGCATGTGCATGTGCATGTGCATGTGCATGTGCATGTGCATGTGCATGTGCATGTGCATGTGCATGTGCATGTGCATGTGCATGTGCATGTGCATGTGCATGTGCATGTGCATGTGCATGTGCATGTGCATGTGCATGTGCATGTGCATGTGCATGTGCATGTGCATGTGCATGTGCATGTGCATGTGCATGTGCATGTGCATGTGCATGTGCATGTGCATGTGCATGTGCATGTGCATGTGCATGTGCATGTGCATGTGCATGTGCATGTGCATGTGCATGTGCATGTGCATGTGCATGTGCATGTGCATTTGCATGTGCATGTGCATGTGCATGTGCATGTGCATGTGCATGTGCATGTGCATGTGCATGTGCATGTGCATTTGCATGTGCATGTGCATGTGCATGTGCATGTGCATGTGCATGTGCATGTGCATGTGCATGTGCATATTATTATGGCAACCGTTGCCATAATTATATAAATTCGTGAAAAGTGTAAGACGATGCCATAAATATTGCGGGACGGGAAAAAGTGTGTGTGTGAGGTGTCACAAATATTTCAATTCAAACAGTGTGTTAAAGCGGTGTTGCCGTTTTGATTTCTTATTCTGTATTTGAAGAATATTGAATTAATTTCAAGATAGCAGCCAAATTGTTTCCATCCACCGTCTGTAATAAGACTAAGCCGTTGAAACTTTAAAAAGACACAATTTTATTAAACCCCTTAGTGATGTTAACGATTGATTAATGATTAATGGTAGTGGTGTGTCCAAAATTAGGTCTCCATTTAAAAATTTCACTTGACGATTCCTTAACTACAGTACTTAAAATGTTAGACAAATGTTAACTTAAAAAAGACTTAAAATGTTGGAATATGAGTAGCATATATACAAATGATATTTATGTATTTCATCATATGTGTAAATACAACTCTACATACGTTTATTTCAATACTTGACCACACTGCTAATCGGAAGGAGGAGTTTTTTTGAAAGATTTGGGGGTAATTCCAAGTCCATTTTATTGATGTAAATCAATAAATTTTTTCTAAATTTTCGACACGTGTTATGAAATTACTTGTTTTTTGAAGAAAAGGAGTTTTTAAATTTTGCTCGAGCAACGGATTTGTGTTAAAATTGAATGTAAATTTGTTACTGTACTTTCAAATGTCTAAAAACAGGAATATCTACTTAGTAAGTATTTTATTACTTTTCTTTAACTAAAACAAATAAAATTCTGAGAGTATAAAAACTAACAAAAATTTTAAGGTGCTGCTGATAAACAAATAGAAAACATATAACTTTTACGGTTCCTTAAATATTAATTGGCCATCAAGAAAGTTCATCTTGTAAAAACGTAGATTTTCACTCTAATTATAGACCATCCCTACCTTTACTAATATTACTTTATTTAAAAAAAAACTTAAACATGTTTTCATTTAAAACTTTCAGTTTATTAAAAAATAAATTTCCAACTTTGCCACCTCTAGTATTTCGTAGTTATAAAAAAGGTATAAGTAAAAACTAATTTTATTGTACACTAGACAGTTAATAAGACAATAACTATTTTTATGGTATGTAGCTCAGAGCAAACAAAGTGAAAAATATAACAAATATACACATATTATACTCCATATAACCGTAACAAAAATAAAATTCCAAAGTAAAGTATTAGGCGCGTTCCCTAAATGTTAATTGGCGCCTTTATAAGGACTAGTGAAGAATGTATTAAACTACATAATCTTGAAAAAATAGTGAAAAAAAGCAAAAAAATGTACTATAAAATGTAACTTAAGAAATAAAACCTTAAGTCCAGATTTTTTATAAAATTCCTTTCAATGTTCAGAGAAATTCATTCAGGTTCTTGAATGAACACTGATATCACCGGAAACTAAAAATCGCCAGCGGGGTCTTACTTAGCTAAACTTTGAATTTGTAAGAAAAAAAGGGCGCATTAACAATACTAAATCACATGTATTATTTAATGCTACATTATATAGTATATCAGATAAATATCACTGAAATAAAATCAGAGTTTCATCTACTAGTTTTTAATAACATTTTGCTTAAATTTTGTAATTTTATCTCAGGTTTTTAAAAAATATCAATAGAATATGCTCTTCAGACGAGGCCGTGTTAATAGCAGATAAGAAGGACCGCTTTCAACAATTAGTGCGCCAATTTAACTTGACAACTAAGGGATGCAACATGCAGATATCAACACAAAAAACGAAATGCATGGTTATAGCCAGAGAACCAAGACGCTGTAAGTTACATTTTGAGAATTCAACAATAGAACAGGCGATGCACTTTAAATACCTAGGAACTAAAATCTTGAGTCATCGCGGTACTTTTAACTAGGGAAAATTACATTACACAAAAGCAATACAAGTGGCTAGCCAGAGAGACTACATATAGAAAACAAATATATGAAAATAGAAGCAAAAATACGACATAAGGCCATAGTAAGACCAATATGAACATATATGCCACCGAAACAAAGGCAGAAACGAAAAATGCAAAACAAAAACATAAGAGCAAAAGAAATGAAGGTAGTGAGATAAATATTACGTGCATATCTGCGAGGCAGGAAAACAAACAACTCTATCAAACAACGATATAATCTCCAAGACGTGACAAAATAGAGTAAAAAAAGGAAGAAAAGTGTAGAGAACATGTGGAGAGGATGACAGAAGAAAGACCAGTCAGAAATTGGATAAACAGACGACCAACAGGACAAAAACTCCTCTGAAAACCACCCATTAGATGGGCCAAATGCTGGTTCTCTTCGTCAACTGAATGAGGCTTGGCAAAGAGGGGAACCTCCTGGTAACAGTAAGAAGAATCAATCCATTTTTCACAATCTGCCATTTGCTATAGTATAAAATATTGAATTAGTATAAAAAATGACATTTTTTATACTAATTCTAAAAATTTGATAACAGCTTCTGTTTCTTGTTGCATCCATGGTGTTGGCTTAACTTTGTGCTTGATTTAGTTTAAAACAGGGAGACAAATAAAATAGCTTACTTTTAATGAAAAACCATTTTCCTTATGCTAAACTGGCAGTTATAGCACACAATAAAATTCACCTAGGACACTATTTTGTACACGAGGCATTTCACGTGAAGCGGATAACTAGAAAAACGTAACAACTAGAAATTCGTTCACATCCGGGATAATTGTACTCCTGGAGGGCGTGAAAGTAAACACATTTTTTTGTACCAGATTTAGTTGTCAGGTTGTGGCTTCCAGGTAATTAATAAAATTTTAGATAGCTAGTTTTAAGAAAATATTTGAAGTAACTAATCAATAATTAGATATTTCAATGAAGTTCCATAGAAAATATCTACTGTTTTTGCGAACATGGAATCAGATTCAAAATTTCATTTTTTTTTGGTACCTATAGAACATTGGAAGTGAATATTTCAAATCTAAATTATAGTAACTTTCACCAGCCTTCTTTAAAATCATTTTAAATTCAAAATACAGCCTCAGGTATGTTGATATTACACTAACAGTTTCGAAACATGATCAGCATTCGTTTAGAAGGTACAGGACTTCATGTACAAAGGCAAGCGATGAGCGCCGCACTTGGCACATGCATAATTTAACATGTTTACTCGAAAAGTAAAAAAGTTGCACAGCTTTATTACAACAACCGAAAGCCTACTTGTTAAATGTATTGTCGGTGTTAGTTCAAATTATTGTAAAACAGTAAAAATTACAAATTGAACTTTTTCTTCTATTGTTACGAGACTGTTTCATTTTATCCTATTATTTTAATAGGTACCTATTAAAAATGGATTTACAACAATATAAACAGATAATAATATATGGCAGTGTTCTTACAAAGTTCTCATGTAAATAGGTTGACTAATGCATACGTCAGGTTAGGCTCCCAGTGCGTGACTTTGAACGTTAAGTCTGGTATCTCCTAAACCAATATAGATCCCATTTTGAACCTTCTTGGGTAATATCTACTATTGGACTATATTTTGGAATTTAAATAATTTAAGAAAGACTTGGTGAGCTTGCTGTAGTTTGGATTTGAAATATTCATTTCCTGTTTTTTTTTTGTGAAAAGAGTTTCCAAGTTTTGAATCTGATTCTATAATTGAGAACAGTAGTGAAATGGCTGAATGAACATTTTAAGTATTTTATTATACATTGGTTAATGCTAACAACAGTTTCATAAAATTATCTACTTCAGATTTCACCAAATTTTTTTGTAGTTCCATAAGTTTACAACTACGTCTCATACAAAACTAAAATTGTATATTGGCATTCAGGTCTTCTAGGATTACAATACCGTGAATATGAACGAATTTTAGGTCGTCAGTGTATTCGTTGTCCGTCTCACGTCAAATGCCCTACATGATAATTACAAAATTATACAACAATTAAAAAACTTATTACGCTTGTTGCTAACTCCCAGGGGTGTTGGCTAGCTATACTCAAATGAAAAATAAACAGGTCAAAAAATCAACAGATTCCCAAAAAACCCATTTAGAATTTTTTGAACTAACCGTCTCCCCAAAATTTCGTTATAGGAATATATTTCTTTTAAATGCACATCTACATTTCATTTCTAGAATAATTTCCTACAACGATTTGTTAAGAGTGGGTTTGTTTAAATTATTTCTAAAATTATGTTTTTGGAAGTAATATACCTGAATCAATCCCTACAAGGTTTTATTTTCAGCAGCAGGACTCACATTACTAAATGAATCTTTACAGGTCTTTTTTGAAAAAACGGAATTGTTGAATAAATTACTAACAGGGCATTTTGTTAAATAAAATTAAAATAAATATTAAAATTAATTAATTAATTAATAAATTAAATAAAATAAATAAATTTCTACGCCTGTATTTTAGGGAGTGCGATGGTTAGACTTTATACAACTTTTTTGGGAAGTGAGATGTTCAAATTAATGACTACAAAGGATATTTGTCGAGTAGGATGGATTAATAAATTTCTTACACTGTTTTGCAGGGATTGGGGATTATTAAGTAAAGCTCTAGAAATGATCCTGGGCAGTGGGATGATAGAATAAAGTTATACAATTTTTTTTTGAAGAGTGGGATGGTACAACAGCATATCTGCTGTTAGTTTTATGTCCTGTTTATTTTTTTATTTGTACAGACATACATTGTGGTGATGAAGTAAGGGACAAAATTCATAATTACGTTATTTAATGTTTACAAGGAAAACGCCCTGACAAGCCAATTAATTTTTTTCTTTATGCACCTTACGAAATAACATTTTTACTTACTGCGTCATGTACTTTTGCACAATGACGTCACCTTTTCTTTTAAGTGACCACCTCATTTTTCTCCTCGTTTTTACTAGATGGTCCAGCTATTTTCATGATGATGTAAAAACTGTTACCTTATGTAACTAATTCTTTTATAAAATAAAACAGAAGAATGTAAGACGAAAATCTCAATAACAGCCCAAGAAGAATCAAAATTTATATCAAATTATAATATTATTATGTTAGACACAAAAACTTGTTTGTGCAAATTAGCGATATCAGATTTGTATCGCTTTTGACGGATAAAACAAAAGCTAATATTGTAAATTTTATTATTAAAAAGTAAAAATTATTCTTTTTAATTAAATTATTTAATGATGCAATTTAGAGTGAATTAAAATCTATTTAATGTTCATAGCTTAATTTCTTAACTATTTCAAAATTTCAAAACAAAGAAATTTATATTTTTTTTCTATATTTCCAAATTGTAATGGTCCGTTTATAATACATTACATTTATTTTACCATTTGCAAGTCTACTTTGCGATGTACTCCATTTATTCAACCCTTAAAAACACCCTTTATAGGGTAATACATAAATAATGTTTGCTATAATTTTAAATTGGTCAATGTTGTGAGTGTAATTAAATAAAATCTCATTATTTTTAATAATATTTCTCAAATATTTCGCTGTTTTAACCAAAAAAAAATCACCCTTTCCTCCAAAATATTGTAGGATTTTTATTTAAATACTAGAAAAAATTTCAAAAACCATATTTAGTTGAACAAATAGTTGAAACTGGAGATATTTATACGCCCCGAAAAAAAGACAGGAAAACGTAAATGGTTTTTTAACGATAATTTCTTTAATTTTAAATATATTGGTCAAAAGCTTATTTTGTAGAAAATTTTGAACGTTATCAGATTTGTTAAGTTGGGATTTTTTTGAAGTCCTTCATTTTTAGAGGATGCGATTTAAAGGACTCCAAAAAGGTACTTCTCACACTTATATGCAAATTATAAATGACAATATCTCAATTTGTTTTCATAGTAGAAAAATTAAAAAAAAAAATTAAAAACTCTCAGCAAAAAAATTCTACATTTTAGAGTTCGTGTATATTTTTCATATCTCTTTTAGTTTTCGAGTAATTTATAAAAAAAACGGATAATTTTTATAGCATTTCAAAAAATAATTGAACCCTTAATTGAAGTTTTGTTAAAATGTGAGTATTTCAAACTGTTTAAAATTTGAGGACAAGTTAGTATATAAATATACCTAATTTTACATATTAAGGGTGTGTTTTTTAGAGTTTAATTTTTGTGGAAAATTTATTGACTTATTTTCTTTTTTTTGATACAATAGTTTTGTTTTTGTAATAACTCGGTTATTTTCCTTCCAAATCACTTTTGTGTTAGCACATTTTAAAGGCCTCACTTTTAAAAAATAGTTTAAGATTTTTTTTAAAAACTACTCCTTTTTGCAATATTTCATGATAAAATGTTCGATTCTAGGTTATTTCAAATAAACTTAGACCTTTATCAAGCTGCATCTAGAGTTATGTCGCTGCGATAAAAATTTAAAAGCGCCATTCGATTCATTATTTTAAAAGGTTTTTTTTTATTCTCATAACTTTTGTGTTAAAATTTACTGTTTTCGAGTTATTTTTGAAAAACTTCTCAAAAACATGCATTTTTCAGGTACAAAATCAACAATTTAAATCGTGAATACTCTGAAAATATTAACTTACCGAGAGAAGTTTATATAACATTTTTTGCTTGAAATTAATATCGATTTCCGGTGTTATTTTGAGGTTGAATATTTTCACCCATGAGAAGAGGTGTCATTCAGCCCCAGGCTAAAAGCACATATCGGCACTATATAACTTTTTTTGACATTTTTCCTATGAATATTTCAAATTGCAGGTAAATCGAAGCGGTTAAATAATGGGCTAATTAAACTTTTTAAAAACCGAAGGAAGAGGGAAATTGTTTAGGCAGTAATAACTATTTAACATCCATTTAATGAAATGAAAATGGTAGATATCACTTTAAGTAAATATTTATGAAATCAAAGATTTTAATAAGTGATTTTAACTTTTCCGAATGAATAACTATCTCCTATTACATAAGAACCCTGAGTACCGCACGAAAATTTTTTTCATCATAGGTAGTTAATTGACTTTGTTGGAAATTTTTGGAGAAAAATTAGCGTAACAACCGTCTCTGAAAATGTAATTTTTTTTCATTTTTCTCCCCTATTTTCACTAACCTCGGGAAGTTTTCTCGACAATAATAATTTTTAAGCATCCGTTTAACCAACCGCTAACTACAATTTATTGGAACATTTAGTTAGTCTCTAATGACGAAAATTATTTAATTCAAAGCTTGCCACCACTATTTCTATCCACCCACATTCGTTTGGGAGTTTTTGTGATGCGTATGATTTAATTAGAAGTTTGAAAATAAGTAGAATATGATAAACTTGAAAACCGCATGCTTGTCATTATTCACCACTATTTCAACTGCGCTGTGAGCTGAAGCGGAGGATTTTTTTGACCATTAGTATTGATTTGCATCCGTATTATCAAATATTTGAGGAAAAAATGGGAACATTAGTGGGATGTTTTCAATTTATTTGAATTAATCATTTTCTATCCCTGTTACCACCCTTTGACGGCCGTACGGACGTATTTTCTTATAGAATGTAATTGAAGTATTTATTTAAAACCTTTTCTTAATAGAAATAATCGTGTGACAAATTTTGATAAAAAATCTGGTTTATTCATATTTCACTTTTATTGAACACCTCCGGAAATAGTAGGGAAATTTCGAAGGGTAATTTATTAAAAATTTATTAACAATATTATTAATTTTTAGTTTAATTATTATTATTTTATATTATTTAATTTAGTGATTAATTTAGAGTGAGATATTTTAATTTCTCTTAATAAATTTATGTGACACACTACTACACCCGTACAGTATAAGCCGCACGATATACGATAGCCGAACACGAAATACGGTTAGAATACATAAACAGAATCATTCGAGCAGAAACGTCGCAATTTCACATCAAGGTTATACGCAGATGTCGCCTCAGTCGCAAAAAAATATGTGCCACAGTACTGTATGTACATACTATGTGAATAAAACTGAATTATAACTACTCACACACTTTACCCACTTTTTTGGTAAAATGGGGCGAACCAGTGGCACAGTGTCAGGGGTTTCATTTAATAAATGCTCTATTGGTCAATACCCATGATTTCGGATATATCTCTTGAAAATTGGTTGAAGGGTATGGCTAAAATCCACCGTTACAGTTATGGCACGGAGTGTAAGTTGCCACAATTTTAGCAGTTGCCATAACACAGGAATATTCACACACACGTTGCCATAAATATAGTGCTACAAACACATGCACATGCACATGCACATGCACATGCACATGCACATGCACATACCCATGCACATGCACATGCACATGCACATGCACATGCACATGCACATGCACATGCACATGCACATGCACATGCACATGCACATGCACATGCACATGCACATGCACATGCACATGCACATGCACATGCACATGCACATGCACATGCACATGCACATGCACATGCACATGCACATGCACATGCACATGCACATGCACATGCACATGCACATGCACATGCACATGCACATGCACATGCACATGCACATGCACATGCACATGCACATGCACATGCACATGCACATGCACATGCACATGCAAATGCACATGCACATGCACATGCACATGCACATGCACATGCACATGCACATGCACATGCACATGCACATGCACATGCACATGCCCATGCACATGCACATGCACATGCACATGCCCATGCACATGCACATGCACATGCACATGCACATGCACATGCACATGCACATGCACATGCACATGCACATGCACATGCACATGCACATGCACATGCAAATGCACATGCACATGCACATGCACATGCACATGCACATGCACATGCACATGCAAATGCACATGAACATGCACATGAACATGCACATGCACATGCACATGCACATGCACATGCACATGCACATGCACATGCACATGCACATGCACATGCACATGCACATGCACATGCACATGCACATGAACATGCACATGCACATGCACATGCACATGCACATGCACATGCACATGCACATTCACATGCACATGCACATGCACATGCACATGCACATGCACATGCACATGCACATGCACATGCACATGCACATGCACATGCACATGCACATGCACATGCACATGCACATGCACATTCACATGCACATGCACATGCACATGCACATGCACATGCACATGCACATGCACATGCACATGCACATGCACATGCACATGCACATGCACATGCACATACACATGCACATGCACATGCACATGCACATGCACATGCACATGCACATGCACATGCACATGCACATGCACATGCACATGCACATGCACATGCACATGCACATGCACATGCACATGCACATGCACATGCACATGCAAATGCACATGCACATGCACATGCACATGCACATGCACATGCACATGCACATACACATGCACATGCACATGCACATGCACATGCACATGCACATGCACATGCACATGCACATGCACATGCACATGCACATGCACATGCACATGCAAATGCACATGCACATGCACATGCACATGCACATGCACATGCACATGCACATACACATGCACATGCACATGCACATGCACATGCCCATGCACATGCACATGCACATGCACATGCACATGCACATGCAAATGCACATGCACATGCACATGCACATGCACATGCACATGCACATGCACATGCAAATGCACATGCACATGCACATGCACATGCACATGCACATGCACATGCACATGCACATGCACATGCACATGCACATGCACATGCACATGCACATGCACATGCACATGCACATGCACATGCACATGCACATGCACATGCACATGCACATGCACATGCACATGCACATGCACATGCACATGCACATGCACATGCACATGCACATGCACATGCACATGCACATGCACATGCACATGCACATGCACATGCACATGCACATGCACATGCACATGCACATGCACATGCACATGCACATGCACATGCACATGCACATGCACATGCACATGCACATGCACATGCACATGCACATGCCCATGCACATGCACATGCACATGCACATGCACATGCACATGCACATACACATGCACATGCACATGCACATGCACATGCACATGCACATGCACATGCACATGCACATGCACATGCACATGCACATGCACATGCACATGCACATGCACGCATGCATGTGCATGTGCATGTGCATGTGCATGTGCATGTGCATGTGCATGTGCATGTGCATGTGCATGTGCATGTGCATGTGCATGTGCATGTGCATGTGCATGTGCATGTGCATGTGCATGTGCATGTGCATGTGCATGTGCATGTGCATGTGCATGTGCATGTGCATGTGCATGTGCATGTGAATGTGCATGTGCATGTGCATGTGCATGTGCATGGGCATGTGCATGTGCATGTGCATGTGCATGTGCATGTGCATGTGCATGGGCATGTGCATGTGCATGTGCATGTGCATGTGCATGTGCATGTGCATGTGCATGTGCATGTGCATGTGCATGTGCATGTGCATGTGCATGTGCATGTGCATGTGCATGTGCATGTGCATGTGCATGTGCATGTGCATGTGCATGTGCATGTGCATGTGCATGTGCATGTGCATGTGCATGTGCATTTGCATGTGCATGTGCATGTGCATGTGCATGTGCATGTGCATGTGCATGTGCATGTGCATGTGCATGTGCATGTGCATGTACATGTGCATGTGCATGTGCATGTGCATGTGCATGTGCATGTGCATGTGCATGTGCATGTGCATGTGCTTGTGCATGTGCATGTGCATGTGCATGTGCATGTGCATGTGCATGTGCATGTGCATGTGCATGTGCATGTGCATGTGCATGTGCATGTGCATGTGCATGTGCATGTGCATGTGCATGTGCATGTGCATGTGCATGTGCATGTGCATGTGCATGTGCATGTGCATGTGCATGTGCATGTGCATGTGCATGTGCATGTGCATGTGCATGTGCATGTGCATGTGCATGTGCATGTGCATGTGCATGTGCATGTGCATGTGCATGTGCATGTGCATGTGCATGTGCATGTGCATGTGCATGTGCATGTGCATGTGCATGTGCATGTGCATGTGCATGTGCATGTGCATGTGCATGTTGTAACGAAACCGATTTTCGAGAGCTGAGAGTAGACCACCCACCATACATTCGATCGCGAAATCAAATCTATCTCGGATAGATGGCGGCCGATAAGGCACTGTTCAATCCACCATAATTTCAATATCCGGACTAAATGAATATGAGCCACTCGCCCTCTACGGCGTTCTCTGCCTGAGTTAATCCAAGGTGAGAGCCATTACCTGTCTGTAGCCAACCGTCCGTTATTAGCATTTATCCGTTGTGTTTCTGTCCTACCGACCGATCTATGTAATTGTCTTATATGTAATTGTGAGCGTCACCGACCGATATTTGTGAGTGTCTGACTGTGAACGTACCGCCGACCGCCGCTATATGTAACTATTTGTTATTCGTTACGTAATCGTCCATGATCTGTGTTTGTCACCGCCGTTAAAACCGCCGAACTCTCTGTTATATGTAACTGTGAAAGTACCGCCGTTGTCTGTCGACTGTGATCGTCACCGCCGATTAACTTTACATCCGCCGAACTCTTTGTTATATGTAATTGTGTGCGTATCACCGCCGATCAATGTAATTGTGAACGTTACCGCCGTCATATGTTGAACTATTTGTTATCTGTTATGTAATCGTCCAGTACCGCCCGCTAATAGCAAATGTTTTGCTATTCCGTCTATGTGTGTTAGCGTGTACGTCGAACCGCTAACAACCGTCTCGCTCAGAACCGCTACAAATTAATTTTTCCTTCATTGTAGGAAAAATTAATTTTCCGCTGCCCTCCGTTTGCTCTCTCTCACACTCTCGCTCTCTCGTAATAGACGCACTACCGAATATTAGCCACTGCACGTTTTTCTACCGTCTCCGTATTTAGCTATTTCTCTTTCAATGTAAAAGTGTTAGGATAATCTTCCGTTTTCGCATTTTCAGTTTTAAGAAGGGTTTTTCATATCGTAGATGCTAAAAATTTGTAAGAAGTATTTCCACCTTCCGTTTTCGCGTTTTCGATTTAGTAAACTGCTTTCTTCTCTTCTCGCTGTTAGTTAGAATACCTTTTATTCCTCTCCAACTGTAATAATAATATTCTCGCATCCGTATGTTTCCTTTTCGAAATACCAAAAATAATTGTAAATAAGTTTTTGCCCGATTTCCGTCCGACGACCTGACGCCGGCAGGTGTTAAATGTACGAATTGTTTTCACGGCCAAATAAATTGATTTTAGGATTTTCTATTTTTGAGCGTGTGTTTCATTTCTACAGACAACCCTGGTAATCTCCTGAGTTCGTAAAATTACCCAGGCATATTCCCGAGGGAGAAAACCCTTAAAAATCTGGCGCCCGAGCAAAACCGTAAAACCGACTCTTAAAACCGTTTCCCGAACTCCCGAACTCCGTCCCAGCGCCAAATCACTCTAGTAACCGCACATAAGCCCCGCGTTACAAATTTGGCGCCCGAGCAGGGACTTCGAATTTCACTTTCGTGTAAAATGCCCCTTAAAGAAAATGCGGAAAATAAATCATCTCTCGAAATTCCGAATACCGATACTAACGATCCTCGTGTAGGTTGGATTTATAAATTAAACAAATCCGATCTACAAGCCGAAGCCGCGAAATTCCGAATAAATACAGAAGGTACCGTAGACGAATTAAGGAAACGTGTAGTGCGATTTTTACGAGACGGAACTAGGTCTCCCTGTCCTCAGGAAAAGCCGCAACCCTTTTTCGCGACCGAAACTACTCCGCCCCCACAGAACCCCGCAGTGACTAATATGATCCCTCCCGAAACTACGCCTAGTTTTACACCACTCAGGGTAAATGAATGGCGAATCGTTTTCGACGGCCGAACAGATCCGGTGACATTCATCGAACGTCTCCAGGAAATATGCACATCGCAAAACATCCACCTCGAACAACTTCTTCCCGTAATGCCTGAATTACTACGAGGGGACCCCGCACTGTGGTACCGAAACAACCGACACCGTATCCATACGTGGGAAGACTTCCTCAAGAACTTCAAGACGTTCTACTACCCGGTCAACTACCAGATCGATTTGGAAGCCGAAATCAGCCGCCGAATCCAGAGGGAAGACGAGCCAGTATCGAAATATATTACTGATCTTCAGACCCTCGTACGCAGACATGGACAGATGTCTCCAGAACAAGAACTTCAGTGGCTGTACCGAAACTTGAGACCCTCGTACCGTCAGCAAATCCGACGTACCGATTTCAAGGACATCCCGTCGTTCTGTGATGTAACCCGGGATTTCGAGCTGTTGAGAGAAGAATTGAAGAGAGAGACGGCATCCTCGCCGAAGCCGAGATCGTCTCCCGCACCGAGAGTCGAGCCGTCGACACGCAGTTTCACGCCATCGACGAGCGCGCCGTTGCCACTTCCGCCCAGGACGAACCCACCTCCTGTACAAACCGACCCGCCGCCGCTGTCGCCCTTGGCTAGGGCGAACCCTCCATCTCACCCCAGGGCATCCGGGAGGAGCAACACCTCTACCCTGAGATGTTGGAGATGTGGAGAAATAGGACACGCCAGGACTGAATGCCGACGTCCTGCCAAGCTGTTCTGCTCCAGGTGCGGCGCCGAAGGGGTGTTATCCAGAGACTGCCCCTGTCCGGGAAACAGATCAGCCCGCTGGACTCAATCAAGGGAAGATCAGCGAGGGCCGCCACAAACCTCTGAAGAGCTTTCCGCCACCGAAGGTAACGACAACCGCCCTCATCTAATGGTGTCTGTCTATGGGGAACGTTATGTCGCCCTCTTAGACACAGGAGCCACCCGATCATATGTGGGAGATCGCATTGCACAACAATGCGCCGCCGCAAATGTTCCGACGTCTGGAGAGCCTCGTTCGTACGCCCGTGTCGCTAGCGGAGATCTAGTTGACGTACAACAGAACCTAGAGCTCACAGTGAAAATGGGACACCGACTAGTCACACACCGTTGGGGTTATATCCCCCGTTTATCCTCTGACTTGCTAATTGGGATGGATCTCCTCTGCCGCCTTCGTTTCCAACTGGATTTGGGAACGAGGACTGTCTACATGGAAGGCCGACCGCTGCAGCTGACGCAGATGTCTTCCTGCACCCCGGTAGTAGAAACTTCCATCCCTGAATTCCGTACATTGACTACAAAACAGGAGCGCCGCCCGCAAAACTTTCTCGAAGAAGATGAAGATTTAAATGCATTCGAAGAAATCCGAGAAACGACGCCCCTGATACAACACGAGAACCAGCGCCGAGAAGGTCGAAACCGTGTGGCCGATGTACTACCCAGAGCTCCGCTGTCTGATCCCGTCCTCGCCGAGGAACAAGAAATCGCTTGTTCCTGGTACCGTCGGAAGTTGCAGGATGTCCGTGTGAATTCCGAAGGCAACCCGAAGTATTGCGAGAGGAAGGGACGGCTCTATCGTCATTTCTGGGACAGCCGCGACCACACCGAACCCGAATTGGTGGATCCCTGGAAACTCTGTGTCCCGATGCAGTCCCGAAACCGAGTGATTACCGAAAATCACTGCCAATCCACTGCAGGACACATAGGAATCGCCAAAACGACCGCCAGAATGGCACTCCGATATTACTGGCCGGGAATGTTCAGGGACATTGCCAAGTACGTTCGGAGTTGCGAGTCATGCCGGAGAAATAAGGTCCACCAACAGGAACCGTCGGGAGGTGCTACGAAGAACGATCATTCGACACGACGGAGTCCGCAACCAGTGGCGTCGCATCGTGTTAGTCGTCTGGGCCCCCGCCGACAACGAAACCAACACCGACCCACCGCCCTTAGCCTACTTCAAGGAAGGGAGGAATGGAACTGGAGCATGTCGATGTTCCACCGCCGTCAAACACCGCCAGGGAAGCCACATCGAAGCCGACACCCTTGCCGCCAACCCACACCGCCGACGCCGACGTCCGGACGACCCCAGGCTCGACGGAACCCGGAGTTTTGTCTTGCTGCCGCTGGGACGAGATAAGCAGGACGTCGCGGGATTGTCGCCGAGAGTAGAGCGCAGAAGCCGCAAACATTTAAGTATTGTTTTATATATTTTGTTTATTAATTTGTTTTTTTTATTTTGGTAAGCATTTCCGGGAATAGTAAATTGGTAATACGAATAAGATTTTTATGGAATAGGGACTCAACCGGGTTAAGAATAGATTTTTTTTTGTTTTGTAAATAGGAACACGTGCAACCGTTTAATCACTTCACCGCGAAAAGCTTCGACACCTTATCCGCCGATATTATTGTTTAGAAGAAAAGCAATAATTTCCGTATGAAACCGTTACAATTATTGCTTTTCTTGAGGAACAAAAGGGGGGATGTAACGAAACCGATTTTCGAGAGCTGAGAGTAGACCACCCACCATACATTCGATCGCGAAATCAAATCTATCTCGGATAGATGGCGGCCGATAAGGCACTGTTCAATCCACCATAATTTCAATATCCGGACTAAATGAATATGAGCCACTCGCCCTCTACGGCGTTCTCTGCCTGAGTTAATCCAAGGTGAGAGCCATTACCTGTCTGTAGCCAACCGTCCGTTATTAGCATTTATCCGTTGTGTTTCTGTCCTACCGACCGATCTATGTAATTGTCTTATATGTAATTGTGAGCGTCACCGACCGATATTTGTGAGTGTCTGACTGTGAACGTACCGCCGACCGCCGCTATATGTAACTATTTGTTATTCGTTACGTAATCGTCCATGATCTGTGTTTGTCACCGCCGTTAAAACCGCCGAACTCTCTGTTATATGTAACTGTGAAAGTACCGCCGTTGTCTGTCGACTGTGATCGTCACCGCCGATTAACTTTACATCCGCCGAACTCTTTGTTATATGTAATTGTGTGCGTATCACCGCCGATCAATGTAATTGTGAACGTTACCGCCGTCATATGTTGAACTATTTGTTATCTGTTATGTAATCGTCCAGTACCGCCCGCTAATAGCAAATGTTTTGCTATTCCGTCTATGTGTGTTAGCGTGTACGTCGAACCGCTAACAACCGTCTCGCTCAGAACCGCTACAAATTAATTTTTCCTTCATTGTAGGAAAAATTAATTTTCCGCTGCCCTCCGTTTGCTCTCTCTCACACTCTCGCTCTCTCGTAATAGACGCACTACCGAATATTAGCCACTGCACGTTTTTCTACCGTCTCCGTATTTAGCTATTTCTCTTTCAATGTAAAAGTGTTAGGATAATCTTCCGTTTTCGCATTTTCAGTTTTAAGAAGGGTTTTTCATATCGTAGATGCTAAAAATTTGTAAGAAGTATTTCCACCTTCCGTTTTCGCGTTTCCGATTTAGTAAACTGCTTTCTTCTCTTCTCGCTGTTAGTTAGAATACCTTTTATTCCTCTCCAACTGTAATAATAATATTCTCGCATCCGTATGTTTCCTTTTCGAAATACCAAAAATAATTGTAAATAAGTTTTTGCCCGATTTCCGTCCGACGACCTGACGCCGGCAGGTGTTAAATGTACGAATTGTTTTCACGGCCAAATAAATTGATTTTAGGATTTTCTATTTTTGAGCGTGTGTTTCATTTCTACAGACAACCCTGGTAATCTCCTGAGTTCGTAAAATTACCCAGGCATATTCCCGAGGGAGAAAACCCTTAAAAATCTGGCGCCCGAGCAAAACCGTAAAACCGACTCTTAAAACCGTTTCCCGAACTCCCGAACTCCGTCCCAGCGCCAAATCACTCTAGTAACCGCACATAAGCCCCGCGTTACAATGTGCATGTGCATGGGCATGTGCATGTGCATGTGCATGTGCATGTGCATGTGCATGTGCATGTGCATGTGCATGTGCATTTGCATGTGCATGTGCATGTGCATGTGCATGTGCATGTGCATGTGCATGTGCATGTGCATGTGCATGTGCATGTACATGTGCATGTGCATGTGCATGTGCATGTGCATGTGCATGTGCATGTGCATGTGCATGTGCATGTGCATGTGCATGTGGATGTGCTTGTGCATGTGCATGTGCATGTGCATGTGCATGTGCATGTGCATGTGCATGTGCATGTGCATGTGCATGTGCATGTGCATGTGCATGTGCATGTGCATGTGCATGTGCATGTGCATGTGCATGTGCATGTGCATGTGCATGTGCATGTGCATGTGCATGTGCATGTGCATGTGCATGTGCATGTGCATGTGCATGTGCATGTGCATGTGCATGTGCATGTGCATGTGCATGTGCATGTGCATGTGCATGTGCATGTGCATGTGCATGTGCATGTGCATGTGCATGTGCATGTGCATGTGCATGTGCATGTGCATGTGCATGTGCATGTGCATGTGCATGTGCATGTGCATGTGCATGTGCATGTGCATGTGCATGTGCATGTGCATGTGCATGTGCATGTGCATGTGCATGTGCATGTGCATGTGCATGCGAATGTGCATGTGCATGTGCATGTGCATGTGCATGTGCATGTGCATGTGCATGTGCATGTGCATGTGCATGTGCATGTGCATGTGCATGTGCATGTGCATGTGCATGTGCATGTGCATGTGCATGTGCATGTGCATGTGCATGTGCATGTGCATGTGCATGTGCATGTGCATGTGCATGTGCATGTGCATGTGCATGTGCATGTGCATGTGCATGTGCATGTGCATGTGCATGTGCATGTGCATGTGCATGTGCATGTGCATGTGCATGTGCATGTGCATGTGCATGTGCATGTGTATGTGCATGTGCATGTGCATGTGCATGTGCATGTGCATGTGCATGTGCATGTGTATGTGCATGTGCATGTGCATGTGCATGTGCATGTGCATGTGCATGTGCATGTGCATGTGCATGTGCATGTGCATGTGCATGTGCATGTGCATGTGCATGTGCATGTGCATGTGCATGTGCATGTGCATGTGCATGTGCATGTGCATGTGCATGTGCATGTGCATGTGCATGTGCATGTGCATGTGCATGTGCATGTGCATGTGCATGTGCATGTGCATGTGCATGTGCATGTGCATGTGCATGTGGATGTGCATGTGCATGTGTATGTGCATGTGAATGTGCATGTGCATGTGCATGTGCATGTGCATGGGCATGTGCATGTGCATGTGCATGTGCATGTGCATGTGCATGGGCATGTGCATGTGCATGTGCATGTGCATGTGCATGTGCATGTGCATGTGCATGTGCATGTGCATGTGCATGTGCATGTGCATGTGCATGTGCATGTGCATGTGCATGTGCATGTGCATGTGCATGTGCATGTGCATGTGCATGTGCATGTGCATGTGCATGTGCATGTGCATGTGCATGTGCATGTGCATGTGCATGTGCATGTGCATGTGCATGTGCATGTGCATGTGCATGTGCATGTGTATGTGCATGTGCATGTGCATGTGCATGTGCATGTGCATGTGCATGTGCATGTGCATGTGCATGTGCATGTGCATGTGCATGTGCATGTGCATGTGCATGTGCATGTGCATGTGCATGTGCATGTGCATGTGCATGTGCATGTGCATGTGCATGTGCATGTGCATGTGCATGTGCATGTGCATGTGCATGTGCATGTGCATGTGCATGCGAATGTGCATGTGCATGTGCATGTGCATGTGCATGTGCATGTGCATGTGCATGTGCATGTGCATGTGCATGTGCATGTGCATGTGCATGTGCATGTGCATGTGCATGTGCATGTGCATGTGCATGTGCATGTGCATGTGCATGTGCATGTGCATGTGCATGTGCATGTGCATGTGCATGTGCATGTGCATGTGCATGTGCATGTGCATGTGCATGTGCATGTGCATGTGCATGTGCATGTGCATGTGCATGTGCATGTGCATGTGCATGTGCATGTGCATGTGCATGTGCATGTGCATGTGCATGTGCATGTGCATGTGCATGTGCATGTGCATGTGCATGTGCATGTGCATGTGCATGTGCATGTGCATGTGCATGTGCATGTGCATGTGCATGTGCATGTGCATGTGCCTGTGCATGTGCATGTGCATGTGCATGTGCATGTGCATGTGCATGTGCATGTGCATGTGCATGTGCATGTGCATGTGCATGTGCATGTGCATGTGCATGTGCATGTGCATGTGCATGTGCATGTGCATGTGCATGTGCATGGGCATGTGCATGTGCATGTGCATGTGCATGTGCATGTGCATGTGCATGTGCATGTGCATGTGCATGTGCATGTGCATGTGCATGTGCATGTGCATGTGCATGTGCATGTGCATGTGCATGTGCATGTGCATGTGCATGTGCATGTGCATGTGCATGTGCATGTGCATGTGCATGTGCATGTGCATGTGCATGTGCATGTGCATGTGCATGTGCATGTGCATGTGCATGTGCATGTGCATGTGCATGTGCATGTGCATGTGCATGTGCATGTGCATGTGCATGTGCATGTGCATGTGCATGTGCATGTGCATGTGCATGTGCATGTGCATGTGCATGTGCATGTGCATGTGCATGTGCATGTGCATGTGCATGTGCATGTGCATGTGCATGTACATGTGCATGTGCATGTGCATGTGCATGTGCATGTGCATGTGCATGTGCATGTGCATGTGCATGTGCTTGTGCA
>CAMIUK010000070.1:0-29494 GCA_946251905.1 Cryptocephalus moraei
ATGTGCATGTGCATGTGCATGTGCATGTACATGTGCATGTGCATGTGCATGTGCATGTGCATGTGCATGTGAATGTGCATGTGCATGTGCATGTGCATGTGCATGGGCATGTGCATGTGCATGTGCATGCGCATGTGCATGTGCATGTGCATGTGCATGTGCATGTGCATGTGCATGTGCATGTGCATGTGCATGTGCATTTGCATGTGCATGTGCATGTGCATGTGCATGTGTATGTGCATGTGCATGTGCATGTGCATGTGCATGTGCATGTGCATGTGCATGTGCATGTGCATGTGCATGTGCATGTGCATGTGCATGTGCATGTGCATGTGCATGTGCATGTGCATGTGCATGTGCATGTGCATGTGCATGTGCATGTGCATTTGCATGTGCATGTGCATGTGCATGTGCATGTGCATGTGCATGTGCATGTGCATGTGCATGTGCATTTGCATGTGCATGTGCATGTGCATGTGCATGTGCATGTGCATGTGCATGTGCATGTGCATGTGCATGTGCATGTGCATGTGCATGTGCATGTGCATGTGCATGTGCATGTGCATGGGCATGTGCATGTGCATGTGCATGTGCATGTGCATGTGCATGTGCATGTGCATGTGTATGTGCATGTGCATGTGCATGTGCATGTGCATGTGCATGTGCATGTGCATTTGCATGTGCATGTGCATGTGCATGTGCATGTGCATGTGCATGTGCATGTGCATGTGCATGTGCATGTGCATGTGCATGTGCATGTGCATGTGCATGTGCATGTGCATGTGCATGTGCATGTGTATGTGCATGTGCATGTGCATGTGCATGTGCATGTGCATGTGCATGTGCATGTGCATGTGCATGTGCATGTGCATGTGCATGTGCATGTGCATGTGCATGTGCATGTGCATGTGCATGTGCATGTGCATGTGCATGTGCATGTGCATGTGCATGTGCATGTGCATGTGCATGTGCATGTGCATGTGCATGTGCATGTGCATGTGCATGTGCATGTGCATGTGCATGTGCATGTGCATGTGCATGTGCATGTGCATGTGCATGTGCATGTGCATGTGCATGTGCATGTGCATGTGCATGTGCATGTGCATGTGCATGTGCATGTGCATGTGCATGTGCATGTGCATGTGCATGTGCATGTGCATGTGCATGTGCATGTGCATGTGCATGTGCATGTGCATGTGCATGTGCATGTGCATGTGCATGTGCATGTGCATGTGCATGTGCATGTGCATGTGTATGTGCATGTGCATGTGCATGTGCATGTGCATGTGCATGTGCATGTGTATGTGCATGTGCATGTGCATGTGCATGTGCATGTGCATGTGCATGTGCATGTGCATGTGCATGTGCATGTGCATGTGCATGTGCATGTGCATGTGCATGTGCATGTGCATGTGCATGTGCATGTGCATGTGCATGTGCATGTGCATGTGCATGTGCATGTGCATGTGCATGTGCATGTGCATGTGCATGTGCATGTGCATGTGCATGTGCATGTGCATGTGCATGTGCATGTGCATGTGCATGTGCATGTGCATGTGCATGTGCATGTGCATGTGCATGTGCATGTACATGTGCATGTGCATGTGCATGTGCATGTGCATGTGCATGTGAATGTGCATGTGCATGTGCATGTGCATGTGCATGGGCATGTGCATGTGCATGTGCATGCGCATGTGCATGTGCATGTGCATGTGCATGTGCATGTGCATGTGCATGTGCATGTGCATGTGCATTTGCATGTGCATGTGCATGTGCATGTGCATGTGTATGTGCATGTGCATGTGCATGTGCATGTGCATGTGCATGTGCATGTGCATGTGCATGTGCATGTGCATGTGCAAGTGCATTTGCATGTGCATGTGCATGTGCATGTGCATGTGCATGTGCATGTGCATGTGCATGTGCATGTGCATGTGCATGTGCATGTGCATGTGCATGTGCATGTGCATGTGCATGTGCATGTGCATGTGCATGTGCATGTGCATGTGCATGTGCATGTGCATGTGCATGTGCATGTGCATGTGCATGTGCATGTGCATGTGCATGTGCATGTGCATGTGCATGTGCATGTGCATGTGCATGTGCATTTGCATGTGCATGTGCATGTGCATGTGCATGTGCATGTGCATGTGCATGTGCATGTGCATGTGCATGTGCATGTGCATGTGCATGTGCATGTGCATGTGCATGTGCATGTGCATGTGCATGTGCATGTGCATGTGCATGTGCATGTGCATGTGCATGTGCATCTGCATGTGCATGTGCATGTGCATGTGCATGTGCATGTGCATGTGCATGTGCATGTGTATGTGCATGTGCATGTGCATGTGCATGTGCATGTGCATGTGCATGTGCATGTGCATGTGCATGTGCATGTGCATGTGCATGTGCATGTGCATGTGCATGTGCATGTGCATGTGCATGTGCATGTGCATGTGCATGTGTATGTGCATGTGCATGTGCATGTGCATGTGCATGTGCATGTGCATGGGCATGTGCATGTGCATGTGCATGTGCATGTGCATGTGCATGTGCATGTGCATGTGCATGTGCATGTGCATGTGCATGTGCATGTGCATGTGCATGTGCATGTGCATGTGCATGTGCATGTGCATGTGCATGTGCATGTGCATGTGCATGTGCATGTGCATGTGCATGTGCATGTGCATGTGCATGTGCATGTGCATGTGCATGTGCATGTGCATGTGCATGTGCATGTGCATGTGCATGTGCATGTGCATGTGCATGTGCATGTGCATGTGCATGTGCATGTGCATGTGCATGTGCATGTGCATGTGCATGTGCATTTGCATGTGCATGTGCATGTGCATGTGCATGTGCATGTGCATGTGCATGTGCATTTGCATGTGCATGTGCATGTGCATGTGCATGTGCATGTGCATGTGCATGTGCATGTGCATGTGCATGTGCATGTGCATGTGCATGTGCATGTGCATGTGCATGTGCATGTGCATGTGCATGTGCATGTGCATGTGCATGTGAATGTGCATGTGCATGTGCATGTGCATGTGCATGTGCATGTGCATGTGCATGTTCATGTGCATGTGCATGTGCATGTGCATGTGCATGTGCATGTGCATGTGCATGTGCATGTGCATGTGCATGTGCATGTGCATGTGCATGTGCATGTGCATGTGCATGTTCATGTGCATGTGCATGTGCATTTGCATGTGCATGTGCATGTGCATGTGCATGTGCATGTGCATGTGCATGTGCATTTGCATGTGCATGTGCATGTGCATGTGCATGTGCATGTGCATGTGCATGTGCATGTGCATGTGCATGTGCATGTGCATGTGCATGTGCATGTGCATGGGCATGTGCATGTGCATGTGCATGTGCATGGGCATGTGCATGTGCATGTGCATGTGCATGTGCATGTGCATGTGCATGTGCATGTGCATGTGCATGTGCATGTGCATTTGCATGTGCATGTGCATGTGCATGTGCATGTGCATGTGCATGTGCATGTGCATGTGCATGTGCATGTGCATGTGCATGTGCATGTGCATGTGCATGTGCATGTGCATGTGCATGTGCATGTGCATGTGCATGTGCATGTGCATGTGCATGTGCATGTGCATGTGCATGTGCATGTGCATGTGCATGTGCATGTGCATGTGCATGTGCATGTGCATGTGCATGTGCATGTGCATGTGCATGTGCATGTGCATGTGCATGTGCATGTGCATGTGCATGTGCATGGGTATGTGCATGTGCATGTGCATGTGCATGTGCATGTGCATGTGCATGTGTTTGTAGCACTATATTTATGGCAACGTGTGTGTGAATATTCCTGTGTTATGGCAACTGCTAAAATTGTGGCAACTTACACTCCGTGCCATAACTGTAACGGTGGATTTTAGCCATACCCTTCAACCAATTTTCAAGAGATATATCCGAAATCATGGGTATTGACCAATAGAGCATTTATTAAATGAAACCCCTGACACTGTGCCACTGGTTCGCCCCATTTTACCAAAAAAGTGGGTAAAGTGTGTGAGTAGTTATAATTCAGTTTTATTCACATAGTATGTACATACAGTACTGTGGCACATATTTTTTTGCGACTGAGGCGACATCTGCGTATAACCTTGATGTGAAATTGCGACGTTTCTGCTCGAATGATTCTGTTTATGTATTCTAACCGTATTTCGTGTTCGGCTATCGTATATCGTGCGGCTTATACTGTACGGGTGTAGTAGTGTGTCACATAAATTTATTAAGAGAAATTAAAATATCTCACTCTAAATTAATCACTAAATTAAATAATATAAAATAATAATAATTAAACTAAAAATTAATAATATTGTTAATAAATTTTTAATAAATTACCCTTCGAAATTTCCCTACTATTTCCGGAGGTGTTCAATAAAAGTGAAATATGAATAAACCAGATTTTTTATCAAAATTTGTCACACGATTATTTCTATTAAGAAAAGGTTTTAAATAAATACTTCAATTACATTCTATAAGAAAATACGTCCGTACGGCCGTCAAAGGGTGGTAACAGGGATAGAAAATGATTAATTCAAATAAATTGAAAACATCCCACTAATGTTCCAATTTTTTCCTCAAATATTTGATAATACGGATGCAAATCAATACTAATGGTCAAAAAAATCCTCCGCTTCAGCTCACAGCGCAGTTGAAATAGTGGTGAATAATGACAAGCATGCGGTTTTCAAGTTTATCATATTCTACTTATTTTCAAACTTCTAATTAAATCATACAAAATCATTGAATATAGATGGCGTAAAACTAACAGATCTGCGCTTTGCAGATGATATAGCTTTGTTGTCTGACAACCTACAAGACATCAGGGAAATGCTGGAAGATCTTCAGGAAGTATGTGCTCAGGTCGGGCTAAAAATTAATATATCAAAAACGAAATTTATTACGAATCTGGTCCCTAGTGGAAATATTGTTATTGGCGATTGTGAGGTGGAACTGGTGGATAGGTACATATATCTTGGTCACGAAATAAGAATCTCGAGAGACAATCAAACATGCGAATTAAAAAGAAGAATTACGCTCTCTTGGGCTGCATATGGAAAACTTGGGGACGTGTTTAAGAGTAATCTCCCAATTTGTCTGAAGCGAAAGGTTTTTAATCAATGTATTCTGCCGGTTATGACCTACGGCGCCGAAACTTTAACTTTGACAGCCACATCTGCTAAGAAGCTTAGAATAACACAACGCAAGATGGAAAGATCGATGCTCGGTGTGTCACTTCGTGACCACGTCAGAAATGAGAACCTACGGGCGAGAACAGGAGTCACGGATGTTATCTACCAGGTGGCAAAGCTCAAGTGGAACTGGGCTGGACATGTGGCCCGCATGACAGATGGACGATGGACAAAAAGGCTGCTCGAGTGGAGACCAAGGGCTGACAAGAGAAACAGGGGAAGACCTCCCACGCGATGGACGGACGATATCAAAAGAATAACCACAAATTGGATGCAGAGCGCTCAAAATAGAGGACAGTGGGCAGAAATGGGGGAGGCCTATATCCAGCAGTGGATGCAGAGGGCTGATTGATGATGATGATGATGATGAATTAAATCATACGCATCACAAAAACTCCCAAACGAATGTGGGTGGATAGAAATAGTGGTGGCAAGCTTTGAATTAAATAATTTTCGTCATTAGAGACTAACTAAATGTTCCAATAAATTGTAGTTAGCGGTTGGTTAAACGGATGCTTAAAAATTATTATTGTCGAGAAAACTTCCCGAGGTTAGTGAAAATAGGGGAGAAAAATGAAAAAAAATTACATTTTCAGAGACGGTTGTTACGCTAATTTTTCTCCAAAAATTTCCAACAAAGTCAATTAACTACCTATGATGAAAAAAATTTTCGTGCGGTACTCAGGGTTCTTATGTAATAGGAGATAGTTATTCATTCGGAAAAGTTAAAATCACTTATTAAAATCTTTGATTTCATAAATATTTACTTAAAGTGATATCTACCATTTTCATTTCATTAAATGGATGTTAAATAGTTATTACTGCCTAAACAATTTCCCTCTTCCTTCGGTTTTTAAAAAGTTTAATTAGCCCATTATTTAACCGCTTCGATTTACCTGCAATTTGAAATATTCATAGGAAAAATGTCAAAAAAAGTTATATAGTGCCGATATGTGCTTTTAGCCTGGGGCTGAATGACACCTCTTCTCATGGGTGAAAATATTCAACCTCAAAATAACACCGGAAATCGATATTAATTTCAAGCAAAAAATGTTATATAAACTTCTCTCGGTAAGTTAATATTTTCAGAGTATTCACGATTTAAATTGTTGATTTTGTACCTGAAAAATGCATGTTTTTGAGAAGTTTTTCAAAAATAACTCGAAAACAGTAAATTTTAACACAAAAGTTATGAGAATAAAAAAAAACCTTTTAAAATAATGAATCGAATGGCGCTTTTAAATTTTTATCGCAGCGACATAACTCTAGATGCAGCTTGATAAAGGTCTAAGTTTATTTGAAATAACCTAGAATCGAACATTTTATCATGAAATATTGCAAAAAGGAGTAGTTTTTTAAAAAAATCATAAACTATTTTTTAAAAGTGAGGCCTTTAAAATGTGCTAACACAAAAGTGATTTGGAAGGAAAATAACCGAGTTATTACAAAAACAAAACTATTGTATCAAAAAAAAGAAAATAAGTCAATAAATTTTCCACAAAAATTAAACTCTAAAAAACACACCCTTAAGAGAAATTAGTAAAACTTGCGGTGCCGTCATCAATGACGTCACATTTATTGCCAATTGCCGTTGGTGTAAGATAAAAATTTGCTTTAAACAGAGCGCACTGTTATCCCAGTTAAAAAGAGATAGCACACTGTCGGATGTTAGCCGATAAAATATAAGTTGGTAGCCGTGTACACTGTTGCCGAACGATTCACGTATTGGCACGAAACTTTTGTTATGATTTTGAGGTTATACTTCGAAATATTTGCTCGCTTCGGTAAATTGTAAATTAAATACGTGTTTGGGTGTTTTCGAGTGTAAGGAATTGCAATAAGATGCCTAAACCATTGAACAGTCGATGTCAGCAGCTGGTCTCGTCTCTAATCAGTTACTTTGAACTGGAACGAAATAATGGGGGCCCCTTACTCCCGTTAAACTGCGTTAGAGAGGTAAAGTATTGATACTATTGGTTATTAAGCTTCTATGGCCCTTATTGGAAATATTTTTAGCGTGTTTCAGCTGCACTGAAGATCAGTGTGTGTACTGTGAGTAGAATCTCGCAAAAAGTGAAGAGTGATGTGGTCTTAAAGTCGCCGAAGAAAAACCGTCCACATGTGAAGGGAGTCACGAATCAAGATCACCTTGATATTGGTTCTATTCGCAATCAAATTTACGAACTGTATAAAAGAAGTAAGAAAGTTTTTTTACATTGTATCCTTGATTGTATTCACCATATACAATATACTAAAATGAGTGATAATTTAATGTAATTATTTCAGAGAAAACTGTTACTCTTGAAAGTATTCATCAAAAACTTGAGAATATGAAGCTCTTTGAGGGATGTAAATCATCACTTCGTATCCTTTTAAGAGATATTGGTTTCAAATGGAGTAAGGATAATCCACGGAGGGGGCTAATGGAACTTCCAGATATTACATTTAAAAGAATACAATTTTTGAGAATGTATCAACAAATTAAAGAGGAATCCACATTCAATTTTGTTTATTTGGATGAAACTTGGATATTCCAAAATGGAACATTGGCTCACTCGTGGCAAGATGATAACAGAAAGAGTGTAAAGACCACAAAAGTTGATGGGAAAAGGTAAACGTTAGAATGCCATTTGATTAGGTTTTGTTAAAGTCATATTATTTGTTAGTAACTCATCGCAGAATTGCTATGAAAGATTTAAGTATTAATTAATAGTGATTTATTATTGCAGACATATCATTCTTCATGCTGGTAACAAGAATGGTTTTATTCCTGGGGCTGAATTAGTGTTTTCCTCTAAATCCAAAGGTGACTATCATGGGGAAATGAACCAAAACAACTTTTTGCTGTGGTTTGAGAATCAACTTTTGAAAAACTTGGAGGAACCGTCAGTTATTATTATGGACAACGCACCGTACCACAGTACATTGGCAAATAAGGCTCCGACAAGTGGATCGACAAAGCCTGTTATAAAGGATTGGCTTACAAAACATAACTTTCAATTTGAACATACAATGTTAAAGAGTGAACTACTTCAAATTGTTAATCAGTAAGTAGAAATGAAATATAAACATTTGTGTTTGTTTATTTTTTTTTTTCTAGAAATAAACCAGAAAAGATATACCTAGCTTATCTTCAGAGCAGTGTTTCCATTTCATTTTCATAGGTGAAAATATTTGTTTTCTGTTTTGGATTTGTCATCTATTAATGTTATTTGTTTTCTTCTATTTGCTACTGTATTCCTTAATATTTTTGGTTCTATACTTATGGTTTTCACAACAATGTCAGTCCCGACCTCCATACTTCTCTATTTATTATAAAGAAAAATGCACCTTTAATCCCGAAAAATATATTCTTTATAAAAAATCACTGAGATGTTAAACTGAGTTCAGGTGAGAGAAGTTAGGGGTATAATTCAATGTCGGTAGGGGTATTTGCCCTCGAAGTAGTTGTTTCCTCTAATTGCTCAAAAGTTCAGTTATATTTGAATTTCTCTATTTATTATTTTTAATTATAGGCTTAATTTGGGTTTCTTTGTTTCAATTGATGACCACATATATTCTGGCAGCAGATACTTTACTTACTTTATTGTTGTTTGTTTCTCACAAGTTAATTTGTTCTGTATTGCCCTCTATTCTTTCTCATCTGTATTTGTATTACCTAATATTACATTGTAGGTCATTTTGGTCAACAATTCAATTTCAATCTTGTATTTTCTGTGCTGTGCCAAGTCCATTCTCTACTGGGTTTATATGAAAGTGCACACTTCCTGTGGATCACACCTCCCTGTGGTCTTTGGTGGACAATGAGTTTTTATAACAAAGTAATGCATAAAGTCAAAGCACTTGCAGATATGTAATTCAGTTGACAAGAATGCATAATGGCAAATTAGAAAAACTTATAAAATGACACTGACTAAATGAGTAAATTCCATATACCTTACTCATCCTAGAACACATGATCCTATTTGAATTGTAATTAGTGTATATAAATGTGTTTGTAATTAAGAATTTCATAATTTCTAATATAATTAATCTATTAATATCTATTTTGTTTGTAAATAATTGTATAATAGCATAATAGTGTATAATGTAATATGTATAGGTAATGTAAATGTATAATAATACTAATAAAATCACACTGACTAAATGAGTAAATTCCATGTACCTACTAACTGATCCTAACACATTATGATTTTATTTCATTTCTAATTATTGGTGTATACTGTATACTAATACCTATATATTTTTAATTATTTAAGAATTTCACAATAATCTCAGAGCAAAATTCATGAAAGACGAAGAAAATGTATACTTTTCAGTTATAAATTTACTAGCCAAACCAACAGTCATGTCAAGTAAAAAAATTTGATGTGGCAACATGGCGGCGTGCTGACGTCATAAATTTTGATGACGTGCACCGCAAGTTTCGCTAATTTCTCTATATGTAAAATTAGGTATATTTATATACTAACTTGTCCTCAAATTTTAAACAGTTTGAAATACTCACATTTTAACAAAACTTCAATTAAGGGTTCAATTATTTTTTGAAATGCTATAAAAATTATCCGTTTTTTTTATAAATTACTCGAAAACTAAAAGAGATATGAAAAATATACACGAACTCTAAAATGTAGAATTTTTTTGCTGAGAGTTTTTAATTTTTTTTTTTAATTTTTCTACTATGAAAACAAATTGAGATATTGTCATTTATAATTTGCATATAAGTGTGAGAAGTACCTTTTTGGAGTCCTTTAAATCGCATCCTCTAAAAATGAAGGACTTCAAAAAAATCCCAACTTAACAAATCTGATAACGTTCAAAATTTTCTACAAAATAAGCTTTTGACCAATATATTTAAAATTAAAGAAATTATCGTTAAAAAACCATTTACGTTTTCCTGTCTTTTTTTCGGGGCGTATAAATATCTCCAGTTTCAACTATTTGTTCAACTAAATATGGTTTTTGAAATTTTTTCTAGTATTTAAATAAAAATCCTACAATATTTTGGAGGAAAGGGTGATTTTTTTTTTGGTTAAAACAGCGAAATATTTGAGAAATATTATTAAAAATAATGAGATTTTATTTAATTACACTCACAACATTGACCAATTTAAAATTATAGCAAACATTATTTATGTATTACCCTATAAAGGGTGTTTTTAAGGGTTGAATAAATGGAGTACATCGCAAAGTAGACTTGCAAATGGTAAAATAAATGTAATGTATTATAAACGGACCATTACAATTTGGAAATATAGAAAAAAAATATAAATTTCTTTGTTTTGAAATTTTGAAATAGTTAAGAAATTAAGCTATGAACATTAAATAGATTTTAATTCACTCTAAATTGCATCATTAAATAATTTAATTAAAAAGAATAATTTTTACTTTTTAATAATAAAATTTACAATATTAGCTTTTGTTTTATCCGTCAAAAGCGATACAAATCTGATATCGCTAATTTGCACAAACAAGTTTTTGTGTCTAACATAATAATATTATAATTTGATATAAATTTTGATTCTTCTTGGGCTGTTATTGAGATTTTCGTCTTACATTCTTCTGTTTTATTTTATAAAAGAATTAGTTACATAAGGTAACAGTTTTTACATCATCATGAAAATAGCTGGACCATCTAGTAAAAACGAGGAGAAAAATGAGGTGGTCACTTAAAAGAAAAGGTGACGTCATTGTGCAAAAGTACATGACGCAGTAAGTAAAAATGTTATTTCGTAAGGTGCATAAAGAAAAAAATTAATTGGCTTGTCAGGGCGTTTTCCTTGTAAACATTAAATAACGTAATTATGAATTTTGTCCCTTACTTCATCACCACAATGTATGTCTGTACAAATAAAAAAATAAACAGGACATAAAACTAACAGCAGATATGCTGTTGTACCATCCCACTCTTCAAAAAAAAATTGTATAACTTTATTCTATCATCCCACTGCCCAGGATCATTTCTAGAGCTTTACTTAATAATCCCCAATCCCTGCAAAACAGTGTAAGAAATTTATTAATCCATCCTACTCGACAAATATCCTTTGTAGTCATTAATTTGAACATCTCACTTCCCAAAAAAGTTGTATAAAGTCTAACCATCGCACTCCCTAAAATACAGGCGTAGAAATTTATTTATTTTATTTAATTTATTAATTAATTAATTAATTTTAATATTTATTTTAATTTTATTTAACAAAATGCCCTGTTAGTAATTTATTCAACAATTCCGTTTTTTCAAAAAAGACCTGTAAAGATTCATTTAGTAATGTGAGTCCTGCTGCTGAAAATAAAACCTTGTAGGGATTGATTCAGGTATATTACTTCCAAAAACATAATTTTAGAAATAATTTAAACAAACCCACTCTTAACAAATCGTTGTAGGAAATTATTCTAGAAATGAAATGTAGATGTGCATTTAAAAGAAATATATTCCTATAACGAAATTTTGGGGAGACGGTTAGTTCAAAAAATTCTAAATGGGTTTTTTGGGAATCTGTTGATTTTTTGACCTGTTTATTTTTCATTTGAGTATAGCTAGCCAACACCCCTGGGAGTTAGCAACAAGCGTAATAAGTTTTTTAATTGTTGTATAATTTTGTAATTATCATGTAGGGCATTTGACGTGAGACGGACAACGAATACACTGACGACCTAAAATTCGTTCATATTCACGGTATTGTAATCCTAGAAGACCTGAATGCCAATATACAATTTTAGTTTTGTATGAGACGTAGTTGTAAACTTATGGAACTACAAAAAAATTTGGTGAAATCTGAAGTAGATAATTTTATGAAACTGTTGTTAGCATTAACCAATGTATAATAAAATACTTAAAATGTTCATTCAGCCATTTCACTACTGTTCTCAATTATAGAATCAGATTCAAAACTTGGAAACTCTTTTCACAAAAAAAAAACAGGAAATGAATATTTCAAATCCAAACTACAGCAAGCTCACCAAGTCTTTCTTAAATTATTTAAATTCCAAAATATAGTCCAATAGTAGATATTACCCAAGAAGGTTCAAAATGGGATCTATATTGGTTTAGGAGATACCAGACTTAACGTTCAAAGTCACGCACTGGGAGCCTAACCTGACGTATGCATTAGTCAACCTATTTACATGAGAACTTTGTAAGAACACTGCCATATATTATTATCTGTTTATATTGTTGTAAATCCATTTTTAATAGGTACCTATTAAAATAATAGGATAAAATGAAACAGTCTCGTAACAATAGAAGAAAAAGTTCAATTTGTAATTTTTACTGTTTTACAATAATTTGAACTAACACCGACAATACATTTAACAAGTAGGCTTTCGGTTGTTGTAATAAAGCTGTGCAACTTTTTTACTTTTCGAGTAAACATGTTAAATTATGCATGTGCCAAGTGCGGCGCTCATCGCTTGCCTTTGTACATGAAGTCCTGTACCTTCTAAACGAATGCTGATCATGTTTCGAAACTGTTAGTGTAATATCAACATACCTGAGGCTGTATTTTGAATTTAAAATGATTTTAAAGAAGACTGGTGAAAGTTACTATAATTTAGATTTGAAATATTCACTTCCAATGTTCTATAGGTACAAAAAAAAAATGAAATTTTGAATCTGATTCCATGTTCGCAAAAACAGTAGATATTTTCTATGGAACTTCATTGAAATATCTAATTATTGATTAGTTACTTCAAATATTTTCTTAAAACTAGCTATCTAAAATTTTATTAATTACCTGGAAGCCACAACCTGACAACTAAATCTGGTACAAAAAAATGTGTTTACTTTCACGCCCTCCAGGAGTACAATTATCCCGGATGTGAACGAATTTCTAGTTGTTACGTTTTTCTAGTTATCCGCTTCACGTGAAATGCCTCGTGTACAAAATAGTGTCCTAGGTGAATTTTATTGTGTGCTATAACTGCCAGTTTAGCATAAGGAAAATGGTTTTTCATTAAAAGTAAGCTATTTTATTTGTCTCCCTGTTTTAAACTAAATCAAGCACAAAGTTAAGCCAACACCATGGATGCAACAAGAAACAGAAGCTGTTATCAAATTTTTAGAATTAGTATAAAAAATGTCATTTTTTATACTAATTCAATATTTTATACTATAGCAAATGGCAGATTGTGAAAAATGGATTGATTCTTCTTACTGTTACCAGGAGGTTCCCCTCTTTGCCAAGCCTCATTCAGTTGACGAAGAGAACCAGCATTTGGCCCATCTAATGGGTGGTTTTCAGAGGAGTTTTTGTCCTGTTGGTCGTCTGTTTATCCAATTTCTGACTGGTCTTTCTTCTGTCATCCTCTCCACATGTTCTCTACACTTTTCTTCCTTTTTTTACTCTATTTTGTCACGTCTTGGATATTATATCGTTGTTTGATAGAGTTGTTTGTTTTCCTGCCTCGCAGATATGCACGTAATATTTATCTCACTACCTTCATTTCTTTTGCTCTTATGTTTTTGTTTTGCATTTTTCGTTTCTGCCTTTGTTTCGGTGGCATATATGTTCATATTGGTCTTACTATGGCCTTATGTCGTATTTTTGCTTCTATTTTCATATATTTGTTTTCTATATGTAGTCTCTCTGGCTAGCCACTTGTATTGCTTTTGTGTAATGTAATTTTCCCTAGTTAAAAGTACCGCGATGACTCAAGATTTTAGTTCCTAGGTATTTAAAGTGCATCGCCTGTTCTATTGTTGAATTCTCAAAATGTAACTTACAGCGTCTTGGTTCTCTGGCTATAACCATGCATTTCGTTTTTTGTGTTGATATCTGCATGTTGCATCCCTTAGTTGTCAAGTTAAATTGGCGCACTAATTGTTGAAAGCGGTCCTTCTTATCTGCTATTAACACGGCCTCGTCTGAAGAGCATATTCTATTGATATTTTTTAAAAACCTGAGATAAAATTACAAAATTTAAGCAAAATGTTATTAAAAACTAGTAGATGAAACTCTGATTTTATTTCAGTGATATTTATCTGATATACTATATAATGTAGCATTAAATAATACATGTGATTTAGTATTGTTAATGCGCCCTTTTTTTCTTACAAATTCAAAGTTTAGCTAAGTAAGACCCCGCTGGCGATTTTTAGTTTCCGGTGATATCAGTGTTCATTCAAGAACCTGAATGAATTTCTCTGAACATTGAAAGGAATTTTATAAAAAATCTGGACTTAAGGTTTTATTTCTTAAGTTACATTTTATAGTACATTTTTTTGCTTTTTTTCACTATTTTTTCAAGATTATGTAGTTTAATACATTCTTCACTAGTCCTTATAAAGGCGCCAATTAACATTTAGGGAACGCGCCTAATACTTTACTTTGGAATTTTATTTTTGTTACGGTTATATGGAGTATAATATGTGTATATTTGTTATATTTTTCACTTTGTTTGCTCTGAGCTACATACCATAAAAATAGTTATTGTCTTATTAACTGTCTAGTGTACAATAAAATTAGTTTTTACTTATACCTTTTTTATAACTACGAAATACTAGAGGTGGCAAAGTTGGAAATTTATTTTTTAATAAACTGAAAGTTTTAAATGAAAACATGTTTAAGTTTTTTTTTAAATAAAGTAATATTAGTAAAGGTAGGGATGGTCTATAATTAGAGTGAAAATCTACGTTTTTACAAGATGAACTTTCTTGATGGCCAATTAATATTTAAGGAACCGTAAAAGTTATATGTTTTCTATTTGTTTATCAGCAGCACCTTAAAATTTTTGTTAGTTTTTATACTCTCAGAATTTTATTTGTTTTAGTTAAAGAAAAGTAATAAAATACTTACTAAGTAGATATTCCTGTTTTTAGACATTTGAAAGTACAGTAACAAATTTACATTCAATTTTAACACAAATCCGTTGCTCGAGCAAAATTTAAAAACTCCTTTTCTTCAAAAAACAAGTAATTTCATAACACGTGTCGAAAATTTAGAAAAAATTTATTGATTTACATCAATAAAATGGACTTGGAATTACCCCCAAATCTTTCAAAAAAACTCCTCCTTCCGATTAGCAGTGTGGTCAAGTATTGAAATAAACGTATGTAGAGTTGTATTTACACATATGATGAAATACATAAATATCATTTGTATATATGCTACTCATATTCCAACATTTTAAGTCTTTTTTAAGTTAACATTTGTCTAACATTTTAAGTACTGTAGTTAAGGAATCGTCAAGTGAAATTTTTAAATGGAGACCTAATTTTGGACACACCACTACCATTAATCATTAATCAATCGTTAACATCACTAAGGGGTTTAATAAAATTGTGTCTTTTTAAAGTTTCAACGGCTTAGTCTTATTACAGACGGTGGATGGAAACAATTTGGCTGCTATCTTGAAATTAATTCAATATTCTTCAAATACAGAATAAGAAATCAAAACGGCAACACCGCTTTAACACACTGTTTGAATTGAAATATTTGTGACACCTCACACACACACTTTTTCCCGTCCCGCAATATTTATGGCATCGTCTTACACTTTTCACGAATTTATATAATTATGGCAACGGTTGCCATAATAATATGCACATGCACATGCACATGCACATGCACATGCACATGCACATGCACATGCACATGCACATGCAAATGCACATGCACATGCACATGCACATGCACATGCACATGCACATGCACATGCACATGCACATGCACATGCAAATGCACATGCACATGCACATGCACATGCACATGCACATGCACATGCACATGCACATGCACATGCACATGCACATGCACATGCACATGCACATGCACATGCACATGCACATGCACATGCACATGCACATGCACATGCACATGCACATGCACATGCACATGCACATGCACATGCACATGCACATGCACATGCACATGCACATGCACATGCACATGCACATGCACATGCACATGCACATGCACATGCACATGCACATGCACATGCACATGCACATGCACATGCACATGCACATGCACATGCACATGCACATGCACATGCACATGCACATGCACATGCACATGCACATGCACATGCACATGCACATGCACATGCACATGCACATGCACATGCACATGCACATGCACATGCACATGCACATGCACATGCACATGCACATGCACATGCACATGCACATGCACATGCACATGCACATGCACATGCACATGCACATGCACATGCACATGCACATGCACATGCACATGCACATGCACATGCACATACACATGCACATGCACATGCACATGCACATGCACATGCACATGCACATGCACATACACATGCACATGCACATGCACATGCACATGCACATGCACATGCACATGCACATGCACATGCACATGCACATGCACATGCACATGCACATGCACATGCACATGCACATGCACATGCACATGCACATGCACATGCACATGCACATGCACATGCACATGCACATGCACATGCACATGCACATGCACATGCACATGCACATGCACATGCACATGCACATGCACATGCACATGCACATGCACATACACATGCACATGCACATGCACATGCACATGCACATGCACATGCACATGCACATGCACATGCACATGCACATGCACATGCACATGCACGTGCATGCATGTGCATGTGCATGTGCATGTGCATGTGCATGTGCATGTGTATGTGCATGTGCATGTGTATGTGCATGTGCATGTGCATGTGCATGTGTATGTGCATGTGCATGTGCATGTGCATGTGCATGTGCATGTGCATGTGCATGTGCATGTGCATGTGCATGTGCATGTGCATGTGCATGTGCATGTGCATGTGCATGTGCATGTGCATGTGCATGTGCATGTGCATGTGCATGTGCATGTGCATGTGCATGTGCATGTGCATGTGCATGTGCATGTGCATGTGCATGTGCATGTGCATGTGCATGTGCATGTGCATGTGCATGTGCATGTGCATGTGCATGTGCATGTGCATGTGCATGTGCATGTGCATGTGCATGTGCATGTGCATGTGCATGTGCATGTGCATGTGCATGTGCATGTGCATGTGCATGTGCATGTGCATGTGCATGTGCATGTGCATGTGCATGTGCATGTGCATGTGCATGTGCATGTGCATGTGCATGTGCATGTGCATGTGCATGTGCATGTGCATGTGCATGTGCATGTGCATGTGCATGTGCATGTGCATGTGCATGTGCATGTGCATGTGCATGTGCATGTGCATGTGCATGTGCATGTGCATGTGCATGTGCATGTGCATGTGCATGTGCATGTGCATGTGCATGTGCATGTGCATGTGCATGTGCATGTGCATGTGCATGTGCATGTGCATGTGCATGTGCATGTGCATGTGCATGTGCATGTGCATGTGCATGTGCATGTGCATGTGCATGTGCATGTGCATGTGCATGTGCATGTGCATGTGCATGTGCATGTGCATGTGCATGTGCATGTGCATGTGCATGTGCATGTGCATGTGCATGTGCATGTGCATGTGCATGTGCATGTGCATGTGCATGTGCATGTGCATGTGCATGTGCATGTGCATGTGCATGTGCATGTGCATGTGCATGTGCATGTGCATGTGCATGTGCATGTGCATGTGCATGTGCATGTGCATGTGCATGTGCATGTGCATGTGCATGTGCATGTGCATGTGCATGTGCATGTGCATGTGCATGTGCATGTGCATGTGCATGTGCATGTGCATGTGCATTTGCATGTGCATGTGCATGTGCATGTGCATGTGCATGTGCATGTGCATGTGCATGTGCATGTGCATGTGCATTTGCATGTGCATGTGCATGTGCATGTGCATGTGCATGTGCATGTGCATGTGCATGTGCATGTGCATATTATTATGGCAACCGTTGCCATAATTATATAAATTCGTGAAAAGTGTAAGACGATGCCATAAATATTGCGGGACGGGAAAAAGTGTGTGTGTGAGGTGTCACAAATATTTCAATTCAAACAGTGTGTTAAAGCGGTGTTGCCGTTTTGATTTCTTATTCTGTATTTGAAGAATATTGAATTAATTTCAAGATAGCAGCCAAATTGTTTCCATCCACCGTCTGTAATAAGACTAAGCCGTTGAAACTTTAAAAAGACACAATTTTATTAAACCCCTTAGTGATGTTAACGATTGATTAATGATTAATGGTAGTGGTGTGTCCAAAATTAGGTCTCCATTTAAAAATTTCACTTGACGATTCCTTAACTACAGTACTTAAAATGTTAGACAAATGTTAACTTAAAAAAGACTTAAAATGTTGGAATATGAGTAGCATATATACAAATGATATTTATGTATTTCATCATATGTGTAAATACAACTCTACATACGTTTATTTCAATACTTGACCACACTGCTAATCGGAAGGAGGAGTTTTTTTGAAAGATTTGGGGGTAATTCCAAGTCCATTTTATTGATGTAAATCAATAAATTTTTTCTAAATTTTCGACACGTGTTATGAAATTACTTGTTTTTTGAAGAAAAGGAGTTTTTAAATTTTGCTCGAGCAACGGATTTGTGTTAAAATTGAATGTAAATTTGTTACTGTACTTTCAAATGTCTAAAAACAGGAATATCTACTTAGTAAGTATTTTATTACTTTTCTTTAACTAAAACAAATAAAATTCTGAGAGTATAAAAACTAACAAAAATTTTAAGGTGCTGCTGATAAACAAATAGAAAACATATAACTTTTACGGTTCCTTAAATATTAATTGGCCATCAAGAAAGTTCATCTTGTAAAAACGTAGATTTTCACTCTAATTATAGACCATCCCTACCTTTACTAATATTACTTTATTTAAAAAAAAACTTAAACATGTTTTCATTTAAAACTTTCAGTTTATTAAAAAATAAATTTCCAACTTTGCCACCTCTAGTATTTCGTAGTTATAAAAAAGGTATAAGTAAAAACTAATTTTATTGTACACTAGACAGTTAATAAGACAATAACTATTTTTATGGTATGTAGCTCAGAGCAAACAAAGTGAAAAATATAACAAATATACACATATTATACTCCATATAACCGTAACAAAAATAAAATTCCAAAGTAAAGTATTAGGCGCGTTCCCTAAATGTTAATTGGCGCCTTTATAAGGACTAGTGAAGAATGTATTAAACTACATAATCTTGAAAAAATAGTGAAAAAAAGCAAAAAAATGTACTATAAAATGTAACTTAAGAAATAAAACCTTAAGTCCAGATTTTTTATAAAATTCCTTTCAATGTTCAGAGAAATTCATTCAGGTTCTTGAATGAACACTGATATCACCGGAAACTAAAAATCGCCAGCGGGGTCTTACTTAGCTAAACTTTGAATTTGTAAGAAAAAAAGGGCGCATTAACAATACTAAATCACATGTATTATTTAATGCTACATTATATAGTATATCAGATAAATATCACTGAAATAAAATCAGAGTTTCATCTACTAGTTTTTAATAACATTTTGCTTAAATTTTGTAATTTTATCTCAGGTTTTTAAAAAATATCAATAGAATATGCTCTTCAGACGAGGCCGTGTTAATAGCAGATAAGAAGGACCGCTTTCAACAATTAGTGCGCCAATTTAACTTGACAACTAAGGGATGCAACATGCAGATATCAACACAAAAAACGAAATGCATGGTTATAGCCAGAGAACCAAGACGCTGTAAGTTACATTTTGAGAATTCAACAATAGAACAGGCGATGCACTTTAAATACCTAGGAACTAAAATCTTGAGTCATCGCGGTACTTTTAACTAGGGAAAATTACATTACACAAAAGCAATACAAGTGGCTAGCCAGAGAGACTACATATAGAAAACAAATATATGAAAATAGAAGCAAAAATACGACATAAGGCCATAGTAAGACCAATATGAACATATATGCCACCGAAACAAAGGCAGAAACGAAAAATGCAAAACAAAAACATAAGAGCAAAAGAAATGAAGGTAGTGAGATAAATATTACGTGCATATCTGCGAGGCAGGAAAACAAACAACTCTATCAAACAACGATATAATATCCAAGACGTGACAAAATAGAGTAAAAAAAGGAAGAAAAGTGTAGAGAACATGTGGAGAGGATGACAGAAGAAAGACCAGTCAGAAATTGGATAAACAGACGACCAACAGGACAAAAACTCCTCTGAAAACCACCCATTAGATGGGCCAAATGCTGGTTCTCTTCGTCAACTGAATGAGGCTTGGCAAAGAGGGGAACCTCCTGGTAACAGTAAGAAGAATCAATCCATTTTTCACAATCTGCCATTTGCTATAGTATAAAATATTGAATTAGTATAAAAAATGACATTTTTTATACTAATTCTAAAAATTTGATAACAGCTTCTGTTTCTTGTTGCATCCATGGTGTTGGCTTAACTTTGTGCTTGATTTAGTTTAAAACAGGGAGACAAATAAAATAGCTTACTTTTAATGAAAAACCATTTTCCTTATGCTAAACTGGCAGTTATAGCACACAATAAAATTCACCTAGGACACTATTTTGTACACGAGGCATTTCACGTGAAGCGGATAACTAGAAAAACGTAACAACTAGAAATTCGTTCACATCCGGGATAATTGTACTCCTGGAGGGCGTGAAAGTAAACACATTTTTTTGTACCAGATTTAGTTGTCAGGTTGTGGCTTCCAGGTAATTAATAAAATTTTAGATAGCTAGTTTTAAGAAAATATTTGAAGTAACTAATCAATAATTAGATATTTCAATGAAGTTCCATAGAAAATATCTACTGTTTTTGCGAACATGGAATCAGATTCAAAATTTCATTTTTTTTTTGTACCTATAGAACATTGGAAGTGAATATTTCAAATCTAAATTATAGTAACTTTCACCAGTCTTCTTTAAAATCATTTTAAATTCAAAATACAGCCTCAGGTATGTTGATATTACACTAACAGTTTCGAAACATGATCAGCATTCGTTTAGAAGGTACAGGACTTCATGTACAAAGGCAAGCGATGAGCGCCGCACTTGGCACATGCATAATTTAACATGTTTACTCGAAAAGTAAAAAAGTTGCACAGCTTTATTACAACAACCGAAAGCCTACTTGTTAAATGTATTGTCGGTGTTAGTTCAAATTATTGTAAAACAGTAAAAATTACAAATTGAACTTTTTCTTCTATTGTTACGAGACTGTTTCATTTTATCCTATTATTTTAATAGGTACCTATTAAAAATGGATTTACAACAATATAAACAGATAATAATATATGGCAGTGTTCTTACAAAGTTCTCATGTAAATAGGTTGACTAATGCATACGTCAGGTTAGGCTCCCAGTGCGTGACTTTGAACGTTAAGTCTGGTATCTCCTAAACCAATATAGATCCCATTTTGAACCTTCTTGGGTAATATCTACTATTGGACTATATTTTGGAATTTAAATAATTTAAGAAAGACTTGGTGAGCTTGCTGTAGTTTGGATTTGAAATATTCATTTCCTGTTTTTTTTTTGTGAAAAGAGTTTCCAAGTTTTGAATCTGATTCTATAATTGAGAACAGTAGTGAAATGGCTGAATGAACATTTTAAGTATTTTATTATACATTGGTTAATGCTAACAACAGTTTCATAAAATTATCTACTTCAGATTTCACCAAATTTTTTTGTAGTTCCATAAGTTTACAACTACGTCTCATACAAAACTAAAATTGTATATTGGCATTCAGGTCTTCTAGGATTACAATACCGTGAATATGAACGAATTTTAGGTCGTCAGTGTATTCGTTGTCCGTCTCACGTCAAATGCCCTACATGATAATTACAAAATTATACAACAATTAAAAAACTTATTACGCTTGTTGCTAACTCCCAGGGGTGTTGGCTAGCTATACTCAAATGAAAAATAAACAGGTCAAAAAATCAACAGATTCCCAAAAAACCCATTTAGAATTTTTTGAACTAACCGTCTCCCCAAAATTTCGTTATAGGAATATATTTCTTTTAAATGCACATCTACATTTCATTTCTAGAATAATTTCCTACAACGATTTGTTAAGAGTGGGTTTGTTTAAATTATTTCTAAAATTATGTTTTTGGAAGTAATATACCTGAATCAATCCCTACAAGGTTTTATTTTCAGCAGCAGGACTCACATTACTAAATGAATCTTTACAGGTCTTTTTTGAAAAAACGGAATTGTTGAATAAATTACTAACAGGGCATTTTGTTAAATAAAATTAAAATAAATATTAAAATTAATTAATTAATTAATAAATTAAATAAAATAAATAAATTTCTACGCCTGTATTTTAGGGAGTGCGATGGTTAGACTTTATACAACTTTTTTGGGAAGTGAGATGTTCAAATTAATGACTACAAAGGATATTTGTCGAGTAGGATGGATTAATAAATTTCTTACACTGTTTTGCAGGGATTGGGGATTATTAAGTAAAGCTCTAGAAATGATCCTGGGCAGTGGGATGATAGAATAAAGTTATACAATTTTTTTTTGAAGAGTGGGATGGTACAACAGCATATCTGCTGTTAGTTTTATGTCCTGTTTATTTTTTTATTTGTACAGACATACATTGTGGTGATGAAGTAAGGGACAAAATTCATAATTACGTTATTTAATGTTTACAAGGAAAACGCCCTGACAAGCCAATTAATTTTTTTCTTTATGCACCTTACGAAATAACATTTTTACTTACTGCGTCATGTACTTTTGCACAATGACGTCACCTTTTCTTTTAAGTGACCACCTCATTTTTCTCCTCGTTTTTACTAGATGGTCCAGCTATTTTCATGATGATGTAAAAACTGTTACCTTATGTAACTAATTCTTTTATAAAATAAAACAGAAGAATGTAAGACGAAAATCTCAATAACAGCCCAAGAAGAATCAAAATTTATATCAAATTATAATATTATTATGTTAGACACAAAAACTTGTTTGTGCAAATTAGCGATATCAGATTTGTATCGCTTTTGACGGATAAAACAAAAGCTAATATTGTAAATTTTATTATTAAAAAGTAAAAATTATTCTTTTTAATTAAATTATTTAATGATGCAATTTAGAGTGAATTAAAATCTATTTAATGTTCATAGCTTAATTTCTTAACTATTTCAAAATTTCAAAACAAAGAAATTTATATTTTTTTTCTATATTTCCAAATTGTAATGGTCCGTTTATAATACATTACATTTATTTTACCATTTGCAAGTCTACTTTGCGATGTACTCCATTTATTCAACCCTTAAAAACACCCTTTATAGGGTAATACATAAATAATGTTTGCTATAATTTTAAATTGGTCAATGTTGTGAGTGTAATTAAATAAAATCTCATTATTTTTAATAATATTTCTCAAATATTTCGCTGTTTTAACCAAAAAAAAATCACCCTTTCCTCCAAAATATTGTAGGATTTTTATTTAAATACTAGAAAAAATTTCAAAAACCATATTTAGTTGAACAAATAGTTGAAACTGGAGATATTTATACGCCCCGAAAAAAAGACAGGAAAACGTAAATGGTTTTTTAACGATAATTTCTTTAATTTTAAATATATTGGTCAAAAGCTTATTTTGTAGAAAATTTTGAACGTTATCAGATTTGTTAAGTTGGGATTTTTTTGAAGTCCTTCATTTTTAGAGGATGCGATTTAAAGGACTCCAAAAAGGTACTTCTCACACTTATATGCAAATTATAAATGACAATATCTCAATTTGTTTTCATAGTAGAAAAATTAAAAAAAAAAATTAAAAACTCTCAGCAAAAAAATTCTACATTTTAGAGTTCGTGTATATTTTTCATATCTCTTTTAGTTTTCGAGTAATTTATAAAAAAAACGGATAATTTTTATAGCATTTCAAAAAATAATTGAACCCTTAATTGAAGTTTTGTTAAAATGTGAGTATTTCAAACTGTTTAAAATTTGAGGACAAGTTAGTATATAAATATACCTAATTTTACATATTAAGGGTGTGTTTTTTAGAGTTTAATTTTTGTGGAAAATTTATTGACTTATTTTCTTTTTTTTGATACAATAGTTTTGTTTTTGTAATAACTCGGTTATTTTCCTTCCAAATCACTTTTGTGTTAGCACATTTTAAAGGACTCACTTTTAAAAAATAGTTTAAGATTTTTTTTAAAAACTACTCCTTTTTGCAATATTTCATGATAAAATGTTCGATTCTAGGTTATTTCAAATAAACTTAGACCTTTATCAAGCTGCATCTAGAGTTATGTCGCTGCGATAAAAATTTAAAAGCGCCATTCGATTCATTATTTTAAAAGGTTTTTTTTTTATTCTCATAACTTTTGTGTTAAAATTTACTGTTTTCGAGTTATTTTTGAAAAACTTCTCAAAAACATGCATTTTTCAGGTACAAAATCAACAATTTAAATCGTGAATACTCTGAAAATATTAACTTACCGAGAGAAGTTTATATAACATTTTTTGCTTGAAATTAATATCGATTTCCGGTGTTATTTTGAGGTTGAATATTTTCACCCATGAGAAGAGGTGTCATTCAGCCCCAGGCTAAAAGCACATATCGGCACTATATAACTTTTTTTGACATTTTTCCTATGAATATTTCAAATTGCAGGTAAATCGAAGCGGTTAAATAATGGGCTAATTAAACTTTTTAAAAACCGAAGGAAGAGGGAAATTGTTTAGGCAGTAATAACTATTTAACATCCATTTAATGAAATGAAAATGGTAGATATCACTTTAAGTAAATATTTATGAAATCAAAGATTTTAATAAGTGATTTTAACTTTTCCGAATGAATAACTATCTCCTATTACATAAGAACCCTGAGTACCGCACGAAAATTTTTTTCATCATAGGTAGTTAATTGACTTTGTTGGAAATTTTTGGAGAAAAATTAGCGTAACAACCGTCTCTGAAAATGTAATTTTTTTTCATTTTTCTCCCCTATTTTCACTAACCTCGGGAAGTTTTCTCGACAATAATAATTTTTAAGCATCCGTTTAACCAACCGCTAACTACAATTTATTGGAACATTTAGTTAGTCTCTAATGACGAAAATTATTTAATTCAAAGCTTGCCACCACTATTTCTATCCACCCACATTCGTTTGGGAGTTTTTGTGATGCGTATGATTTAATTAGAAGTTTGAAAATAAGTAGAATATGATAAACTTGAAAACCGCATGCTTGTCATTATTCACCACTATTTCAACTGCGCTGTGAGCTGAAGCGGAGGATTTTTTTGACCATTAGTATTGATTTACATCCGTATTATCAAATATTTGAGGAAAAAATTGGAACATTAGTGGGATGTTTTCAATTTATTTGAATTAATCATTTTCTATCCCTGTTACCACCCTTTGACGGCCGTACGGACGTATTTTCTTATAGAATGTAATTGAAGTATTTATTTAAAACCTTTTCTTAATAGAAATAATCGTGTGACAAATTTTGATAAAAAATCTGGTTTATTCATATTTCACTTTTATTGAACACCTCCGGAAATAGTAGGGAAATTTCGAAGGGTAATTTATTAAAAATTTATTAACAATATTATTAATTTTTAGTTTAATTATTATTATTTTATATTATTTAATTTAGTGATTAATTTAGAGTGAGATATTTTAATTTCTCTTAATAAATTTATGTGACACACTACTACACCCGTACAGTATAAGCCGCACGATATACGATAGCCGAACACGAAATACGGTTAGAATACATAAACAGAATCATTCGAGCAGAAACGTCGCAATTTCACATCAAGGTTATACGCAGATGTCGCCTCAGTCGCAAAAAAATATGTGCCACAGTACTGTATGTACATACTATGTGAATAAAACTGAATTATAACTACTCACACACTTTACCCACTTTTTTGGTAAAATGGGGCGAACCAGTGGCACAGTGTCAGGGGTTTCATTTAATAAATGCTCTATTGGTCAATACCCATGATTTCGGATATATCTCTTGAAAATTGGTTGAAGGGTATGGCTAAAATCCACCGTTACAGTTATGGCACGGAGTGTAAGTTGCCACAATTTTAGCAGTTGCCATAACACAGGAATATTCACACACACGTTGCCATAAATATAGTGCTACAAACACATGCACATGCACATGCACATGCACATGCACATGCACATGCACATACCCATGCACATGCACATGCACATGCACATGCACATGCACATGCACATGCACATGCACATGCACATGCACATGCACATGCACATGCACATGCACATGCACATGCACATGCACATGCACATGCACATGCACATGCACATGCACATGCACATGCACATGCACATGCACATGCACATGCACATGCACATGCACATGCACATGCACATGCACATGCACATGCACATGCACATGCACATGCACATGCACATGCACATGCACATGCACATGCACATGCACATGCACATGCACATGCACATGCACATGCACATGCACATGCACATGCACATGCACATGCACATGCACATGCACATGCACATGCACATGCACATGCCCATGCACATGCACATGCACATGCACATGCCCATGCACATGCACATGCACATGCACATGCACATGCACATGCACATGCACATGCACATGCACATGCACATGCACATGCACATGCACATGCAAATGCACATGCACATGCACATGCACATGCACATGCACATGCACATGCACATGCAAATGCACATGCACATGCACATGAACATGCACATGCACATGCACATGCACATGCACATGCACATGCACATGCACATGCACATGCACATGCACATGCACATGCACATGCACATGCACATGCACATGCACATGCACATGAACATGCACATGCACATGCACATGCACATGCACATGCACATGCACATGCACATTCACATGCACATGCACATGCACATGCACATGCACATGCACATGCACATGCACATGCACATGCACATGCACATGCACATGCACATGCACATGCACATGCACATGCACATGCACATGCACATTCACATGCACATGCACATGCACATGCACATGCACATGCACATGCACATGCACATGCACATGCACATGCACATGCACATGCACATGCACATGCACATACACATGCACATGCACATGCACATGCACATGCACATGCACATGCACATGCACATGCACATGCACATGCACATGCACATGCACATGCACATGCACATGCACATGCACATGCACATGCACATGCACATGCAAATGCACATGCACATGCACATGCACATGCACATGCACATGCACATGCACATACACATGCACATGCACATGCACATGCACATGCCCATGCACATGCACATGCACATGCACATGCCCATGCACATGCACATGCACATGCACATGCACATGCACATGCACATGCACATGCACATGCACATGCACATGCACATGCACATGCACATGCACATGCAAATGCACATGCACATGCACATGCACATGCACATGCACATGCACATGCACATGCAAATGCACATGCACATGCACATGCACATGCACATGCACATGCACATGCACATGCACATGCACATGCACATGCACATGCACATGCACATGCACATGCACATGCACATGCACATGCACATGCACATGCACATGCACATGCACATGCACATGCACATGCACATGCACATGCACATGCACATGCACATGCACATGCACATGCACATGCACATGCACATGCACATGCACATGCACATGCACATGCACATGCACATGCACATGCACATGCACATGCACATGCCCATGCACATGCACATGCACATGCACATGCACATGCACATGCACATGCACATGCACATGCACATGCACATGCACATGCACATGCACATGCACATGCACATGCACATGCACATGCACATGCACATGCACATGCACATGCACATGCACATGCACATGCACATGCACATGCACATGCACATGCACATGCACATGCACATGCACATGCACATGCACATGCACATGCACATGCACATGCACATGCACATGCACATGCACATGCACATGCACATGCACATGCACATGCACATGCACATACACATGCACATGCACATGCACATGCACATGCACATGCACATGCACATGCACATACACATGCACATGCACATGCACATGCACATGCACATGCACATGCACATGCACATGCACATGCACATGCACATGCACATGCACATGCACATGCACATGCACATGCACATGCACATGCACATGCACATGCACATGCACATGCACATGCACATGCACATGCACATGCACATGCACATGCACATGCACATGCACATGCACATGCACATGCACATGCACATGCACATGCACATGCACATGCACATGCACATGCACATGCACATGCACATGCACATGCACATGCACATGCACATGCACATGCACATGCACATGCACATGCACATGCACATGCACATGCACATGCACATGCACATGCACATGCACATGCACATGCACATGCACATGCACATGCACATGCACATGCACATGCACATGCACATGCACATGCACATACACATGCACATGCACATGCACATGCACATGCACAAGCACATGCACATGCACATGCACATGCACATGCACATGCACATGCACATGCACATGCACATGCACATGCACATGCACATGCACATGCAAATGCACATGCACATGCACATGCACATGCACATGCACATGCACATGCACATACACATGCACATGCACATGCACATGCACATGCACATGCACATGCACATGCACATGCCCATGCACATGCACATGCACATGCACATGCACATGCACATGCACATGCACATGCACATGCACATGCACATGCACATGCACATGCACATGCACATGCACATGCACATGCACATGCACATGCACATGCACATGCACATGCACATGCACATGCACATGCACATGCACATGCACATGCACATGCACATGCACATACACATGCACATGCACATGCACATGCACATGCAAATGCACATGCACATGCACATGCACATGCACATGCACATGCACATGCACATGCACATGCACATGCACATGCGCATGCACATGCACATGTACATGCCCATGCACATGCACATGCACATGCACATGCACATTCACATGCACATGCACATGCACATGCACATGCACATGCACATGTACATGCACATGCACATGCACATGCACATGCACATGCACATGCACATGCACATGCACATGCACATGCACATGCACATGCACATGCACATGCACATGCACATGCACATGCACATGCACATGCACATGCACATGCACATGCACATGCA
>CAMIUK010000071.1:0-7500 GCA_946251905.1 Cryptocephalus moraei
ACATGCACATGCACATGCACATGCACATGCACATGCACATGCACATGCACATGCACATGCACATGCACATGCACATGCACATGCACATGCACATGCACATGCACATGCACATGCACATGCACATGCACATGCACATGCACATGCACATGCACATGCACATGCACATGCACATGCACATGCACATGCACATGCACATGCACATGCACATGCAACTGCACATCATGCACATGCACATGCACATGCACATGCACATGCACATGCACATGCACATGCACATGCACATGCACATGCACATGCACATGCACATGCACATGCACATGCACATGCACATGCACATGCACATGCACATGCACATGCACATGCACATGCACATGCACATGCACATGCACATGCACATGCACATGCACATGCACATGCACATGCACATGCACATGCACATGCACATGCACATGCACATGCACATGCACATGCACATGCACATGCACATGCACATGCACATGCACATGCACATGCACATGCACATGCACATGCACATGCACATGCACATGCACATGCACATCACATGCACATGCACATGCACATGCACATGCACATGCACATGCACATGCACATGCACATGCACATGCACATGCACATGCACATGCACATGCACATGCACATGCACATGCACATGCACATGCACATGCACATGCACATGCACATGCACATGCACATGCACATGCACATGCACATGCACATGCACATGCACATGCACATGCACATGCACATGCACATGCACATGCACATGCACATGCACATGCACATGCACATGCACATGCACATGCACATGCACATGCACATGCACATGCACATGCACATGCACATGCACATGCACATGCACATGCACATGCACATGCACATGCACATGCACATGCACATGCACATGCACATGCACATGCACATGCACATGCACATGCACATGCACATGCACATGCACATGCACATGCACATGCACATGCACATGCACATGCACATGCACATGCACATGCACATGCACATGCACATGCACATGCACATGCACATGCACATGCACATGCACATGCACATGCACATGCACATGCACATGCACATGCACATGCACATGCACATGCACATGCACATGCACATGCACATGCACATGCACATGCACATGCACATGCACATGCACATGCACATGCACATGCACATGCACATGCACATGCACATGCACATGCACATGCACATGCACATGCACATGCACATGCACATGCACATGCACATGCACATGCACATGCACATGCACATGCACATGCACATGCACATGCACATGCACATGCACATGCACATGCACATGCACATGCACATGCACATGCACATGCACATGCACATGCACATGCACATGCACATGCACATGCACATGCACATGCACATGCACATGCACATGCACATGCACATGCACATGCACATGCACATGCACATGCACATGCACATGCACATGCACATGCACATGCACATGCACATGCACATGCACATGCACATGCACATGCACATGCACATGCACATGCACATGCACATGCACATGCACATGCACATGCACATGCACATGCACATGCACATGCACATGCACATGCACATGCACATGCACATGCACATGCACATGCACATGCACATGCACATGCACATGCACATGCACATGCACATGCACATGCACATGCACATGCACATGCACATGCACATGCACATGCACATGCACATGCACATGCACATGCACATGCACATGCACATGCACATGCACATGCACATGCACATGCACATGCACATGCACATGCACATGCACATGCACATGCACATGCACATGCACATGCACATGCACATGCACATGCACATGCACATGCACATGCACATGCACATGCACATGCACATGCACATGCACATGCACATGCACATGCACATGCACATGCACATGCACATGCACATGCACATGCACATGCACATGCACATGCACATGCACATGCACATGCACATGCACATGCACATGCACATGCACATGCACATGCACATGCACATGCACATGCACATGCACATGCACATGCACATGCACATGCACATGCACATGCACATGCACATGCACATGCACATGCACATGCACATGCACATGCACATGCACATGCACATGCACATGCACATGCACATGCACATGCACATGCACATGCACATGCACATGCACATGCACATGCACATGCACATGCACATGCACATGCACATGCACATGCACATGCACATGCACATGCACATGCACATGCACATGCACATGCACATGCACATGCACATGCACATGCACATGCACATGCACATGCACATGCACATGCACATGCACATGCACATGCACATGCACATGCACATGCACATGCACATGCACATGCACATGCACATGCACATGCACATGCACATGCACATGCACATGCACATGCACATGCACATGCACATGCACATGCACATGCACATGCACATGCACATGCACATGCACATGCACATGCACATGCACATGCACATGCACATGCACGTGCACATGCACGTGCACATGCACATGCACATGCACATGCACGTGCACATGCACGTGCACTTGCACATGCACATGCACATGCACGTGCACATGCACGTGCACTTGCACATGCACATGCACATGCACATGCACATGCACTTGCACATGCACATGCACATGCACATGCACGTGCATGCGCATGCATGTGCATGTGCATGTGCATGTGCATGTGCATGTGCATGTGCATGTGCATGTGCATGTGCATGTGCATGTGCATGTGCATGTGCATGTGCATGTGCATGTGCATGTGCATGTGCATGTGCATGTGCATGTGCATGTGCATGTGCATGTGCATGTGCATGTGCATGTGCATGTGCATGTGCATGTGCATGTGCATGTGCATGTGCATGTGCATGTGCATGTGCATGTGCATGTGCATGTGCATGTGCATGTGCATGTGCATGTGCATGTGCATGTGCATGTGCATGTGCATGTGCATGTGCATGTGCATGTGCATGTGCATGTGCATGTGCATGTGCATGTGCATGTGCATGTGCATGTGCATGTGCATGTGCATGTGCATGTGCATGTGCATGTGCATGTGCATGTGCATGTGCATGTGCATGTGCATGTGCATGTGCATGTGCATGTGCATGTGCATGTGCATGTGCATGTGCATGTGCATGTGCATGTGCATGTGCATGTGCATGTGCATGTGCATGTGCATGTGCATGTGCATGTGCATGTGCATGTGCATGTGCATGTGCATGTGCATGTGCATGTGCATGTGCATGTGCATGTGCATGTGCATGTGCATGTGCATGTGCATGTGCATGTGCATGTGCATGTGCATGTGCATGTGCATGTGCATGTGCATGTGCATGTGCATGTGCATGTGCATGTGCATGTGCATGTGCATGTGCATGTGCATGTGCATGTGCATGTGCATGTGCATGTGCATGTGCATGTGCATGTGCATGTGCATGTGCATGTGCATGTGCATGTGCATGTGCATGTGCATGTGTGCATGTGCATGTGCATGTGCATGTGCATGTGCATGTGCATGTGCATGTGCATGTGCATGTGCATGTGCATGTGCATGTGCATGTGCATGTGCATGTGCATGTGCATGTGCATGTGCATGTGCATGTGCATGTGCATGTGCATGTGCATGTGCATGTGCATGTGCATGTGCATGTGCATGTGCATGTGCATGTGCATGTGCATGTGCATGTGCATGTGCATGTGCATGTGCATGTGCATGTGCATGTGCATGTGCATGTGCATGTGCATGTGCATGTGCATGTGCATGTGCATGTGCATGTGCATGTGCATGTGCATGTGCATGTGCATGTGCATGTGCATGTGCATGTGCATGTGCATGTGCATGTGCATGTGCATGTGCATGTGCATGTGCATGTGCATGTGCATGTGCATGTGCATGTGCATGTGCATGTGCATGTGCATGTGCATGTGCATGTGCATGTGCATGTGCATGTGCATGTGCATGTGCATGTGCATGTGCATGTGCATGTGCATGTGCATGTGCATGTGCATGTGCATGTGCATGTGCATGTGCATGTGCATGTGCATGTGCATGTGCATGTGCATGTGCATGTGCATGTGCATGTGCATGTGCATGTGCATGTGCATGTGCATGTGCATGTGCATGTGCATGTGCATGTGCATGTGCATGTGCATGTGCATGTGCATGTGCATGTGCATGTGCATGTGCATGTGCATGTGCATGTGCATGTGCATGTGCATGTGCATGTGCATGTGCATGTGCATGTGCATGTGCATGTGCATGTGCATGTGCATGTGCATGTGCATGTGCATGTGCATGTGCATGTGCATGTGCATGTGCATGTGCATGTGCATGTGCATGTGCATGTGCATGTGCATGTGCATGTGCATGTGCATGTGCATGTGCATGTGCATGTGCATGTGCATGTGCATGTGCATGTGCATGTGCATGTGCATGTGCATGTGCATGTGCATGTGCATGTGCATGTGCATGTGCATGTGCATGTGCATGTGCATGTGCATGTGCATGTGCATGTGCATGTGCATGTGCATGTGCATGTGCATGTGCATGTGCATGTGCATGTGCATGTGCATGTGCATGTGCATGTGCATGTGCATGTGCATGTGCATGTGCATGTGCATGTGCATGTGCATGTGCATGTGCATGTGCATGTGCATGTGCATGTGCATGTGCATGTGCATGTGCATGTGCATGTGCATGTGCATGTGCATGTGCATGTGCATGTGCATGTGCATGTGCATGTGCATGTGCATGTGCATGTGCATGTGCATGTGCATGTGCATGTGCATGTGCATGTGCATGTGCATGTGCATGTGCATGTGCATGTGCATGTGCATGTGCATGTGCATGTGCATGTGCATGTGCATGTGCATGTGCATGTGCATGTGCATGTGCATGTGCATGTGCATGTGCATGTGCATGTGCATGTGCATGTGCATGTGCATGTGCATGTGCATGTGCATGTGCATGTGCATGTGCATGTGCATGTGCATGTGCATGTGCATGTGCATGTGCATGTGCATGTGCATGTGCATGTGCATGTGCATGTGCATGTGCATGTGCATGTGCATGTGCATGTGCATGTGCATGTGCATGTGCATGTGCATGTGCATGTGCATGTGCATGTGCATGTGCATGTGCATGTGCATGTGCATGTGCATGTGCATGTGCATGTGCATGTGCATGTGCATGTGCATGTGCATGTGCATGTGCATGTGCATGTGCATGTGCATGTGCATGTGCATGTGCATGTGCATGTGCATGTGCATGTGCATGTGCATGTGCATGTGCATGTGCATGTGCATGTGCATGTGCATGTGCATGTGCATGTGCATGTGCATGTGCATGTGCATGTGCATGTGCATGTGCATGTGCATGTGCATGTGCATGTGCATGTGCATGTGCATGTGCATGTGCATGTGCATGTGCATGTGCATGTGCATGTGCATGTGCATGTGCATGTGCATGTGCATGTGCATGTGCATGTGCATGTGCATGTGCATGTGCATGTGCATGTGCATGTGCATGTGCATGTGCATGTGCATGTGCATGTGCATGTGCATGTGCATGTGCATGTGCATGTGCATGTGCATGTGCATGTGCATGTGCATGTGCATGTGCATGTGCATGTGCATGTGCATGTGCATGTGCATGTGCATGTGCATGTGCATGTGCATGTGCATGTGCATGTGCATGTGCATGTGCATGTGCATGTGCATGTGCATGTGCATGTGCATGTGCATGTGCATGTGCATGTGCATGTGCATGTGCATGTGCATGTGCATGTGCATGTGCATGTGCATGTGCATGTGCATGTGCATGTGCATGTGCATGTGCATGTGCATGTGCATGTGCATGTGCATGTGCATGTGCATGTGCATGTGCATGTGCATGTGCATGTGCATGTGCATGTGCATGTGCATGTGCATGTGCATGTGCATGTGCATGTGCATGTGCATGTGCATGTGCATGTGCATGTGCATGTGCATGTGCATGTGCATGTGCATGTGCATGTGCATGTGCATGTGCATGTGCATGTGCATGTGCATGTGCATGTGCATGTGCATGTGCATGTGCATGTGCATGTGCATGTGCATGTGCATGTGCATGTGCATGTGCATGTGCATGTGCATGTGCATGTGCATGTGCATGTGCATGTGCATGTGCATGTGCATGTGCATGTGCATGTGCATGTGCATGTGCATGTGCATGTGCATGTGCATGTGCATGTGCATGTGCATGTGCATGTGCATGTGCATGTGCATGTGCATGTGCATGTGCATGTGCATGTGCATGTGCATGTGCATGTGCATGTGCATGTGCATGTGCATGTGCATGTGCATGTGCATGTGCATGTGCATGTGCATGTGCATGTGCATGTGCATGTGCATGTGCATGTGCATGTGCATGTGCATGTGCATGTGCATGTGCATGTGCATGTGCATGTGCATGTGCATGTGCATGTGCATGTGCATGTGCATGTGCATGTGCATGTGCATGTGCATGTGCATGTGCATGTGCATGTGCATGTGCATGTGCATGTGCATGTGCATGTGCATGTGCATGTGCATGTGCATGTGCATGTGCATGTGCATGTGCATGTGCATGTGCATGTGCATGTGCATGTGCATGTGCATGTGCATGTGCATGTGCATGTGCATGTGCATGTGCATGTGCATGTGCATGTGCATGTGCATGTGCATGTGCATGTGCATGTGCATGTGCATGTGCATGTGCATGTGCATGTGCATGTGCATGTGCATGTGCATGTGCATGTGCATGTGCATGTGCATGTGCATGTGCATGTGCATGTGCATGTGCATGTGCATGTGCATGTGCATGTGCATGTGCATGTGCATGTGCATGTGCATGTGCATGTGCATGTGCATGTGCATGTGCATGTGCATGTGCATGTGCATGTGCATGTGCATGTGCATGTGCATGTGCATGTGCATGTGCATGTGCATGTGCATGTGCATGTGCATGTGCATGTGCATGTGCATGTGCATGTGCATGTGCATGTGCATGTGCATGTGCATGTGCATGTGCATGTGCATGTGCATGTGCATGTGCATGTGCATGTGCATGTGCATGTGCATGTGCATGTGCATGTGCATGTGCATGTGCATGTGCATGTGCATGTGCATGTGCATGTGCATGTGCATGTGCATGTGCATGTGCATGTGCATGTGCATGTGCATGTGCATGTGCATGTGCATGTGCATGTGCATGTGCATGTGCATGTGCATGTGCATGTGCATGTGCATGTGCATGTGCATGTGCATGTGCATGTGCATCATGTGCATGTGCATGTGCATGTGCATGTGCATGTGCATTTGCATGTGCATGTGCATGTGCATGTGCATGTGCATGTGCATGTGCATGTGCATGTGGCATGTGCATGTGCATGTGC
>CAMIUK010000071.1:12500-87500 GCA_946251905.1 Cryptocephalus moraei
CATGTGCATGTGCATGTGCATGTGCATGTGCATGGTGCATGTGCATGTGCATGTGCATGTGCATGTGCATGTGCATGTGGCATGTGCATGTGCATGTGCATGTGCATGTGCATGTGCATGTGCATGTGCATGTGCATGTGCATGTGCATGTGCATGTGCATGTGCATGTGCATGTGCATGTGCATGTGCATGTGCATGTGCATGTGCATGTGCATGTGCATGTGCATGTGCATGTGCAGAGCATGTGCATGTGCATGTGCATGTGCATGTGCATGTGCATGTGCATGTGCATGTGCATGTGCATGTGCATGTGCATGTGCATGTGCATGTGCATGTGCATGTGCATGTGCATGTGCATGTGCATGTGCATGTGCATGTGCATGTGCATGTGCATGTGCATGTGCATGTGCATGTGCATGTGCATGTGCATGTGCATGTGCATGTGCAAGTGCATGTGCATGTGCATGTGCATGTGCATGTGCATGTGCATGTGCATGTGCATGTGCATGTGCATGTGCATGTGCATGTGCATGTGCATGTGCATGTGCATGTGCATGTGCATGTGCATGTGCATGTGCATGTGCATGTGCATGTGCATGTGCATGTGCATGTGCATGTGCATGTGCATGTGCATGTGCATGTGCATGTGCATGTGCATGTGCATGTGCATGTGCATGTGCATGTGCATGTGCATGTGCATGTGCATGTGCATGTGCATGTGCATGTGCATGTGCATGTGCATGTGCATGTGCATGTGCATGTGCATGTGCATGTGCATGTGCATGTGCATGTGCATGTGCATGTGCATGTGCATGTGCATGTGCATGTGCATGTGCATGTGCATGTGCATGTGCATGTGCATGTGCATGTGCATGTGCATGTTGTGCATGTGCATGTGCATGTGCATGTGCATGTGCATGTGCATGTGCATGTGCATGTGCATGTGCACGTGCATGTGCATGTGCATGTGCACGTGCATGTGCATGTGCATGTGCATGTGCATGTGCTTGTGCATGTGCATGTGCATGTGCATGTGCATGTGCATGTGCATGTGCATGTGCATGTGCATGTGCATGTGCATGTGCATGTGCATGTGCATGTGCATGTGCATGTGCATGTGCATGTGCATGTGTATGTGCATGTGCATGTGCATGTGCATGTGCATGTGCATGTGCATGTGCATGTGCATGTGCATGTGCATGTGCATGTGCATGTGCATGTGCATGAGCATGTGCATGTGCATGTGCATGTGCATGTGCATGTGCATGTGCATGTGCATGTGCATGTGCATGCGAATGTGCATGTGCATGTGCATGTGCATGTGCATGTGCATGTGCATGTGCATGTGCATGTGGCATGTGCATGTGCATGTGCATGTGCATGTGCATGTGCATGTGCATGTGCATGTGCATGTGCATGTGCATGTGCATGTGCATGTGCATGTGCATGTGCATGTGCATGTGCATGTGCATGTGCATGTGCATGTGCATGTGCATGTGCATGTGCATGTGCATGTGCATGTGCATGTGCATGTGCATGTGCATGTGCATGTGCATGTGCATGTGCATGTGCATGTGCATGTGCATGTGCATGTGCATGTGCATGTGCATGTGCATGTGCATGTGCATGTGCATGTTAATGTGCATGTGCATGTGCATGTGCATGTGCATGGGCATGTGCATGTGCATGTGCATGTGCATGTGCATGTGCATGTGCATGTGCATGTGCATGTGCATGTGCATGTGCATGTGCATGTGCATGTGCATGTGCATGTGCATGTGCATGTGCATGTGCATGTGCATGTGCATGTGCACTGTGCATGTGCATGTGCATGTGCATGTGCATGTGCATGTGCACTGTGCATGTGCATGTGCATGTGCAAGTGCATGTGCATGTGCACTGTGCATGTGCATGTGCATGTGCATGTGCATGTGCATGTGCATGTGCATGTGCATGTGCATGTGCATGTGCATGTGCATGTGCATGTGCATGTGCATGTGCATGTGCATGTGCATGTGCATGTGCATGTGCATGTGCATGTGCATGTGCATGTGCATGTGCATGTGCATGTGCATGTGCATGTGCATGTGCATGTGCATGTGCATGTGCATGTGCATGTGCATGTGCATGTGCATGTGCATGTGCATGTGCATGTGCATGTGCATGTGCATGTGCATGTGCATGTGCATGTGCATGTGCATGTGCATGTGCATGTGCATGTGCATGTGCATGTGCATGTGCATGTGCATGTGCATGTGCATGTGCATGTGCATGTGCATGTGCATGTGCATGTGCATGTGCATGTGCATGTGCATGTGCATGTGCATGTGCATGTGCATGTGCATGTGCATGTGCATGTGCATGTGCATGTGCATGTGCATGTGCATGTGCATGTGCATGTGCATGTGCATGTGCATGTGCATGTGCATGTGCATGTGCATGTGCATGTGCATGTGCATGTGCATGTGCATGTGCATGTGCATGTGCATGTGCATGTGCATGTGCATGTGCATGTGCATGTGCATGTGCATGTGCATGTGCATGTGCATGTGCATGTGCATGTGCATGTGCATGTGCATGTGCATGTGCATGTGCATGTGCATGTGCATGTGCATGTGCATGTGCATGTGCATGTGCATGTGCATGTGCATGTGCATGTGCATGTGCATGTGCATGTGCATGTGCATGTGCATGTGCATGTGCATGTGCATGTGCATGTGCATGTGCATGTGCATGTGCATGTGCATGTGCATGTGCATGTGCATGTGCATGTGCATGTGCATGTGCATGTGCATGTGCATGTGCATGTGCATGTGCATGTGCATGTGCATGTGCATGTGCATGTGCATGTGCATGTGCATGTGCATGTGCATGTGCATGTGCATGTGCATGTGCATGTGCATGTGCATGTGCATGTGCATGTGCATGTGCATGTGCATGTGCATGTGCATGTGCATGTGCATGTGCATGTGCATGTGCATGTGCATGTGCATGTGCATGTGCATGTGCATGTGCATGTGCATGTGCATGTGCATGTGCATGTGCATGTGCATGTGCATGTGCATGTGCATGTGCATGTGCATGTGCATGTGCATGTGCATGTGCATGTGCATGTGCATGTGCATGTGCATGTGCATGTGCATGTGCATGTGCATGTGCATGTGCATGTGCATGTGCATGTGCATGTGCATGTGCATGTGCATGTGCATGTGCATGTGCATGTGCATGTGCATGTGCATGTGCATGTGCATGTGCATGTGCATGTGCATGTGCATGTGCATGTGCATGTGCATGTGCATGTGCATGTGCATGTGCATGTGCATGTGCATGTGCATGTGCATGTGCATGTGCATGTGCATGTGCATGTGCATGTGCATGTGCATGTGCATGTGCATGTGCATGTGCATGTGCATGTGCATGTGCATGTGCATGTGCATGTGCATGTGCATGTGCATGTGCATGTGCATGTGCATGTGCATGTGCATGTGCATGTGCATGTGCATGTGCATGTGCATGTGCATGTGCATGTGCATGTGCATGTGCATGTGCATGTGCATGTGCATGTGCATGTGCATGTGCATGTGCATGTGCATGTGCATGTGCATGTGCATGTGCATGTGCATGTGCATGTGCATGTGCATGTGCATGTGCATGTGCATGTGCATGTGCATGTGCATGTGCATGTGCATGTGCATGTGCATGTGCATGTGCATGTGCATGTGCATGTGCATGTGCATGTGCATGTGCATGTGCATGTGCATGTGCATGTGCATGTGCATGTGCATGTGCATGTGCATGTGCATGTGCATGTGCATGTGCATGTGCATGTGCATGTGCATGTGCATGTGCATGTGCATGTGCATGTGCATGTGCATGTGCATGTGCATGTGCATGTGCATGTGCATGTGCATGTGCATGTGCATGTGCATGTGCATGTGCATGTGCATGTGCATGTGCATGTGCATGTGCATGTGCATGTGCATGTGCATGTGCATGTGCATGTGCATGTGCATGTGCATGTGCATGTGCATGTGCATGTGCATGTGCATGTGCATGTGCATGTGCATGTGCATGTGCATGTGCATGTGCATGTGCATGTGCATGTGCATGTGCATGTGCATGTGCATGTGCATGTGCATGTGCATGTGCATGTGCATGTGCATGTGCATGTGCATGTGCATGTGCATGTGCATGTGCATGTGCATGTGCATGTGCATGTGCATGTGCATGTGCATGTGCATGTGCATGTGCATGTGCATGTGCATGTGCATGTGCATGTGCATGTGCATGTGCATGTGCATGTGCATGTGCATGTGCATGTGCATGTGCATGTGCATGTGCATGTGCATGTGCATGTGCATGTGCATGTGCATGTGCATGTGCATGTGCATGTGCATGTGCATGTGCATGTGCATGTGCATGTGCATGTGCATGTGCATGTGCATGTGCATGTGCATGTGCATGTGCATGTGCATGTGCATGTGCATGTGCATGTGCATGTGCATGTGCATGTGCATGTGCATGTGCATGTGCATGTGCATGTGCATGTGCATGTGCATGTGCATGTGCATGTGCATGTGCATGTGCATGTGCATGTGCATGTGCATGTGCATGTGCATGTGCATGTGCATGTGCATGTGCATGTGCATGTGCATGTGCATGTGCATGTGCATGTGCATGTGCATGTGCATGTGCATGTGCATGTGCATGTGCATGTGCATGTGCATGTGCATGTGCATGTGCATGTGCATGTGCATGTGCATGTGCATGTGCATGTGCATGTGCATGTGCATGTGCATGTGCATGTGCATGTGCATGTGCATGTGCATGTGCATGTGCATGTGCATGTGCATGTGCATGTGCATGTGCATGTGCATGTGCATGTGCATGTGCATGTGCATGTGCATGTGCATGTGCATGTGCATGTGCATGTGCATGTGCATGTGCATGTGCATGTGCATGTGCATGTGCATGTGCATGTGCATGTGCATGTGCATGTGCATGTGCATGTGCATGTGCATGTGCATGTGCATGTGCATGTGCATGTGCATGTGCATGTGCATGTGCATGTGCATGTGCATGTGCATGTGCATGTGCATGTGCATGTGCATGTGCATGTGCATGTGCATGTGCATGTGCATGTGCATGTGCATGTGCATGTGCATGTGCATGTGCATGTGCATGTGCATGTGCATGTGCATGTGCATGTGCATGTGCATGTGCATGTGCATGTGCATGTGCATGTGCATGTGCATGTGCATGTGCATGTGCATGTGCATGTGCATGTGCATGTGCATGTGCATGTGCATGTGCATGTGCATGTGCATGTGCATGTGCATGTGCATGTGCATGTGCATGTGCATGTGCATGTGCATGTGCATGTGCATGTGCATGTGCATGTGCATGTGCATGTGCATGTGCATGTGCATGTGCATGTGCATGTGCATGTGCATGTGCATGTGCATGTGCATGTGCATGTGCATGTGCATGTGCATGTGCATGTGCATGTGCATGTGCATGTGCATGTGCATGTGCATGTGCATGTGCATGTGCATGTGCATGTGCATGTGCATGTGCATGTGCATGTGCATGTGCATGTGCATGTGCATGTGCATGTGCATGTGCATGTGCATGTGCATGTGCATGTGCATGTGCATGTGCATGTGCATGTGCATGTGCATGTGCATGTGCATGTGCATGTGCATGTGCATGTGCATGTGCATGTGCATGTGCATGTGCATGTGCATGTGCATGTGCATGTGCATGTGCATGTGCATGTGCATGTGCATGTGCATGTGCATGTGCATGTGCATGTGCATGTGCATGTGCATGTGCATGTGCATGTGCATGTGCATGTGCATGTGCATGTGCATGTGCATGTGCATGTGCATGTGCATGTGCATGTGCATGTGCATGTGCATGTGCATGTGCATGTGCATGTGCATGTGCATGTGCATGTGCATGTGCATGTGCATGTGCATGTGCATGTGCATGTGCATGTGCATGTGCATGTGCATGTGCATGTGCATGTGCATGTGCATGTGCATGTGCATGTGCATGTGCATGTGCATGTGCATGTGCATGTGCATGTGCATGTGCATGTGCATGTGCATGTGCATGTGCATGTGCATGTGCATGTGCATGTGCATGTGCATGTGCATGTGCATGTGCATGTGCATGTGCATGTGCATGTGCATGTGCATGTGCATGTGCATGTGCATGTGCATGTGCATGTGCATGTGCATGTGCATGTGCATGTGCATGTGCATGTGCATGTGCATGTGCATGTGCATGTGCATGTGCATGTGCATGTGCATGTGCATGTGCATGTGCATGTGCATGTGCATGTGCATGTGCATGTGCATGTGCATGTGCATGTGCATGTGCATGTGCATGTGCATGTGCATGTGCATGTGCATGTGCATGTGCATGTGCATGTGCATGTGCATGTGCATGTGCATGTGCATGTGCATGTGCATGTGCATGTGCATGTGCATGTGCATGTGCATGTGCATGTGCATGTGCATGTGCATGTGCATGTGCATGTGCATGTGCATGTGCATGTGCATGTGCATGTGCATGTGCATGTGCATGTGCATGTGCATGTGCATGTGCATGTGCATGTGCATGTGCATGTGCATGTGCATGTGCATGTGCATGTGCATGTGCATGTGCATGTGCATGTGCATGTGCATGTGCATGTGCATGTGCATGTGCATGTGCATGTGCATGTGCATGTGCATGTGCATGTGCATGTGCATGTGCATGTGCATGTGCATGTGCATGTGCATGTGCATGTGCATGTGCATGTGCATGTGCATGTGCATGTGCATGTGCATGTGCATGTGCATGTGCATGTGCATGTGCATGTGCATGTGCATGTGCATGTGCATGTGCATGTGCATGTGCATGTGCATGTGCATGTGCATGTGCATGTGCATGTGCATGTGCATGTGCATGTGCATGTGCATGTGCATGTGCATGTGCATGTGCATGTGCATGTGCATGTGCATGTGCATGTGCATGTGCATGTGCATGTGCATGTGCATGTGCATGTGCATGTGCATGTGCATGTGCATGTGCATGTGCATGTGCATGTGCATGTGCATGTGCATGTGCATGTGCATGTGCATGTGCATGTGCATGTGCATGTGCATGTGCATGTGCATGTGCATGTGCATGTGCATGTGCATGTGCATGTGCATGTGCATGTGCATGTGCATGTGCATGTGCATGTGCATGTGCATGTGCATGTGCATGTGCATGTGCATGTGCATGTGCATGTGCATGTGCATGTGCATGTGCATGTGCATGTGCATGTGCATGTGCATGTGCATGTGCATGTGCATGTGCATGTGCATGTGCATGTGCATGTGCATGTGCATGTGCATGTGCATGTGCATGTGCATGTGCATGTGCATGTGCATGTGCATGTGCATGTGCATGTGCATGTGCATGTGCATGTGCATGTGCATGTGCATGTGCATGTGCATGTGCATGTGCATGTGCATGTGCATGTGCATGTGCATGTGCATGTGCATGTGCATGTGCATGTGCATGTGCATGTGCATGTGCATGTGCATGTGCATGTGCATGTGCATGTGCATGTGCATGTGCATGTGCATGTGCATGTGCATGTGCATGTGCATGTGCATGTGCATGTGCATGTGCATGTGCATGTGCATGTGCATGTGCATGTGCATGTGCATGTGCATGTGCATGTGCATGTGCATGTGCATGTGCATGTGCATGTGCATGTGCATGTGCATGTGCATGTGCATGTGCATGTGCATGTGCATGTGCATGTGCATGTGCATGTGCATGTGCATGTGCATGTGCATGTGCATGTGCATGTGCATGTGCATGTGCATGTGCATGTGCATGTGCATGTGCATGTGCATGTGCATGTGCATGTGCATGTGCATGTGCATGTGCATGTGCATGTGCATGTGCATGTGCATGTGCATGTGCATGTGCATGTGCATGTGCATGTGCATGTGCATGTGCATGTGCATGTGCATGTGCATGTGCATGTGCATGTGCATGTGCATGTGCATGTGCATGTGCATGTGCATGTGCATGTGCATGTGCATGTGCATGTGCATGTGCATGTGCATGTGCATGTGCATGTGCATGTGCATGTGCATGTGCATGTGCATGTGCATGTGCATGTGCATGTGCATGTGCATGTGCATGTGCATGTGCATGTGCATGTGCATGTGCATGTGCATGTGCATGTGCATGTGCATGTGCATGTGCATGTGCATGTGCATGTGCATGTGCATGTGCATGTGCATGTGCATGTGCATGTGCATGTGCATGTGCATGTGCATGTGCATGTGCATGTGCATGTGCATGTGCATGTGCATGTGCATGTGCATGTGCATGTGCATGTGCATGTGCATGTGCATGTGCATGTGCATGTGCATGTGCATGTGCATGTGCATGTGCATGTGCATGTGCATGTGCATGTGCATGTGCATGTGCATGTGCATGTGCATGTGCATGTGCATGTGCATGTGCATGTGCATGTGCATGTGCATGTGCATGTGCATGTGCATGTGCATGTGCATGTGCATGTGCATGTGCATGTGCATGTGCATGTGCATGTGCATGTGCATGTGCATGTGCATGTGCATGTGCATGTGCATGTGCATGTGCATGTGCATGTGCATGTGCATGTGCATGTGCATGTGCATGTGCATGTGCATGTGCATGTGCATGTGCATGTGCATGTGCATGTGCATGTGCATGTGCATGTGCATGTGCATGTGCATGTGCATGTGCATGTGCATGTGCATGTGCATGTGCATGTGCATGTGCATGTGCATGTGCATGTGCATGTGCATGTGCATGTGCATGTGCATGTGCATGTGCATGTGCATGTGCATGTGCATGTGCATGTGCATGTGCATGTGCATGTGCATGTGCATGTGCATGTGCATGTGCATGTGCATGTGCATGTGCATGTGCATGTGCATGTGCATGTGCATGTGCATGTGCATGTGCATGTGCATGTGCATGTGCATGTGCATGTGCATGTGCATGTGCATGTGCATGTGCATGTGCATGTGCATGTGCATGTGCATGTGCATGTGCATGTGCATGTGCATGTGCATGTGCATGTGCATGTGCATGTGCATGTGCATGTGCATGTGCATGTGCATGTGCATGTGCATGTGCATGTGCATGTGCATGTGCATGTGCATGTGCATGTGCATGTGCATGTGCATGTGCATGTGCATGTGCATGTGCATGTGCATGTGCATGTGCATGTGCATGTGCATGTGCATGTGCATGTGCATGTGCATGTGCATGTGCATGTGCATGTGCATGTGCATGTGCATGTGCATGTGCATGTGCATGTGCATGTGCATGTGCATGTGCATGTGCATGTGCATGTGCATGTGCATGTGCATGTGCATGTGCATGTGCATGTGCATGTGCATGTGCATGTGCATGTGCATGTGCATGTGCATGTGCATGTGCATGTGCATGTGCATGTGCATGTGCATGTGCATGTGCATGTGCATGTGCATGTGCATGTGCATGTGCATGTGCATGTGCATGTGCATGTGCATGTGCATGTGCATGTGCATGTGCATGTGCATGTGCATGTGCATGTGCATGTGCATGTGCATGTGCATGTGCATGTGCATGTGCATGTGCATGTGCATGTGCATGTGCATGTGCATGTGCATGTGCATGTGCATGTGCATGTGCATGTGCATGTGCATGTGCATGTGCATGTGCATGTGCATGTGCATGTGCATGTGCATGTGCATGTGCATGTGCATGTGCATGTGCATGTGCATGTGCATGTGCATGTGCATGTGCATGTGCATGTGCATGTGCATGTGCATGTGCATGTGCATGTGCATGTGCATGTGCATGTGCATGTGCATGTGCATGTGCATGTGCATGTGCATGTGCATGTGCATGTGCATGTGCATGTGCATGTGCATGTGCATGTGCATGTGCATGTGCATGTGCATGTGCATGTGCATGTGCATGTGCATGTGCATGTGCATGTGCATGTGCATGTGCATGTGCATGTGCATGTGCATGTGCATGTGCATGTGCATGTGCATGTGCATGTGCATGTGCATGTGCATGTGCATGTGCATGTGCATGTGCATGTGCATGTGCATGTGCATGTGCATGTGCATGTGCATGTGCATGTGCATGTGCATGTGCATGTGCATGTGCATGTGCATGTGCATGTGCATGTGCATGTGCATGTGCATGTGCATGTGCATGTGCATGTGCATGTGCATGTGCATGTGCATGTGCATGTGCATGTGCATGTGCATGTGCATGTGCATGTGCATGTGCATGTGCATGTGCATGTGCATGTGCATGTGCATGTGCATGTGCATGTGCATGTGCATGTGCATGTGCATGTGCATGTGCATGTGCATGTGCATGTGCATGTGCATGTGCATGTGCATGTGCATGTGCATGTGCATGTGCATGTGCATGTGCATGTGCATGTGCATGTGCATGTGCATGTGCATGTGCATGTGCATGTGCATGTGCATGTGCATGTGCATGTGCATGTGCATGTGCATGTGCATGTGCATGTGCATGTGCATGTGCATGTGCATGTGCATGTGCATGTGCATGTGCATGTGCATGTGCATGTGCATGTGCATGTGCATGTGCATGTGCATGTGCATGTGCATGTGCATGTGCATGTGCATGTGCATGTGCATGTGCATGTGCATGTGCATGTGCATGTGCATGTGCATGTGCATGTGCATGTGCATGTGCATGTGCATGTGCATGTGCATGTGCATGTGCATGTGCATGTGCATGTGCATGTGCATGTGCATGTGCATGTGCATGTGCATGTGCATGTGCATGTGCATGTGCATGTGCATGTGCATGTGCATGTGCATGTGCATGTGCATGTGCATGTGCATGTGCATGTGCATGTGCATGTGCATGTGCATGTGCATGTGCATGTGCATGTGCATGTGCATGTGCATGTGCATGTGCATGTGCATGTGCATGTGCATGTGCATGTGCATGTGCATGTGCATGTGCATGTGCATGTGCATGTGCATGTGCATGTGCATGTGCATGTGCATGTGCATGTGCATGTGCATGTGCATGTGCATGTGCATGTGCATGTGCATGTGCATGTGCATGTGCATGTGCATGTGCATGTGCATGTGCATGTGCATGTGCATGTGCATGTGCATGTGCATGTGCATGTGCATGTGCATGTGCATGTGCATGTGCATGTGCATGTGCATGTGCATGTGCATGTGCATGTGCATGTGCATGTGCATGTGCATGTGCATGTGCATGTGCATGTGCATGTGCATGTGCATGTGCATGTGCATGTGCATGTGCATGTGCATGTGCATGTGCATGTGCATGTGCATGTGCATGTGCATGTGCATGTGCATGTGCATGTGCATGTGCATGTGCATGTGCATGTGCATGTGCATGTGCATGTGCATGTGCATGTGCATGTGCTGCATGTGCATGTGCATGTGCATGTGCATGTGCATGGCATGTGCATGTGCATGTGCATGTGCATGTGCATGTGCATGTGCATGTGCATGTGCATGTGCATGTGCATGTGCATGTGCATGTGCATGTGCATGTGCATGTGCATGTGCATGTGCATGTGCATGTGCATGTGCATGTGCATGTGCATGTGCATGTGCATGTGCATGTGCATGTGCATGTGCATGTGCATGTGCATGTGCATGTGCATGTGCATGTGCATGTGCATGTGCATGTGCATGTGCATGTGCATGTGCATGTGCATGTGCATGTGCATGTGCATGTGCATGTGCATGTGCATGTGCATGTGCATGTGCATGTGCATGTGCATGTGCATGTGCATGTGCATGTGCATGTGCATGTGCATGTGCATGTGCATGTGCATGTGCATGTGCATGTGCATGTGCATGTGCATGTGCATGTGCATGTGCATGTGCATGTGCATGTGCATGTGCATGTGCATGTGCATGTGCATGTGCATGTGCATGTGCATGTGCATGTGCATGTGCATGTGCATGTGCATGTGCATGTGCATGTGCATGTGCATGTGCATGTGCATGTGCATGTGCATGTGCATGTGCATGTGCATGTGCATGTGCATGTGCATGTGCATGTGCATGTGCATGTGCATGTGCATGTGCATGTGCATGTGCATGTGCATGTGCATGTGCATGTGCATGTGCATGTGCATGTGCATGTGCATGTGCATGTGCATGTGCATGTGCATGTGCATGTGCATGTGCATGTGCATGTGCATGTGCATGTGCATGTGCATGTGCATGTGCATGTGCATGTGCATGTGCATGTGCATGTGCATGTGCATGTGCATGTGCATGTGCATGTGCATGTGCATGTGCATGTGCATGTGCATGTGCATGTGCATGTGCATGTGCATGTGCATGTGCATGTGCATGTGCATGTGCATGTGCATGTGCATGTGCATGTGCATGTGCATGTGCATGTGCATGTGCATGTGCATGTGCATGTGCATGTGCATGTGCATGTGCATGTGCATGTGCATGTGCATGTGCATGTGCATGTGCATGTGCATGTGCATGTGCATGTGCATGTGCATGTGCATGTGCATGTGCATGTGCATGTGCATGTGCATGTGCATGTGCATGTGCATGTGCATGTGCATGTGCATGTGCATGTGCATGTGCATGTGCATGTGCATGTGCATGTGCATGTGCATGTGCATGTGCATGTGCATGTGCATGTGCATGTGCATGTGCATGTGCATGTGCATGTGCATGTGCATGTGCATGTGCATGTGCATGTGCATGTGCATGTGCATGTGCATGTGCATGTGCATGTGCATGTGCATGTGCATGTGCATGTGCATGTGCATGTGCATGTGCATGTGCATGTGCATGTGCATGTGCATGTGCATGTGCATGTGCATGTGCATGTGCATGTGCATGTGCATGTGCATGTGCATGTGCATGTGCATGTGCATGTGCATGTGCATGTGCATGTGCATGTGCATGTGCATGTGCATGTGCATGTGCATGTGCATGTGCATGTGCATGTGCATGTGCATGTGCATGTGCATGTGCATGTGCATGTGCATGTGCATGTGCATGTGCATGTGCATGTGCATGTGCATGTGCATGTGCATGTGCATGTGCATGTGCATGTGCATGTGCATGTGCATGTGCATGTGCATGTGCATGTGCATGTGCATGTGCATGTGCATGTGCATGTGCATGTGCATGTGCATGTGCATGTGCATGTGCATGTGCATGTGCATGTGCATGTGCATGTGCATGTGCATGTGCATGTGCATGTGCATGTGCATGTGCATGTGCATGTGCATGTGCATGTGCATGTGCATGTGCATGTGCATGTGCATGTGCATGTGCATGTGCATGTGCATGTGCATGTGCATGTGCATGTGCATGTGCATGTGCATGTGCATGTGCATGTGCATGTGCATGTGCATGTGCATGTGCATGTGCATGTGCATGTGCATGTGCATGTGCATGTGCATGTGCATGTGCATGTGCATGTGCATGTGCATGTGCATGTGCATGTGCATGTGCATGTGCATGTGCATGTGCATGTGCATGTGCATGTGCATGTGCATGTGCATGTGCATGTGCATGTGCATGTGCATGTGCATGTGCATGTGCATGTGCATGTGCATGTGCATGTGCATGTGCATGTGCATGTGCATGTGCATGTGCATGTGCATGTGCATGTGCATGTGCATGTGCATGTGCATGTGCATGTGCATGTGCATGTGCATGTGCATGTGCATGTGCATGTGCATGTGCATGTGCATGTGCATGTGCATGTGCATGTGCATGTGCATGTGCATGTGCATGTGCATGTGCATGTGCATGTGCATGTGCATGTGCATGTGCATGTGCATGTGCATGTGCATGTGCATGTGCATGTGCATGTGCATGTGCATGTGCATGTGCATGTGCATGTGCATGTGCATGTGCATGTGCATGTGCATGTGCATGTGCATGTGCATGTGCATGTGCATGTGCATGTGCATGTGCATGTGCATGTGCATGTGCATGTGCATGTGCATGTGCATGTGCATGTGCATGTGCATGTGCATGTGCATGTGCATGTGCATGTGCATGTGCATGTGCATGTGCATGTGCATGTGCATGTGCATGTGCATGTGCATGTGCATGTGCATGTGCATGTGCATGTGCATGTGCATGTGCATGTGCATGTGCATGTGCATGTGCATGTGCATGTGCATGTGCATGTGCATGTGCATGTGCATGTGCATGTGCATGTGCATGTGCATGTGCATGTGCATGTGCATGTGCATGTGCATGTGCATGTGCATGTGCATGTGCATGTGCATGTGCATGTGCATGTGCATGTGCATGTGCATGTGCATGTGCATGTGCATGTGCATGTGCATGTGCATGTGCATGTGCATGTGCATGTGCATGTGCATGTGCATGTGCATGTGCATGTGCATGTGCATGTGCATGTGCATGTGCATGTGCATGTGCATGTGCATGTGCATGTGCATGTGCATGTGCATGTGCATGTGCATGTGCATGTGCATGTGCATGTGCATGTGCATGTGCATGTGCATGTGCATGTGCATGTGCATGTGCATGTGCATGTGCATGTGCATGTGCATGTGCATGTGCATGTGCATGTGCATGTGCATGTGCATGTGCATGTGCATGTGCATGTGCATGTGCATGTGCATGTGCATGTGCATGTGCATGTGCATGTGCATGTGCATGTGCATGTGCATGTGCATGTGCATGTGCATGTGCATGTGCATGTGCATGTGCATGTGCATGTGCATGTGCATGTGCATGTGCATGTGCATGTGCATGTGCATGTGCATGTGCATGTGCATGTGCATGTGCATGTGCATGTGCATGTGCATGTGCATGTGCATGTGCATGTGCATGTGCATGTGCATGTGCATGTGCATGTGCATGTGCATGTGCATGTGCATGTGCATGTGCATGTGCATGTGCATGTGCATGTGCATGTGCATGTGCATGTGCATGTGCATGTGCATGTGCATGTGCATGTGCATGTGCATGTGCATGTGCATGTGCATGTGCATGTGCATGTGCATGTGCATGTGCATGTGCATGTGCATGTGCATGTGCATGTGCATGTGCATGTGCATGTGCATGTGCATGTGCATGTGCATGTGCATGTGCATGTGCATGTGCATGTGCATGTGCATGTGCATGTGCATGTGCATGTGCATGTGCATGTGCATGTGCATGTGCATGTGCATGTGCATGTGCATGTGCATGTGCATGTGCATGTGCATGTGCATGTGCATGTGCATGTGCATGTGCATGTGCATGTGCATGTGCATGTGCATGTGCATGTGCATGTGCATGTGCATGTGCATGTGCATGTGCATGTGCATGTGCATGTGCATGTGCATGTGCATGTGCATGTGCATGTGCATGTGCATGTGCATGTGCATGTGCATGTGCATGTGCATGTGCATGTGCATGTGCATGTGCATGTGCATGTGCATGTGCATGTGCATGTGCATGTGCATGTGCATGTGCATGTGCATGTGCATGTGCATGTGCATGTGCATGTGCATGTGCATGTGCATGTGCATGTGCATGTGCATGTGCATGTGCATGTGCATGTGCATGTGCATGTGCATGTGCATGTGCATGTGCATGTGCATGTGCATGTGCATGTGCATGTGCATGTGCATGTGCATGTGCATGTGCATGTGCATGTGCATGTGCATGTGCATGTGCATGTGCATGTGCATGTGCATGTGCATGTGCATGTGCATGTGCATGTGCATGTGCATGTGCATGTGCATGTGCATGTGCATGTGCATGTGCATGTGCATGTGCATGTGCATGTGCATGTGCATGTGCATGTGCATGTGCATGTGCATGTGCATGTGCATGTGCATGTGCATGTGCATGTGCATGTGCATGTGCATGTGCATGTGCATGTGCATGTGCATGTGCATGTGCATGTGCATGTGCATGTGCATGTGCATGTGCATGTGCATGTGCATGTGCATGTGCATGTGCATGTGCATGTGCATGTGCATGTGCATGTGCATGTGCATGTGCATGTGCATGTGCATGTGCATGTGCATGTGCATGTGCATGTGCATGTGCATGTGCATGTGCATGTGCATGTGCATGTGCATGTGCATGTGCATGTGCATGTGCATGTGCATGTGCATGTGCATGTGCATGTGCATGTGCATGTGCATGTGCATGTGCATGTGCATGTGCATGTGCATGTGCATGTGCATGTGCATGTGCATGTGCATGTGCATGTGCATGTGCATGTGCATGTGCATGTGCATGTGCATGTGCATGTGCATGTGCATGTGCATGTGCATGTGCATGTGCATGTGCATGTGCATGTGCATGTGCATGTGCATGTGCATGTGCATGTGCATGTGCATGTGCATGTGCATGTGCATGTGCATGTGCATGTGCATGTGCATGTGCATGTGCATGTGCATGTGCATGTGCATGTGCATGTGCATGTGCATGTGCATGTGCATGTGCATGTGCATGTGCATGTGCATGTGCATGTGCATGTGCATGTGCATGTGCATGTGCATGTGCATGTGCATGTGCATGTGCATGTGCATGTGCATGTGCATGTGCATGTGCATGTGCATGTGCATGTGCATGTGCATGTGCATGTGCATGTGCATGTGCATGTGCATGTGCATGTGCATGTGCATGTGCATGTGCATGTGCATGTGCATGTGCATGTGCATGTGCATGTGCATGTGCATGTGCATGTGCATGTGCATGTGCATGTGCATGTGCATGTGCATGTGCATGTGCATGTGCATGTGCATGTGCATGTGCATGTGCATGTGCATGTGCATGTGCATGTGCATGTGCATGTGCATGTGCATGTGCATGTGCATGTGCATGTGCATGTGCATGTGCATGTGCATGTGCATGTGCATGTGCATGTGCATGTGCATGTGCATGTGCATGTGCATGTGCATGTGCATGTGCATGTGCATGTGCATGTGCATGTGCATGTGCATGTGCATGTGCATGTGCATGTGCATGTGCATGTGCATGTGCATGTGCATGTGCATGTGCATGTGCATGTGCATGTGCATGTGCATGTGCATGTGCATGTGCATGTGCATGTGCATGTGCATGTGCATGTGCATGTGCATGTGCATGTGCATGTGCATGTGCATGTGCATGTGCATGTGCATGTGCATGTGCATGTGCATGTGCATGTGCATGTGCATGTGCATGTGCATGTGCATGTGCATGTGCATGTGCATGTGCATGTGCATGTGCATGTGCATGTGCATGTGCATGTGCATGTGCATGTGCATGTGCATGTGCATGTGCATGTGCATGTGCATGTGCATGTGCATGTGCATGTGCATGTGCATGTGCATGTGCATGTGCATGTGCATGTGCATGTGCATGTGCATGTGCATGTGCATGTGCATGTGCATGTGCATGTGCATGTGCATGTGCATGTGCATGTGCATGTGCATGTGCATGTGCATGTGCATGTGCATGTGCATGTGCATGTGCATGTGCATGTGCATGTGCATGTGCATGTGCATGTGCATGTGCATGTGCATGTGCATGTGCATGTGCATGTGCATGTGCATGTGCATGTGCATGTGCATGTGCATGTGCATGTGCATGTGCATGTGCATGTGCATGTGCATGTGCATGTGCATGTGCATGTGCATGTGCATGTGCATGTGCATGTGCATGTGCATGTGCATGTGCATGTGCATGTGCATGTGCATGTGCATGTGCATGTGCATGTGCATGTGCATGTGCATGTGCATGTGCATGTGCATGTGCATGTGCATGTGCATGTGCATGTGCATGTGCATGTGCATGTGCATGTGCATGTGCATGTGCATGTGCATGTGCATGTGCATGTGCATGTGCATGTGCATGTGCATGTGCATGTGCATGTGCATGTGCATGTGCATGTGCATGTGCATGTGCATGTGCATGTGCATGTGCATGTGCATGTGCATGTGCATGTGCATGTGCATGTGCATGTGCATGTGCATGTGCATGTGCATGTGCATGTGCATGTGCATGTGCATGTGCATGTGCATGTGCATGTGCATGTGCATGTGCATGTGCATGTGCATGTGCATGTGCATGTGCATGTGCATGTGCATGTGCATGTGCATGTGCATGTGCATGTGCATGTGCATGTGCATGTGCATGTGCATGTGCATGTGCATGTGCATGTGCATGTGCATGTGCATGTGCATGTGCATGTGCATGTGCATGTGCATGTGCATGTGCATGTGCATGTGCATGTGCATGTGCATGTGCATGTGCATGTGCATGTGCATGTGCATGTGCATGTGCATGTGCATGTGCATGTGCATGTGCATGTGCATGTGCATGTGCATGTGCATGTGCATGTGCATGTGCATGTGCATGTGCATGTGCATGTGCATGTGCATGTGCATGTGCATGTGCATGTGCATGTGCATGTGCATGTGCATGTGCATGTGCATGTGCATGTGCATGTGCATGTGCATGTGCATGTGCATGTGCATGTGCATGTGCATGTGCATGTGCATGTGCATGTGCATGTGCATGTGCATGTGCATGTGCATGTGCATGTGCATGTGCATGTGCATGTGCATGTGCATGTGCATGTGCATGTGCATGTGCATGTGCATGTGCATGTGCATGTGCATGTGCATGTGCATGTGCATGTGCATGTGCATGTGCATGTGCATGTGCATGTGCATGTGCATGTGCATGTGCATGTGCATGTGCATGTGCATGTGCATGTGCATGTGCATGTGCATGTGCATGTGCATGTGCATGTGCATGTGCATGTGCATGTGCATGTGCATGTGCATGTGCATGTGCATGTGCATGTGCATGTGCATGTGCATGTGCATGTGCATGTGCATGTGCATGTGCATGTGCATGTGCATGTGCATGTGCATGTGCATGTGCATGTGCATGTGCATGTGCATGTGCATGTGCATGTGCATGTGCATGTGCATGTGCATGTGCATGTGCATGTGCATGTGCATGTGCATGTGCATGTGCATGTGCATGTGCATGTGCATGTGCATGTGCATGTGCATGTGCATGTGCATGTGCATGTGCATGTGCATGTGCATGTGCATGTGCATGTGCATGTGCATGTGCATGTGCATGTGCATGTGCATGTGCATGTGCATGTGCATGTGCATGTGCATGTGCATGTGCATGTGCATGTGCATGTGCATGTGCATGTGCATGTGCATGTGCATGTGCATGTGCATGTGCATGTGCATGTGCATGTGCATGTGCATGTGCATGTGCATGTGCATGTGCATGTGCATGTGCATGTGCATGTGCATGTGCATGTGCATGTGCATGTGCATGTGCATGTGCATGTGCATGTGCATGTGCATGTGCATGTGCATGTGCATGTGCATGTGCATGTGCATGTGCATGTGCATGTGCATGTGCATGTGCATGTGCATGTGCATGTGCATGTGCATGTGCATGTGCATGTGCATGTGCATGTGCATGTGCATGTGCATGTGCATGTGCATGTGCATGTGCATGTGCATGTGCATGTGCATGTGCATGTGCATGTGCATGTGCATGTGCATGTGCATGTGCATGTGCATGTGCATGTGCATGTGCATGTGCATGTGCATGTGCATGTGCATGTGCATGTGCATGTGCATGTGCATGTGCATGTGCATGTGCATGTGCATGTGCATGTGCATGTGCATGTGCATGTGCATGTGCATGTGCATGTGCATGTGCATGTGCATGTGCATGTGCATGTGCATGTGCATGTGCATGTGCATGTGCATGTGCATGTGCATGTGCATGTGCATGTGCATGTGCATGTGCATGTGCATGTGCATGTGCATGTGCATGTGCATGTGCATGTGCATGTGCATGTGCATGTGCATGTGCATGTGCATGTGCATGTGCATGTGCATGTGCATGTGCATGTGCATGTGCATGTGCATGTGCATGTGCATGTGCATGTGCATGTGCATGTGCATGTGCATGTGCATGTGCATGTGCATGTGCATGTGCATGTGCATGTGCATGTGCATGTGCATGTGCATGTGCATGTGCATGTGCATGTGCATGTGCATGTGCATGTGCATGTGCATGTGCATGTGCATGTGCATGTGCATGTGCATGTGCATGTGCATGTGCATGTGCATGTGCATGTGCATGTGCATGTGCATGTGCATGTGCATGTGCATGTGCATGTGCATGTGCATGTGCATGTGCATGTGCATGTGCATGTGCATGTGCATGTGCATGTGCATGTGCATGTGCATGTGCATGTGCATGTGCATGTGCATGTGCATGTGCATGTGCATGTGCATGTGCATGTGCATGTGCATGTGCATGTGCATGTGCATGTGCATGTGCATGTGCATGTGCATGTGCATGTGCATGTGCATGTGCATGTGCATGTGCATGTGCATGTGCATGTGCATGTGCATGTGCATGTGCATGTGCATGTGCATGTGCATGTGCATGTGCATGTGCATGTGCATGTGCATGTGCATGTGCATGTGCATGTGCATGTGCATGTGCATGTGCATGTGCATGTGCATGTGCATGTGCATGTGCATGTGCATGTGCATGTGCATGTGCATGTGCATGTGCATGTGCATGTGCATGTGCATGTGCATGTGCATGTGCATGTGCATGTGCATGTGCATGTGCATGTGCATGTGCATGTGCATGTGCATGTGCATGTGCATGTGCATGTGCATGTGCATGTGCATGTGCATGTGCATGTGCATGTGCATGTGCATGTGCATGTGCATGTGCATGTGCATGTGCATGTGCATGTGCATGTGCATGTGCATGTGCATGTGCATGTGCATGTGCATGTGCATGTGCATGTGCATGTGCATGTGCATGTGCATGTGCATGTGCATGTGCATGTGCATGTGCATGTGCATGTGCATGTGCATGTGCATGTGCATGTGCATGTGCATGTGCATGTGCATGTGCATGTGCATGTGCATGTGCATGTGCATGTGCATGTGCATGTGCATGTGCATGTGCATGTGCATGTGCATGTGCATGTGCATGTGCATGTGCATGTGCATGTGCATGTGCATGTGCATGTGCATGTGCATGTGCATGTGCATGTGCATGTGCATGTGCATGTGCATGTGCATGTGCATGTGCATGTGCATGTGCATGTGCATGTGCATGTGCATGTGCATGTGCATGTGCATGTGCATGTGCATGTGCATGTGCATGTGCATGTGCATGTGCATGTGCATGTGCATGTGCATGTGCATGTGCATGTGCATGTGCATGTGCATGTGCATGTGCATGTGCATGTGCATGTGCATGTGCATGTGCATGTGCATGTGCATGTGCATGTGCATGTGCATGTGCATGTGCATGTGCATGTGCATGTGCATGTGCATGTGCATGTGCATGTGCATGTGCATGTGCATGTGCATGTGCATGTGCATGTGCATGTGCATGTGCATGTGCATGTGCATGTGCATGTGCATGTGCATGTGCATGTGCAGTGCATGTGCATGTGCATGTGCATGTGCATGTGCATGTGCATGTGCATGTGCATGTGCATGTGCATGTGCATGTGCATGTGCATGTGCATGTGCATGTGCATGTGCATGTGCATGTGCATGTGCATGTGCATGTGCATGTGCATGTGCATGTGCATGTGCATGTGCATGTGCATGTGCATGTGCATGTGCATGTGCATGTGCATGTGCATGTGCATGTGCATGTGCATGTGCATGTGCATGTGCATGTGCATGTGCATGTGCATGTGCATGTGCATGTGCATGTGCATGTGCATGTGCATGTGCATGTGCATGTGCATGTGCATGTGCATGTGCATGTGCATGTGCATGTGCATGTGCATGTGCATGTGCATGTGCATGTGCATGTGCATGTGCATGTGCATGTGCATGTGCATGTGCATGTGCATGTGCATGTGCATGTGCATGTGCATGTGCATGTGCATGTGCATGTGCATGTGCATGTGCATGTGCATGTGCATGTGCATGTGCATGTGCATGTGCATGTGCATGTGCATGTGCATGTGCATGTGCATGTGCATGTGCATGTGCATGTGCATGTGCATGTGCATGTGCATGTGCATGTGCATGTGCATGTGCATGTGCATGTGCATGTGCATGTGCATGTGCATGTGCATGTGCATGTGCATGTGCATGTGCATGTGCATGTGCATGTGCATGTGCATGTGCATGTGCATGTGCATGTGCATGTGCATGTGCATGTGCATGTGCATGTGCATGTGCATGTGCATGTGCATGTGCATGTGCATGTGCATGTGCATGTGCATGTGCATGTGCATGTGCATGTGCATGTGCATGTGCATGTGCATGTGCATGTGCATGTGCATGTGCATGTGCATGTGCATGTGCATGTGCATGTGCATGTGCATGTGCATGTGCATGTGCATGTGCATGTGCATGTGCATGTGCATGTGCATGTGCATGTGCATGTGCATGTGCATGTGCATGTGCATGTGCATGTGCATGTGCATGTGCATGTGCATGTGCATGTGCATGTGCATGTGCATGTGCATGTGCATGTGCATGTGCATGTGCATGTGCATGTGCATGTGCATGTGCATGTGCATGTGCATGTGCATGTGCATGTGCATGTGCATGTGCATGTGCATGTGCATGTGCATGTGCATGTGCATGTGCATGTGCATGTGCATGTGCATGTGCATGTGCATGTGCATGTGCATGTGCATGTGCATGTGCATGTGCATGTGCATGTGCATGTGCATGTGCATGTGCATGTGCATGTGCATGTGCATGTGCATGTGCATGTGCATGTGCATGTGCATGTGCATGTGCATGTGCATGTGCATGTGCATGTGCATGTGCATGTGCATGTGCATGTGCATGTGCATGTGCATGTGCATGTGCATGTGCATGTGCATGTGCATGTGCATGTGCATGTGCATGTGCATGTGCATGTGCATGTGCATGTGCATGTGCATGTGCATGTGCATGTGCATGTGCATGTGCATGTGCATGTGCATGTGCATGTGCATGTGCATGTGCATGTGCATGTGCATGTGCATGTGCATGTGCATGTGCATGTGCATGTGCATGTGCATGTGCATGTGCATGTGCATGTGCATGTGCATGTGCATGTGCATGTGCATGTGCATGTGCATGTGCATGTGCATGTGCATGTGCATGTGCATGTGCATGTGCATGTGCATGTGCATGTGCATGTGCATGTGCATGTGCATGTGCATGTGCATGTGCATGTGCATGTGCATGTGCATGTGCATGTGCATGTGCATGTGCATGTGCATGTGCATGTGCATGTGCATGTGCATGTGCATGTGCATGTGCATGTGCATGTGCATGTGCATGTGCATGTGCATGTGCATGTGCATGTGCATGTGCATGTGCATGTGCATGTGCATGTGCATGTGCATGTGCATGTGCATGTGCATGTGCATGTGCATGTGCATGTGCATGTGCATGTGCATGTGCATGTGCATGTGCATGTGCATGTGCATGTGCATGTGCATGTGCATGTGCATGTGCATGTGCATGTGCATGTGCATGTGCATGTGCATGTGCATGTGCATGTGCATGTGCATGTGCATGTGCATGTGCATGTCATGTGCATGTGCATGTGCATGTGCATGTGCATGTGCATGTGCATGTGCATGTGCATGTGCATGTGCATGTGCATGTGCATGTGCATGTGCATGTGCATGTGCATGTGCATGTGCATGTGCATGTGCATGTGCATGTGCATGTGCATGTGCATGTGCATGTGCATGTGCATGTGCATGTGCATGTGCATGTGCATGTGCATGTGCATGTGCATGTGCATGTGCATGTGCATGTGCATGTGCATGTGCATGTGCATGTGCATGTGCATGTGCATGTGCATGTGCATGTGCATGTGCATGTGCATGTGCATGTGCATGTGCATGTGCATGTGCATGTGCATGTGCATGTGCATGTGCATGTGCATGTGCATGTGCATGTGCATGTGCATGTGCATGTGCATGTGCATGTGCATGTGCATGTGCATGTGCATGTGCATGTGCATGTGCATGTGCATGTGCATGTGCATGTGCATGTGCATGTGCATGTGCATGTGCATGTGCATGTGCATGTGCATGTGCATGTGCATGTGCATGTGCATGTGCATGTGCATGTGCATGTGCATGTGCATGTGCATGTGCATGTGCATGTGCATGTGCATGTGCATGTGCATGTGCATGTGCATGTGCATGTGCATGTGCATGTGCATGTGCATGTGCATGTGCATGTGCATGTGCATGTGCATGTGCATGTGCATGTGCATGTGCATGTGCATGTGCATGTGCATGTGCATGTGCATGTGCATGTGCATGTGCATGTGCATGTGCATGTGCATGTGCATGTGCATGTGCATGTGCATGTGCATGTGCATGTGCATGTGCATGTGCATGTGCATGTGCATGTGCATGTGCATGTGCATGTGCATGTGCATGTGCATGTGCATGTGCATGTGCATGTGCATGTGCATGTGCATGTGCATGTGCATGTGCATGTGCATGTGCATGTGCATGTGCATGTGCATGTGCATGTGCATGTGCATGTGCATGTGCATGTGCATGTGCATGTGCATGTGCATGTGCATGTGCATGTGCATGTGCATGTGCATGTGCATGTGCATGTGCATGTGCATGTGCATGTGCATGTGCATGTGCATGTGCATGTGCATGTGCATGTGCATGTGCATGTGCATGTGCATGTGCATGTGCATGTGCATGTGCATGTGCATGTGCATGTGCATGTGCATGTGCATGTGCATGTGCATGTGCATGTGCATGTGCATGTGCATGTGCATGTGCATGTGCATGTGCATGTGCATGTGCATGTGCATGTGCATGTGCATGTGCATGTGCATGTGCATGTGCATGTGCATGTGCATGTGCATGTGCATGTGCATGTGCATGTGCATGTGCATGTGCATGTGCATGTGCATGTGCATGTGCATGTGCATGTGCATGTGCATGTGCATGTGCATGTGCATGTGCATGTGCATGTGCATGTGCATGTGCATGTGCATGTGCATGTGCATGTGCATGTGCATGTGCATGTGCATGTGCATGTGCATGTGCATGTGCATGTGCATGTGCATGTGCATGTGCATGTGCATGTGCATGTGCATGTGCATGTGCATGTGCATGTGCATGTGCATGTGCATGTGCATGTGCATGTGCATGTGCATGTGCATGTGCATGTGCATGTGCATGTGCATGTGCATGTGCATGTGCATGTGCATGTGCATGTGCATGTGCATGTGCATGTGCATGTGCATGTGCATGTGCATGTGCATGTGCATGTGCATGTGCATGTGCATGTGCATGTGCATGTGCATGTGCATGTGCATGTGCATGTGCATGTGCATGTGCATGTGCATGTGCATGTGCATGTGCATGTGCATGTGCATGTGCATGTGCATGTGCATGTGCATGTGCATGTGCATGTGCATGTGCATGTGCATGTGCATGTGCATGTGCATGTGCATGTGCATGTGCATGTGCATGTGCATGTGCATGTGCATGTGCATGTGCATGTGCATGTGCATGTGCATGTGCATGTGCATGTGCATGTGCATGTGCATGTGCATGTGCATGTGCATGTGCATGTGCATGTGCATGTGCATGTGCATGTGCATGTGCATGTGCATGTGCATGTGCATGTGCATGTGCATGTGCATGTGCATGTGCATGTGCATGTGCATGTGCATGTGCATGTGCATGTGCATGTGCATGTGCATGTGCATGTGCATGTGCATGTGCATGTGCATGTGCATGTGCATGTGCATGTGCATGTGCATGTGCATGTGCATGTGCATGTGCATGTGCATGTGCATGTGCATGTGCATGTGCATGTGCATGTGCATGTGCATGTGCATGTGCATGTGCATGTGCATGTGCATGTGCATGTGCATGTGCATGTGCATGTGCATGTGCATGTGCATGTGCATGTGCATGTGCATGTGCATGTGCATGTGCATGTGCATGTGCATGTGCATGTGCATGTGCATGTGCATGTGCATGTGCATGTGCATGTGCATGTGCATGTGCATGTGCATGTGCATGTGCATGTGCATGTGCATGTGCATGTGCATGTGCATGTGCATGTGCATGTGCATGTGCATGTGCATGTGCATGTGCATGTGCATGTGCATGTGCATGTGCATGTGCATGTGCATGTGCATGTGCATGTGCATGTGCATGTGCATGTGCATGTGCATGTGCATGTGCATGTGCATGTGCATGTGCATGTGCATGTGCATGTGCATGTGCATGTGCATGTGCATGTGCATGTGCATGTGCATGTGCATGTGCATGTGCATGTGCATGTGCATGTGCATGTGCATGTGCATGTGCATGTGCATGTGCATGTGCATGTGCATGTGCATGTGCATGTGCATGTGCATGTGCATGTGCATGTGCATGTGCATGTGCATGTGCATGTGCATGTGCATGTGCATGTGCATGTGCATGTGCATGTGCATGTGCATGTGCATGTGCATGTGCATGTGCATGTGCATGTGCATGTGCATGTGCATGTGCATGTGCATGTGCATGTGCATGTGCATGTGCATGTGCATGTGCATGTGCATGTGCATGTGCATGTGCATGTGCATGTGCATGTGCATGTGCATGTGCATGTGCATGTGCATGTGCATGTGCATGTGCATGTGCATGTGCATGTGCATGTGCATGTGCATGTGCATGTGCATGTGCATGTGCATGTGCATGTGCATGTGCATGTGCATGTGCATGTGCATGTGCATGTGCATGTGCATGTGCATGTGCATGTGCATGTGCATGTGCATGTGCATGTGCATGTGCATGTGCATGTGCATGTGCATGTGCATGTGCATGTGCATGTGCATGTGCATGTGCATGTGCATGTGCATGTGCATGTGCATGTGCATGTGCATGTGCATGTGCATGTGCATGTGCATGTGCATGTGCATGTGCATGTGCATGTGCATGTGCATGTGCATGTGCATGTGCATGTGCATGTGCATGTGCATGTGCATGTGCATGTGCATGTGCATGTGCATGTGCATGTGCATGTGCATGTGCATGTGCATGTGCATGTGCATGTGCATGTGCATGTGCATGTGCATGTGCATGTGCATGTGCATGTGCATGTGCATGTGCATGTGCATGTGCATGTGCATGTGCATGTGCATGTGCATGTGCATGTGCATGTGCATGTGCATGTGCATGTGCATGTGCATGTGCATGTGCATGTGCATGTGCATGTGCATGTGCATGTGCATGTGCATGTGCATGTGCATGTGCATGTGCATGTGCATGTGCATGTGCATGTGCATGTGCATGTGCATGTGCATGTGCATGTGCATGTGCATGTGCATGTGCATGTGCATGTGCATGTGCATGTGCATGTGCATGTGCATGTGCATGTGCATGTGCATGTGCATGTGCATGTGCATGTGCATGTGCATGTGCATGTGCATGTGCATGTGCATGTGCATGTGCATGTGCATGTGCATGTGCATGTGCATGTGCATGTGCATGTGCATGTGCATGTGCATGTGCATGTGCATGTGCATGTGCATGTGCATGTGCATGTGCATGTGCATGTGCATGTGCATGTGCATGTGCATGTGCATGTGCATGTGCATGTGCATGTGCATGTGCATGTGCATGTGCATGTGCATGTGCATGTGCATGTGCATGTGCATGTGCATGTGCATGTGCATGTGCATGTGCATGTGCATGTGCATGTGCATGTGCATGTGCATGTGCATGTGCATGTGCATGTGCATGTGCATGTGCATGTGCATGTGCATGTGCATGTGCATGTGCATGTGCATGTGCATGTGCATGTGCATGTGCATGTGCATGTGCATGTGCATGTGCATGTGCATGTGCATGTGCATGTGCATGTGCATGTGCATGTGCATGTGCATGTGCATGTGCATGTGCATGTGCATGTGCATGTGCATGTGCATGTGCATGTGCATGTGCATGTGCATGTGCATGTGCATGTGCATGTGCATGTGCATGTGCATGTGCATGTGCATGTGCATGTGCATGTGCATGTGCATGTGCATGTGCATGTGCATGTGCATGTGCATGTGCATGTGCATGTGCATGTGCATGTGCATGTGCATGTGCATGTGCATGTGCATGTGCATGTGCATGTGCATGTGCATGTGCATGTGCATGTGCATGTGCATGTGCATGTGCATGTGCATGTGCATGTGCATGTGCATGTGCATGTGCATGTGCATGTGCATGTGCATGTGCATGTGCATGTGCATGTGCATGTGCATGTGCATGTGCATGTGCATGTGCATGTGCATGTGCATGTGCATGTGCATGTGCATGTGCATGTGCATGTGCATGTGCATGTGCATGTGCATGTGCATGTGCATGTGCATGTGCATGTGCATGTGCATGTGCATGTGCATGTGCATGTGCATGTGCATGTGCATGTGCATGTGCATGTGCATGTGCATGTGCATGTGCATGTGCATGTGCATGTGCATGTGCATGTGCATGTGCATGTGCATGTGCATGTGCATGTGCATGTGCATGTGCATGTGCATGTGCATGTGCATGTGCATGTGCATGTGCATGTGCATGTGCATGTGCATGTGCATGTGCATGTGCATGTGCATGTGCATGTGCATGTGCATGTGCATGTGCATGTGCATGTGCATGTGCATGTGCATGTGCATGTGCATGTGCATGTGCATGTGCATGTGCATGTGCATGTGCATGTGCATGTGCATGTGCATGTGCATGTGCATGTGCATGTGCATGTGCATGTGCATGTGCATGTGCATGTGCATGTGCATGTGCATGTGCATGTGCATGTGCATGTGCATGTGCATGTGCATGTGCATGTGCATGTGCATGTGCATGTGCATGTGCATGTGCATGTGCATGTGCATGTGCATGTGCATGTGCATGTGCATGTGCATGTGCATGTGCATGTGCATGTGCATGTGCATGTGCATGTGCATGTGCATGTGCATGTGCATGTGCATGTGCATGTGCATGTGCATGTGCATGTGCATGTGCATGTGCATGTGCATGTGCATGTGCATGTGCATGTGCATGTGCATGTGCATGTGCATGTGCATGTGCATGTGCATGTGCATGTGCATGTGCATGTGCATGTGCATGTGCATGTGCATGTGCATGTGCATGTGCATGTGCATGTGCATGTGCATGTGCATGTGCATGTGCATGTGCATGTGCATGTGCATGTGCATGTGCATGTGCATGTGCATGTGCATGTGCATGTGCATGTGCATGTGCATGTGCATGTGCATGTGCATGTGCATGTGCATGTGCATGTGCATGTGCATGTGCATGTGCATGTGCATGTGCATGTGCATGTGCATGTGCATGTGCATGTGCATGTGCATGTGCATGTGCATGTGCATGTGCATGTGCATGTGCATGTGCATGTGCATGTGCATGTGCATGTGCATGTGCATGTGCATGTGCATGTGCATGTGCATGTGCATGTGCATGTGCATGTGCATGTGCATGTGCATGTGCATGTGCATGTGCATGTGCATGTGCATGTGCATGTGCATGTGCATGTGCATGTGCATGTGCATGTGCATGTGCATGTGCATGTGCATGTGCATGTGCATGTGCATGTGCATGTGCATGTGCATGTGCATGTGCATGTGCATGTGCATGTGCATGTGCATGTGCATGTGCATGTGCATGTGCATGTGCATGTGCATGTGCATGTGCATGTGCATGTGCATGTGCATGTGCATGTGCATGTGCATGTGCATGTGCATGTGCATGTGCATGTGCATGTGCATGTGCATGTGCATGTGCATGTGCATGTGCATGTGCATGTGCATGTGCATGTGCATGTGCATGTGCATGTGCATGTGCATGTGCATGTGCATGTGCATGTGCATGTGCATGTGCATGTGCATGTGCATGTGCATGTGCATGTGCATGTGCATGTGCATGTGCATGTGCATGTGCATGTGCATGTGCATGTGCATGTGCATGTGCATGTGCATGTGCATGTGCATGTGCATGTGCATGTGCATGTGCATGTGCATGTGCATGTGCATGTGCATGTGCATGTGCATGTGCATGTGCATGTGCATGTGCATGTGCATGTGCATGTGCATGTGCATGTGCATGTGCATGTGCATGTGCATGTGCATGTGCATGTGCATGTGCATGTGCATGTGCATGTGCATGTGCATGTGCATGTGCATGTGCATGTGCATGTGCATGTGCATGTGCATGTGCATGTGCATGTGCATGTGCATGTGCATGTGCATGTGCATGTGCATGTGCATGTGCATGTGCATGTGCATGTGCATGTGCATGTGCATGTGCATGTGCATGTGCATGTGCATGTGCATGTGCATGTGCATGTGCATGTGCATGTGCATGTGCATGTGCATGTGCATGTGCATGTGCATGTGCATGTGCATGTGCATGTGCATGTGCATGTGCATGTGCATGTGCATGTGCATGTGCATGTGCATGTGCATGTGCATGTGCATGTGCATGTGCATGTGCATGTGCATGTGCATGTGCATGTGCATGTGCATGTGCATGTGCATGTGCATGTGCATGTGCATGTGCATGTGCATGTGCATGTGCATGTGCATGTGCATGTGCATGTGCATGTGCATGTGCATGTGCATGTGCATGTGCATGTGCATGTGCATGTGCATGTGCATGTGCATGTGCATGTGCATGTGCATGTGCATGTGCATGTGCATGTGCATGTGCATGTGCATGTGCATGTGCATGTGCATGTGCATGTGCATGTGCATGTGCATGTGCATGTGCATGTGCATGTGCATGTGCATGTGCATGTGCATGTGCATGTGCATGTGCATGTGCATGTGCATGTGCATGTGCATGTGCATGTGCATGTGCATGTGCATGTGCATGTGCATGTGCATGTGCATGTGCATGTGCATGTGCATGTGCATGTGCATGTGCATGTGCATGTGCATGTGCATGTGCATGTGCATGTGCATGTGCATGTGCATGTGCATGTGCATGTGCATGTGCATGTGCATGTGCATGTGCATGTGCATGTGCATGTGCATGTGCATGTGCATGTGCATGTGCATGTGCATGTGCATGTGCATGTGCATGTGCATGTGCATGTGCATGTGCATGTGCATGTGCATGTGCATGTGCATGTGCATGTGCATGTGCATGTGCATGTGCATGTGCATGTGCATGTGCATGTGCATGTGCATGTGCATGTGCATGTGCATGTGCATGTGCATGTGCATGTGCATGTGCATGTGCATGTGCATGTGCATGTGCATGTGCATGTGCATGTGCATGTGCATGTGCATGTGCATGTGCATGTGCATGTGCATGTGCATGTGCATGTGCATGTGCATGTGCATGTGCATGTGCATGTGCATGTGCATGTGCATGTGCATGTGCATGTGCATGTGCATGTGCATGTGCATGTGCATGTGCATGTGCATGTGCATGTGCATGTGCATGTGCATGTGCATGTGCATGTGCATGTGCATGTGCATGTGCATGTGCATGTGCATGTGCATGTGCATGTGCATGTGCATGTGCATGTGCATGTGCATGTGCATGTGCATGTGCATGTGCATGTGCATGTGCATGTGCATGTGCATGTGCATGTGCATGTGCATGTGCATGTGCATGTGCATGTGCATGTGCATGTGCATGTGCATGTGCATGTGCATGTGCATGTGCATGTGCATGTGCATGTGCATGTGCATGTGCATGTGCATGTGCATGTGCATGTGCATGTGCATGTGCATGTGCATGTGCATGTGCATGTGCATGTGCATGTGCATGTGCATGACATGCACATGCACATGCACATGCACATGCACATGCACATGCACATGCACATGCACATGCACATGCACATGCACATGCACATGCACATGCACATGCACATGCACATGCACATGCACATGCACATGCACATGCACATGCACATGCACATGCACATGCACATGCACATGCACATGCACATGCACATGCACATGCACATGCACATGCACATGCACATGCACATGCACATGCACATGCACATGCACATGCACATGCACATGCACATGCACATGCACATGCACATGCACATGCACATGCACATGCACATGCACATGCACATGCACATGCACATGCACATGCACATGCACATGCACATGCACATGCACATGCACATGCACATGCACATGCACATGCACATGCACATGCACATGCACATGCACATGCACATGCACATGCACATGCACATGCACATGCACATGCACATGCACATGCACATGCACATGCACATGCACATGCACATGCACATGCACATGCACATGCACATGCACATGCACATGCACATGCACATGCACATGCACATGCACATGCACATGCACATGCACATGCACATGCACATGCACATGCACATGCACATGCACATGCACATGCACATGCACATGCACATGCACATGCACATGCACATGCACATGCACATGCACATGCACATGCACATGCACATGCACATGCACATGCACATGCACATGCACATGCACATGCACATGCACATGCACATGCACATGCACATGCACATGCACATGCACATGCACATGCACATGCACATGCACATGCACATGCACATGCACATGCACATGCACATGCACATGCACATGCACATGCACATGCACATGCACATGCACATGCACATGCACATGCACATGCACATGCACATGCACATGCACATGCACATGCACATGCACATGCACATGCACATGCACATGCACATGCACATGCACATGCACATGCACATGCACATGCACATGCACATGCACATGCACATGCACATGCACATGCACATGCACATGCACATGCACATGCACATGCACATGCACATGCACATGCACATGCACATGCACATGCACATGCACATGCACATGCACATGCACATGCACATGCACATGCACATGCACATGCACATGCACATGCACATGCACATGCACATGCACATGCACATGCACATGCACATGCACATGCACATGCACATGCACATGCACATGCACATGCACATGCACATGCACATGCACATGCACATGCACATGCACATGCACATGCACATGCACATGCACATGCACATGCACATGCACATGCACATGCACATGCACATGCACATGCACATGCACATGCACATGCACATGCACATGCACATGCACATGCACATGCACATGCACATGCACATGCACATGCACATGCACATGCACATGCACATGCACATGCACATGCACATGCACATGCACATGCACATGCACATGCACATGCACATGCACATGCACATGCACATGCACATGCACATGCACATGCACATGCACATGCACATGCACATGCACATGCACATGCACATGCACATGCACATGCACATGCACATGCACATGCACATGCACATGCACATGCACATGCACATGCACATGCACATGCACATGCACATGCACATGCACATGCACATGCACATGCACATGCACATGCACATGCACATGCACATGCACATGCACATGCACATGCACATGCACATGCACATGCACATGCACATGCACATGCACATGCACATGCACATGCACATGCACATGCACATGCACATGCACATGCACATGCACATGCACATGCACATGCACATGCACATGCACATGCACATGCACATGCACATGCACATGCACATGCACATGCACATGCACATGCACATGCACATGCACATGCACATGCACATGCACATGCACATGCACATGCACATGCACATGCACATGCACATGCACATGCACATGCACATGCACATGCACATGCACATGCACATGCACATGCACATGCACATGCACATGCACATGCACATGCACATGCACATGCACATGCACATGCACATGCACATGCACATGCACATGCACATGCACATGCACATGCACATGCACATGCACATGCACATGCACATGCACATGCACATGCACATGCACATGCACATGCACATGCACATGCACATGCACATGCACATGCACATGCACATGCACATGCACATGCACATGCACATGCACATGCACATGCACATGCACATGCACATGCACATGCACATGCACATGCACATGCACATGCACATGCACATGCACATGCACATGCACATGCACATGCACATGCACATGCACATGCACATGCACATGCACATGCACATGCACATGCACATGCACATGCACATGCACATGCACATGCACATGCACATGCACATGCACATGCACATGCACATGCACATGCACATGCACATGCACATGCACATGCACATGCACATGCACATGCACATGCACATGCACATGCACATGCACATGCACATGCACATGCACATGCACATGCACATGCACATGCACATGCACATGCACATGCACATGCACATGCACATGCACATGCACATGCACATGCACATGCACATGCACATGCACATGCACATGCACATGCACATGCACATGCACATGCACATGCACATGCACATGCACATGCACATGCACATGCACATGCACATGCACATGCACATGCACATGCACATGCACATGCACATGCACATGCACATGCACATGCACATGCACATGCACATGCACATGCACATGCACATGCACATGCACATGCACATGCACATGCACATGCACATGCACATGCACATGCACATGCACATGCACATGCACATGCACATGCACATGCACATGCACATGCACATGCACATGCACATGCACATGCACATGCACATGCACATGCACATGCACATGCACATGCACATGCACATGCACATGCACATGCACATGCACATGCACATGCACATGCACATGCACATGCACATGCACATGCACATGCACATGCACATGCACATGCACATGCACATGCACATGCACATGCACATGCACATGCACATGCACATGCACATGCACATGCACATGCACATGCACATGCACATGCACATGCACATGCACATGCACATGCACATGCACATGCACATGCACATGCACATGCACATGCACATGCACATGCACATGCACATGCACATGCACATGCACATGCACATGCACATGCACATGCACATGCACATGCACATGCACATGCACATGCACATGCACATGCACATGCACATGCACATGCACATGCACATGCACATGCACATGCACATGCACATGCACATGCACATGCACATGCACATGCACATGCACATGCACATGCACATGCACATGCACATGCACATGCACATGCACATGCACATGCACATGCACATGCACATGCACATGCACATGCACATGCACATGCACATGCACATGCACATGCACATGCACATGCACATGCACATGCACATGCACATGCACATGCACATGCACATGCACATGCACATGCACATGCACATGCACATGCACATGCACATGCACATGCACATGCACATGCACATGCACATGCACATGCACATGCACATGCACATGCACATGCACATGCACATGCACATGCACATGCACATGCACATGCACATGCACATGCACATGCACATGCACATGCACATGCACATGCACATGCACATGCACATGCACATGCACATGCACATGCACATGCACATGCACATGCACATGCACATGCACATGCACATGCACATGCACATGCACATGCACATGCACATGCACATGCACATGCACATGCACATGCACATGCACATGCACATGCACATGCACATGCACATGCACATGCACATGCACATGCACATGCACATGCACATGCACATGCACATGCACATGCACATGCACATGCACATGCACATGCACATGCACATGCACATGCACATGCACATGCACATGCACATGCACATGCACATGCACATGCACATGCACATGCACATGCACATGCACATGCACATGCACATGCACATGCACATGCACATGCACATGCACATGCACATGCACATGCACATGCACATGCACATGCACATGCACATGCACATGCACATGCACATGCACATGCACATGCACATGCACATGCACATGCACATGCACATGCACATGCACATGCACATGCACATGCACATGCACATGCACATGCACATGCACATGCACATGCACATGCACATGCACATGCACATGCACATGCACATGCACATGCACATGCACATGCACATGCACATGCACATGCACATGCACATGCACATGCACATGCACATGCACATGCACATGCACATGCACATGCACATGCACATGCACATGCACATGCACATGCACATGCACATGCACATGCACATGCACATGCACATGCACATGCACATGCACATGCACATGCACATGCACATGCACATGCACATGCACATGCACATGCACATGCACATGCACATGCACATGCACATGCACATGCACATGCACATGCACATGCACATGCACATGCACATGCACATGCACATGCACATGCACATGCACATGCACATGCACATGCACATGCACATGCACATGCACATGCACATGCACATGCACATGCACATGCACATGCACATGCACATGCACATGCACATGCACATGCACATGCACATGCACATGCACATGCACATGCACATGCACATGCACATGCACATGCACATGCACATGCACATGCACATGCACATGCACATGCACATGCACATGCACATGCACATGCACATGCACATGCACATGCACATGCACATGCACATGCACATGCACATGCACATGCACATGCACATGCACATGCACATGCACATGCACATGCACATGCACATGCACATGCACATGCACATGCACATGCACATGCACATGCACATGCACATGCACATGCACATGCACATGCACATGCACATGCACATGCACATGCACATGCACATGCACATGCACATGCACATGCACATGCACATGCACATGCACATGCACATGCACATGCACATGCACATGCACATGCACATGCACATGCACATGCACATGCACATGCACATGCACATGCACATGCACATGCACATGCACATGCACATGCACATGCACATGCACATGCACATGCACATGCACATGCACATGCACATGCACATGCACATGCACATGCACATGCACATGCACATGCACATGCACATGCACATGCACATGCACATGCACATGCACATGCACATGCACATGCACATGCACATGCACATGCACATGCACATGCACATGCACATGCACATGCACATGCACATGCACATGCACATGCACATGCACATGCACATGCACATGCACATGCACATGCACATGCACATGCACATGCACATGCACATGCACATGCACATGCACATGCACATGCACATGCACATGCACATGCACATGCACATGCACATGCACATGCACATGCACATGCACATGCACATGCACATGCACATGCACATGCACATGCACATGCACATGCACATGCACATGCACATGCACATGCACATGCACATGCACATGCACATGCACATGCACATGCACATGCACATGCACATGCACATGCACATGCACATGCACATGCACATGCACATGCACATGCACATGCACATGCACATGCACATGCACATGCACATGCACATGCACATGCACATGCACATGCACATGCACATGCACATGCACATGCACATGCACATGCACATGCACATGCACATGCACATGCACATGCACATGCACATGCACATGCACATGCACATGCACATGCACATGCACATGCACATGCACATGCACATGCACATGCACATGCACATGCACATGCACATGCACATGCACATGCACATGCACATGCACATGCACATGCACATGCACATGCACATGCACATGCACATGCACATGCACATGCACATGCACATGCACATGCACATGCACATGCACATGCACATGCACATGCACATGCACATGCACATGCACATGCACATGCACATGCACATGCACATGCACATGCACATGCACATGCACATGCACATGCACATGCACATGCACATGCACATGCACATGCACATGCACATGCACATGCACATGCACATGCACATGCACATGCACATGCACATGCACATGCACATGCACATGCACATGCACATGCACATGCACATGCACATGCACATGCACATGCACATGCACATGCACATGCACATGCACATGCACATGCACATGCACATGCACATGCACATGCACATGCACATGCACATGCACATGCACATGCACATGCACATGCACATGCACATGCACATGCACATGCACATGCACATGCACATGCACATGCACATGCACATGCACATGCACATGCACATGCACATGCACATGCACATGCACATGCACATGCACATGCACATGCACATGCACATGCACATGCACATGCACATGCACATGCACATGCACATGCACATGCACATGCACATGCACATGCACATGCACATGCACATGCACATGCACATGCACATGCACATGCACATGCACATGCACATGCACATGCACATGCACATGCACATGCACATGCACATGCACATGCACATGCACATGCACATGCACATGCACATGCACATGCACATGCACATGCACATGCACATGCACATGCACATGCACATGCACATGCACATGCACATGCACATGCACATGCACATGCACATGCACATGCACATGCACATGCACATGCACATGCACATGCACATGCACATGCACATGCACATGCACATGCACATGCACATGCACATGCACATGCACATGCACATGCACATGCACATGCACATGCACATGCACATGCACATGCACATGCACATGCACATGCACATGCACATGCACATGCACATGCACATGCACATGCACATGCACATGCACATGCACATGCACATGCACATGCACATGCACATGCACATGCACATGCACATGCACATGCACATGCACATGCACATGCACATGCACATGCACATGCACATGCACATGCACATGCACATGCACATGCACATGCACATGCACATGCACATGCACATGCACATGCACATGCACATGCACATGCACATGCACATGCACATGCACATGCACATGCACATGCACATGCACATGCACATGCACATGCACATGCACATGCACATGCACATGCACATGCACATGCACATGCACATGCACATGCACATGCACATGCACATGCACATGCACATGCACATGCACATGCACATGCACATGCACATGCACATGCACATGCACATGCACATGCACATGCACATGCACATGCACATGCACATGCACATGCACATGCACATGCACATGCACATGCACATGCACATGCACATGCACATGCACATGCACATGCACATGCACATGCACATGCACATGCACATGCACATGCACATGCACATGCACATGCACATGCACATGCACATGCACATGCACATGCACATGCACATGCACATGCACATGCACATGCACATGCACATGCACATGCACATGCACATGCACATGCACATGCACATGCACATGCACATGCACATGCACATGCACATGCACATGCACATGCACATGCACATGCACATGCACATGCACATGCACATGCACATGCACATGCACATGCACATGCACATGCACATGCACATGCACATGCACATGCACATGCACATGCACATGCACATGCACATGCACATGCACATGCACATGCACATGCACATGCACATGCACATGCACATGCACATGCACATGCACATGCACATGCACATGCACATGCACATGCACATGCACATGCACATGCACATGCACATGCACATGCACATGCACATGCACATGCACATGCACATGCACATGCACATGCACATGCACATGCACATGCACATGCACATGCACATGCACATGCACATGCACATGCACATGCACATGCACATGCACATGCACATGCACATGCACATGCACATGCACATGCACATGCACATGCACATGCACATGCACATGCACATGCACATGCACATGCACATGCACATGCACATGCACATGCACATGCACATGCACATGCACATGCACATGCACATGCACATGCACATGCACATGCACATGCACATGCACATGCACATGCACATGCACATGCACATGCACATGCACATGCACATGCACATGCACATGCACATGCACATGCACATGCACATGCACATGCACATGCACATGCACATGCACATGCACATGCACATGCACATGCACATGCACATGCACATGCACATGCACATGCACATGCACATGCACATGCACATGCACATGCACATGCACATGCACATGCACATGCACATGCACATGCACATGCACATGCACATGCACATGCACATGCACATGCACATGCACATGCACATGCACATGCACATGCACATGCACATGCACATGCACATGCACATGCACATGCACATGCACATGCACATGCACATGCACATGCACATGCACATGCACATGCACATGCACATGCACATGCACATGCACATGCACATGCACATGCACATGCACATGCACATGCACATGCACATGCACATGCACATGCACATGCACATGCACATGCACATGCACATGCACATGCACATGCACATGCACATGCACATGCACATGCACATGCACATGCACATGCACATGCACATGCACATGCACATGCACATGCACATGCACATGCACATGCACATGCACATGCACATGCACATGCACATGCACATGCACATGCACATGCACATGCACATGCACATGCACATGCACATGCACATGCACATGCACATGCACATGCACATGCACATGCACATGCACATGCACATGCACATGCACATGCACATGCACATGCACATGCACATGCACATGCACATGCACATGCACATGCACATGCACATGCACATGCACATGCACATGCACATGCACATGCACATGCACATGCACATGCACATGCACATGCACATGCACATGCACATGCACATGCACATGCACATGCACATGCACATGCACATGCACATGCACATGCACATGCACATGCACATGCACATGCACATGCACATGCACATGCACATGCCATGCACATGCACTGCACATGCACATGCACATGCACATGCACATGCACATGCACATGCACATGCACATGCACATGCACATGCACATGCACATGCACATGCACATGCACATGCACATGCACATGCACATGCACATGCACATGCACATGCACATGCACATGCACATGCACATGCACATGCACATGCACATGCACATGCACATGCACATGCACATGCACATGCACATGCACATGCACATGCACATGCACATGCACATGCACATGCACATGCACATGCACATGCACATGCACATGCACATGCACATGCACATGCACATGCACATGCACATGCACATGCACATGCACATGCACATGCACATGCACATGCACATGCACATGCACATGCACATGCACATGCACATGCACATGCACATGCACATGCACATGCACATGCACATGCACATGCACATGCACATGCACATGCACATGCACATGCACATGCACATGCACATGCACATGCACATGCACATGCACATGCACATGCACATGCACATGCACATGCACATGCACATGCACATGCACATGCACATGCACATGCACATGCACATGCACATGCACATGCACATGCACATGCACATGCACATGCACATGCACATGCACATGCACATGCACATGCACATGCACATGCACATGCACATGCACATGCACATGCACATGCACATGCACATGCACATGCACATGCACATGCACATGCACATGCACATGCACATGCACATGCACATGCACATGCACATGCACATGCACATGCACATGCACATGCACATGCACATGCACATGCACATGCACATGCACATGCACATGCACATGCACATGCACATGCACATGCACATGCACATGCACATGCACATGCACATGCACATGCACATGCACATGCACATGCACATGCACATGCACATGCACATGCACATGCACATGCACATGCACATGCACATGCACATGCACATGCACATGCACATGCACATGCACATGCACATGCACATGCACATGCACATGCACATGCACATGCACATGCACATGCACATGCACATGCACATGCACATGCACATGCACATGCACATGCACATGCACATGCACATGCACATGCACATGCACATGCACATGCACATGCACATGCACATGCACATGCACATGCACATGCACATGCACATGCACATGCACATGCACATGCACATGCACATGCACATGCACATGCACATGCACATGCACATGCACATGCACATGCACATGCACATGCACATGCACATGCACATGCACATGCACATGCACATGCACATGCACATGCACATGCACATGCACATGCACATGCACATGCACATGCACATGCACATGCACATGCACATGCACATGCACATGCACATGCACATGCACATGCACATGCACATGCACATGCACATGCACATGCACATGCACATGCACATGCACATGCACATGCACATGCACATGCACATGCACATGCACATGCACATGCACATGCACATGCACATGCACATGCACATGCACATGCACATGCACATGCACATGCACATGCACATGCACATGCACATGCACATGCACATGCACATGCACATGCACATGCACATGCACATGCACATGCACATGCACATGCACATGCACATGCACATGCACATGCACATGCACATGCACATGCACATGCACATGCACATGCACATGCACATGCACATGCACATGCACATGCACATGCACATGCACATGCACATGCACATGCACATGCACATGCACATGCACATGCACATGCACATGCACATGCACATGCACATGCACATGCACATGCACATGCACATGCACATGCACATGCACATGCACATGCACATGCACATGCACATGCACATGCACATGCACATGCACATGCACATGCACATGCACATGCACATGCACATGCACATGCACATGCACATGCACATGCACATGCACATGCACATGCACATGCACATGCACATGCACATGCACATGCACATGCACATGCACATGCACATGCACATGCACATGCACATGCACATGCACATGCACATGCACATGCACATGCACATGCACATGCACATGCACATGCACATGCACATGCACATGCACATGCACATGCACATGCACATGCACATGCACATGCACATGCACATGCACATGCACATGCACATGCACATGCACATGCACATGCACATGCACATGCACATGCACATGCACATGCACATGCACATGCACATGCACATGCACATGCACATGCACATGCACATGCACATGCACATGCACATGCACATGCACATGCACATGCACATGCACATGCACATGCACATGCACATGCACATGCACATGCACATGCACATGCACATGCACATGCACATGCACATGCACATGCACATGCACATGCACATGCACATGCACATGCACATGCACATGCACATGCACATGCACATGCACATGCACATGCACATGCACATGCACATGCACATGCACATGCACATGCACATGCACATGCACATGCACATGCACATGCACATGCACATGCACATGCACATGCACATGCACATGCACATGCACATGCACATGCACATGCACATGCACATGCACATGCACATGCACATGCACATGCACATGCACATGCACATGCACATGCACATGCACATGCACATGCACATGCACATGCACATGCACATGCACATGCACATGCACATGCACATGCACATGCACATGCACATGCACATGCACATGCACATGCACATGCACATGCACATGCACATGCACATGCACATGCACATGCACATGCACATGCACATGCACATGCACATGCACATGCACATGCACATGCACATGCACATGCACATGCACATGCACATGCACATGCACATGCACATGCACATGCACATGCACATGCACATGCACATGCACATGCACATGCACATGCACATGCACATGCACATGCACATGCACATGCACATGCACATGCACATGCACATGCACATGCACATGCACATGCACATGCACATGCACATGCACATGCACATGCACATGCACATGCACATGCACATGCACATGCACATGCACATGCACATGCACATGCACATGCACATGCACATGCACATGCACATGCACATGCACATGCACATGCACATGCACATGCACATGCACATGCACATGCACATGCACATGCACATGCACATGCACATGCACATGCACATGCACATGCACATGCACATGCACATGCACATGCACATGCACATGCACATGCACATGCACATGCACATGCACATGCACATGCACATGCACATGCACATGCACATGCACATGCACATGCACATGCACATGCACATGCACATGCACATGCACATGCACATGCACATGCACATGCACATGCACATGCACATGCACATGCACATGCACATGCACATGCACATGCACATGCACATGCACATGCACATGCACATGCACATGCACATGCACATGCACATGCACATGCACATGCACATGCACATGCACATGCACATGCACATGCACATGCACATGCACATGCACATGCACATGCACATGCACATGCACATGCACATGCACATGCACATGCACATGCACATGCACATGCACATGCACATGCACATGCACATGCACATGCACATGCACATGCACATGCACATGCACATGCACATGCACATGCACATGCACATGCACATGCACATGCACATGCACATGCACATGCACATGCACATGCACATGCACATGCACATGCACATGCACATGCACATGCACATGCACATGCACATGCACATGCACATGCACATGCACATGCACATGCACATGCACATGCACATGCACATGCACATGCACATGCACATGCACATGCACATGCACATGCACATGCACATGCACATGCACATGCACATGCACATGCACATGCACATGCACATGCACATGCACATGCACATGCACATGCACATGCACATGCACATGCACATGCACATGCACATGCACATGCACATGCACATGCACATGCACATGCACATGCACATGCACATGCACATGCACATGCACATGCACATGCACATGCACATGCACATGCACATGCACATGCACATGCACATGCACATGCACATGCACATGCACATGCACATGCACATGCACATGCACATGCACATGCACATGCACATGCACATGCACATGCACATGCACATGCACATGCACATGCACATGCACATGCACATGCACATGCACATGCACATGCACATGCACATGCACATGCACATGCACATGCACATGCACATGCACATGCACATGCACATGCACATGCACATGCACATGCACATGCACATGCACATGCACATGCACATGCACATGCACATGCACATGCACATGCACATGCACATGCACATGCACATGCACATGCACATGCACATGCACATGCACATGCACATGCACATGCACATGCACATGCACATGCACATGCACATGCACATGCACATGCACATGCACATGCACATGCACATGCACATGCACATGCACATGCACATGCACATGCACATGCACATGCACATGCACATGCACATGCACATGCACATGCACATGCACATGCACATGCACATGCACATGCACATGCACATGCACATGCACATGCACATGCACATGCACATGCACATGCACATGCACATGCACATGCACATGCACATGCACATGCACATGCACATGCACATGCACATGCACATGCACATGCACATGCACATGCACATGCACATGCACATGCACATGCACATGCACATGCACATGCACATGCACATGCACATGCACATGCACATGCACATGCACATGCACATGCACATGCACATGCACATGCACATGCACATGCACATGCACATGCACATGCACATGCACATGCACATGCACATGCACATGCACATGCACATGCACATGCACATGCACATGCACATGCACATGCACATGCACATGCACATGCACATGCACATGCACATGCACATGCACATGCACATGCACATGCACATGCACATGCACATGCACATGCACATGCACATGCACATGCACATGCACATGCACATGCACATGCACATGCACATGCACATGCACATGCACATGCACATGCACATGCACATGCACATGCACATGCACATGCACATGCACATGCACATGCACATGCACATGCACATGCACATGCACATGCACATGCACATGCACATGCACATGCACATGCACATGCACATGCACATGCACATGCACATGCACATGCACATGCACATGCACATGCACATGCACATGCACATGCACATGCACATGCACATGCACATGCACATGCACATGCACATGCACATGCACATGCACATGCACATGCACATGCACATGCACATGCACATGCACATGCACATGCACATGCACATGCACATGCACATGCACATGCACATGCACATGCACATGCACATGCACATGCACATGCACATGCACATGCACATGCACATGCACATGCACATGCACATGCACATGCACATGCACATGCACATGCACATGCACATGCACATGCACATGCACATGCACATGCACATGCACATGCACATGCACATGCACATGCACATGCACATGCACATGCACATGCACATGCACATGCACATGCACATGCACATGCACATGCACATGCACATGCACATGCACATGCACATGCACATGCACATGCACATGCACATGCACATGCACATGCACATGCACATGCACATGCACATGCACATGCACATGCACATGCACATGCACATGCACATGCACATGCACATGCACATGCACATGCACATGCACATGCACATGCACATGCACATGCACATGCACATGCACATGCACATGCACATGCACATGCACATGCACATGCACATGCACATGCACATGCACATGCACATGCACATGCACATGCACATGCACATGCACATGCACATGCACATGCACATGCACATGCACATGCACATGCACATGCACATGCACATGCACATGCACATGCACATGCACATGCACATGCACATGCACATGCACATGCACATGCACATGCACATGCACATGCACATGCACATGCACATGCACATGCACATGCACATGCACATGCACATGCACATGCACATGCACATGCACATGCACATGCACATGCACATGCACATGCACATGCACATGCACATGCACATGCACATGCACATGCACATGCACATGCACATGCACATGCACATGCACATGCACATGCACATGCACATGCACATGCACATGCACATGCACATGCACATGCACATGCACATGCACATGCACATGCACATGCACATGCACATGCACATGCACATGCACATGCACATGCACATGCACATGCACATGCACATGCACATGCACATGCACATGCACATGCACATGCACATGCACATGCACATGCACATGCACATGCACATGCACATGCACATGCACATGCACATGCACATGCACATGCACATGCACATGCACATGCACATGCACATGCACATGCACATGCACATGCACATGCACATGCACATGCACATGCACATGCACATGCACATGCACATGCACATGCACATGCACATGCACATGCACATGCACATGCACATGCACATGCACATGCACATGCACATGCACATGCACATGCACATGCACATGCACATGCACATGCACATGCACATGCACATGCACATGCACATGCACATGCACATGCACATGCACATGCACATGCACATGCACATGCACATGCACATGCACATGCACATGCACATGCACATGCACATGCACATGCACATGCACATGCACATGCACATGCACATGCACATGCACATGCACATGCACATGCACATGCACATGCACATGCACATGCACATGCACATGCACATGCACATGCACATGCACATGCACATGCACATGCACATGCACATGCACATGCACATGCACATGCACATGCACATGCACATGCACATGCACATGCACATGCACATGCACATGCACATGCACATGCACATGCACATGCACATGCACATGCACATGCACATGCACATGCACATGCACATGCACATGCACATGCACATGCACATGCACATGCACATGCACATGCACATGCACATGCACATGCACATGCACATGCACATGCACATGCACATGCACATGCACATGCACATGCACATGCACATGCACATGCACATGCACATGCACATGCACATGCACATGCACATGCACATGCACATGCACATGCACATGCACATGCACATGCACATGCACATGCACATGCACATGCACATGCACATGCACATGCACATGCACATGCACATGCACATGCACATGCACATGCACATGCACATGCACATGCACATGCACATGCACATGCACATGCACATGCACATGCACATGCACATGCACATGCACATGCACATGCACATGCACATGCACATGCACATGCACATGCACATGCACATGCACATGCACATGCACATGCACATGCACATGCACATGCACATGCACATGCACATGCACATGCACATGCACATGCACATGCACATGCACATGCACATGCACATGCACATGCACATGCACATGCACATGCACATGCACATGCACATGCACATGCACATGCACATGCACATGCACATGCACATGCACATGCACATGCACATGCACATGCACATGCACATGCACATGCACATGCACATGCACATGCACATGCACATGCACATGCACATGCACATGCACATGCACATGCACATGCACATGCACATGCACATGCACATGCACATGCACATGCACATGCACATGCACATGCACATGCACATGCACATGCACATGCACATGCACATGCACATGCACATGCACATGCACATGCACATGCACATGCACATGCACATGCACATGCACATGCACATGCACATGCACATGCACATGCACATGCACATGCACATGCACATGCACATGCACATGCACATGCACATGCACATGCACATGCACATGCACATGCACATGCACATGCACATGCACATGCACATGCACATGCACATGCACATGCACATGCACATGCACATGCACATGCACATGCACATGCACATGCACATGCACATGCACATGCACATGCACATGCACATGCACATGCACATGCACATGCACATGCACATGCACATGCACATGCACATGCACATGCACATGCACATGCACATGCACATGCACATGCACATGCACATGCACATGCACATGCACATGCACATGCACATGCACATGCACATGCACATGCACATGCACATGCACATGCACATGCACATGCACATGCACATGCACATGCACATGCACATGCACATGCACATGCACATGCACATGCACATGCACATGCACATGCACATGCACATGCACATGCACATGCACATGCACATGCACATGCACATGCACATGCACATGCACATGCACATGCACATGCACATGCACATGCACATGCACATGCACATGCACATGCACATGCACATGCACATGCACATGCACATGCACATGCACATGCACATGCACATGCACATGCACATGCACATGCACATGCACATGCACATGCACATGCACATGCACATGCACATGCACATGCACATGCACATGCACATGCACATGCACATGCACATGCACATGCACATGCACATGCACATGCACATGCACATGCACATGCACATGCACATGCACATGCACATGCACATGCACATGCACATGCACATGCACATGCACATGCACATGCACATGCACATGCACATGCACATGCACATGCACATGCACATGCACATGCACATGCACATGCACATGCACATGCACATGCACATGCACATGCACATGCACATGCACATGCACATGCACATGCACATGCACATGCACATGCACATGCACATGCACATGCACATGCACATGCACATGCACATGCACATGCACATGCACATGCACATGCACATGCACATGCACATGCACATGCACATGCACATGCACATGCACATGCACATGCACATGCACATGCACATGCACATGCACATGCACATGCACATGCACATGCACATGCACATGCACATGCACATGCACATGCACATGCACATGCACATGCACATGCACATGCACATGCACATGCACATGCACATGCACATGCACATGCACATGCACATGCACATGCACATGCACATGCACATGCACATGCACATGCACATGCACATGCACATGCACATGCACATGCACATGCACATGCACATGCACATGCACATGCACATGCACATGCACATGCACATGCACATGCACATGCACATGCACATGCACATGCACATGCACATGCACATGCACATGCACATGCACATGCACATGCACATGCACATGCACATGCACATGCACATGCACATGCACATGCACATGCACATGCACATGCACATGCACATGCACATGCACATGCACATGCACATGCACATGCACATGCACATGCACATGCACATGCACATGCACATGCACATGCACATGCACATGCACATGCACATGCACATGCACATGCACATGCACATGCACATGCACATGCACATGCACATGCACATGCACATGCACATGCACATGCACATGCACATGCACATGCACATGCACATGCACATGCACATGCACATGCACATGCACATGCACATGCACATGCACATGCACATGCACATGCACATGCACATGCACATGCACATGCACATGCACATGCACATGCACATGCACATGCACATGCACATGCACATGCACATGCACATGCACATGCACATGCACATGCACATGCACATGCACATGCACATGCACATGCACATGCACATGCACATGCACATGCACATGCACATGCACATGCACATGCACATGCACATGCACATGCACATGCACATGCACATGCACATGCACATGCACATGCACATGCACATGCACATGCACATGCACATGCACATGCACATGCACATGCACATGCACATGCACATGCACATGCACATGCACATGCACATGCACATGCACATGCACATGCACATGCACATGCACATGCACATGCACATGCACATGCACATGCACATGCACATGCACATGCACATGCACATGCACATGCACATGCACATGCACATGCACATGCACATGCACATGCACATGCACATGCACATGCACATGCACATGCACATGCACATGCACATGCACATGCACATGCACATGCACATGCACATGCACATGCACATGCACATGCACATGCACATGCACATGCACATGCACATGCACATGCACATGCACATGCACATGCACATGCACATGCACATGCACATGCACATGCACATGCACATGCACATGCACATGCACATGCACATGCACATGCACATGCACATGCACATGCACATGCACATGCACATGCACATGCACATGCACATGCACATGCACATGCACATGCACATGCACATGCACATGCACATGCACATGCACATGCACATGCACATGCACATGCACATGCACATGCACATGCACATGCACATGCACATGCACATGCACATGCACATGCACATGCACATGCACATGCACATGCACATGCACATGCACATGCACATGCACATGCACATGCACATGCACATGCACATGCACATGCACATGCACATGCACATGCACATGCACATGCACATGCACATGCACATGCACATGCACATGCACATGCACATGCACATGCACATGCACATGCACATGCACATGCACATGCACATGCACATGCACATGCACATGCACATGCACATGCACATGCACATGCACATGCACATGCACATGCACATGCACATGCACATGCACATGCACATGCACATGCACATGCACATGCACATGCACATGCACATGCACATGCACATGCACATGCACATGCACATGCACATGCACATGCACATGCACATGCACATGCACATGCACATGCACATGCACATGCACATGCACATGCACATGCACATGCACATGCACATGCACATGCACATCACATGCACAATGCACATGCAGTGCACATGCACATGCACATGCACATGCACATGCACATGCACATGCACATGCACATGCACATGCACATGCACATGCACATCACATGCACATGCACATGCACATGCACATGCACATGCACATGCACATGCACATGCACATGCACATGCACATGCACATGCACATGCACATCACATGCACATACACATGCACATGCACATGCACATGCACATGCACATGCACATGCACATGCACATGCACATGCAATGCACATGCACATGCACATGCACATGCACATGCACATGCAACATGCACATGCACATGCACATGCACATGCACATGCACATGCACAAGCACATGCACATGCACATGCACATGCACATGCACATGCACATGCACATGCACATGCACATGCACATGCACATGCACATGCACATGCACATGCACATGCACATGCACATGCACCATGCACATGCACATGCACATGCACATGCACATGCACATGCACATGCACATGCACATGCACATGCACATGCACATGCACATGCACATGCACATGCACATGCACATGCACATGCACATGCACATGCACATGCACATGCACATGGCACATGCACATGCACATGCACATGCACATGCACATGCACATGCACATGCGCATGCACATGCACATGCACATGCACATGCACATGCACATGCACATGCACATGCACATGCACATGCACATGCACATGCACATGCACATGCACATGCACATGCACATGCACATGCACATGCACATGCACATGCACATGCACATGCACATGCACATGCACATGCACATGCACATGCACATGCACATGCCATGCACATGCACATGCACATACACATGCACATGCACATGCACATGCACATGCACATGCACATGCACATGCACATGCACATGCACATGCACATGCACATGCACATGCACAATGCACATGCACATGCACATGCACATGCACATGCACATGCACATGCACATGCACATGCACATGCACATGCACATGCACATGCACATGCACATGCACATGCACATGCACATGCACATGCACATGCACATGCACATGCACATGCACATGCACATGCACATGCACATGCACATGCACATGCACATGCACATGCACATGCCATGCACATGCACATGCACATGCACATGCACATGCACATGCACATGCACATGCACATGCACATGCACATGCACATGCACATGCACATGCACATGCACATGCACATGCACATGCACATGCACATGCACATGCACATGCACATGCACATGCACATGCACATGCACATGCACATGCACATGCACATGCACATGCACATGCACATGCACATGCACATGCACATGCACATGCACATGCACATGCACATGCACATGCACATGCACATGCACATGCACATGCACATGCACATGCACATGCACATGCACATGCACATGCACATGCACATGCACATGCACATGCACATGCACATGCACATGCACATGCACATGCACATGCACATGCACATGCACATGCACATGCACATGCACATGCACATGCACATGCACATGCACATGCACAATGCACATGCACATGCACATGCACATGCACATGCACATGCACATGCACATGCACATGCACATGCACATGCACATGCACATGCACATGCACATGCACATGCACATGCACATGCACATGCACATGCACATGCACATGCACATGCACATGCACATGCACATGCACATGCACATTCGCATGCACATGCACATGCACATGCACATGCACATGCACATGCACATGCACATGCACATGCACATGCACATGCACATGCACATGCACATGCACATGCACATGCACATGCACATGCACATGCACATGCACATGCACATGCACATGCACATGCACATGCACATGCACATGCACATGCACATGCACATGCACATGCACATGCACATACACATGCACATGCACATGCACATGCACATACACATGCACATGCACATGCACATGCACATGCACATGCACATGCACATGCACATGCACATGCACATGCACATGCACATGCACATGCACATGCACATGCATATGCACATGCACATGCACAATGAACATGCACAAGCACATGCACATGCACATGCACATGCACATGCACATGCACATGCACATGCACATGCACATGCACATGTACATGCACATGCACATGCACATGCACATGCACATGCACATGCACATGCACATGCACATGCACATGCACATGCACATGCACATGCACATGCACATGCACATGCACATGCACATGCACATGCACATGCACATGACATGCACATGCACATGCACATGCACATGCACATGCACATGCACATGCACATGCACATGCACATGCACATGCACAATGCACATGCACATGCACATGCACATGCCACATGCACATGCACATGCACATGCATGCACATGCACATGCACATGCACATGCACATGCACATGCACATGCACATGCACATGCACATGCACATGCACATGCACATGCACATGCACATGCACATGCACATGCACATGCACATGCACATGCACATGCACATGCACATGCACATGCACATGCACATGCACATGCACATGCACATGCACATGCACATGCACATGCACATGCACATGCACATGCAACATGCACATGCACATGCACATGCACATGCACATGCACATGCACATGCACATGCACATGCACATGCACATGCACATGCACATGCACATGCACATGCACATGCACATGCACATGCACATGCACATGCACATGCACATGCACATGCACATGCACATGCACATGCACATGCACATGCACATGCACATGCACATGCACATGCACATGCACATGCACATGCACATGCACATGCACATGCACATGCACATGCACATGCACATGCACATGCACATGCACATGCACATGCACATGCACATGCACATGCACATGCACATGCACATGCACATGCACATGCACATGCACATGCACATGCACATGCATGCACATGCACATGCACATGCACATGATGCACATGCACATGCACATGCACATGCACATGCACATGCACATGCACATGCACATGCACATGCACATGCACATGCACATGCACATGCACATGCACATGCACATGCACATGCACATGCACATGCACATGCACATGCACATGCACATGCACATGCACATGCACATGCACATGCACATGCACATGCACATGCACATGCACATGCACATGCACATGCACATGCACATGCACATGCACATGCACATGCACATGCACATGCACATGCACATGCACATGCACATGCACATGCACATGCACATGCACATGCACATGCACATGCACATGCACATGCACATGCACATGCACATGCACATGCACATGCACATGCACATGCACATGCACATGCACATGCACATGCACATGCACATGCACATGCACATGCACATGCACATGCACATGCACATGCACATGCACATGCACATGCACATGCACATGCACATGCACATGCACATGCACATGCACATGCACATGCACATGCACATGCACATGCACATGCACATGCACATGCACATGCACATGCGCACATGCACATGCACATGCACATGCACATGCACATGCACATGCACATGCACATGCACATGCACATGCACATGCACATGCACATGCACATGCACATGCACATGCACATGCACATGCACATGCACATGCACATGCACATGCACATGCACATGCCCATGTACATGCCCATGCACATGCACATGCACATGCACATGCACATGCCCATGCACATGCCCATGCACATACACATGCACATGCACATGCACATGCACATGCACATGCATATGCACATGCATATGCACATGCACATGCACATGCACATGCACATACACATGCACATGCACATGCACATGCACATGCACATGCATATGCGCATGCACATGCGCATGCACATGCACATGCACATGCACATGCACATGCACATGCACATGCACATGCACATGCACATGCACATGCACATGCACATGCACATGCACATGCACATGCACATGCACATGCACATGCACATGCACATGCACATGCACATGCACATGCACATGCACATGCACATGCACATGCACATGCACATGCACATGCACATGCACATGCACATGCACATGCACATGCACATGCGCATGCACAGGCACATGCACATGCACATGCACATACGCATGCACATACGCATGCACATGCACATGCTCATGCGCATGCATATGCGCATGCATATGCGCATGCACATGCGCATGCACATGCACATGCACATGCACATGCACATGCACATGCACATGCACATGCACATGCACATGCACATGCACATGCACATGCACATGCACATGCACATGCACATGCACATGCACATGCACATGCACATGCACATGCACATGCACATGCACATGCACATGCAAATGCACATGCACATGCACATGCACATGCATATGCACATGCATATGCACATGCACATGCACATGCACATGCACATGCACATGCACATGCACATGCACATGCGCATGCACATGCGCATGCACATGCACATGCACATGCACATGCTCATGCACATGCACATGCACATGCACATGCACATGCACATGCACATGCACATGCACATGCACATGCACATGCACATGCCCATGCACATGCCCATGCACATGCACATGCACATGCACATGCACATGCCCATGCCCATGCACATGCACATGCACATGCACATGCCCATGCACATGCACATGCACATGCGCATGCACATGCGCATGCACATGCACATGCACATGCACATGCACATGCACATGCATATGCGCATGCATATGCGCATGCACATGCGCATGCACATGCACATGCACATGCACATGCACATGCACATGCACATGCACATGCACATGCACATCCACATGCACATGCACATGCACATGCACATGCACATGCACATGCACATGCACATGCACATGCACATGCACATGCACATGCACATGCACATGCACATGCACATGCACATGCACATGCACATGCACATGCACATGCACATGCACATGCACATGCACATGCACATGCACATGCACATGCACATGCACATGCACATGCACATGCACATTCACATGCACATGCACATGCACATGCACATGCACATGCACATGCACATGCACATGCACATGCACATGCCCATGCACATGCACATGCACATGCACATGCACATGCACATGCACATGCACATGCGCATGCACATGCGCATGCACATGCACATGCACATGCACATGCACATGCACATGCATATGCGCATGCATATGCGCATGCACATGCGCATGCACATGCACATGCACATGCACATGCACATGCACATGCACATGCACATGCACATGCACATCCACATGCACATGCACATGCACATGCACATGCACATGCACATGCACATGCACATGCACATGCACATGCACATGCACATGCACATGCACATGCACATGCACATGCACATGCACATGCACATGCACATGCACATGCACATGCACATGCACATGCACATGCACATGCACATGCACATGCACATGCACATGCACATGCACATTCACATGCACATGCACATGCACATGCACATGCACATGCACATGCACATGCACATGCACATGCACATGCACATGCACATGCACATGCACATGCACATGCACATGCACATGCACATGCACATGCACATGCACATGCACATGCACATGCACATGCACATGCACATGCCCATGCACATGCACATGCACATGCACATGCACATGCACATGCACATGCACATGCACATGCACATGCAAATGCACATGCACATGCACATACACATGCACATGCACATGCACATGCACATGCACATGCACATGCACATGCACATGCACATGCACATGCACATGCACATGCACATGCACATGCACATTCACATGCACATACACATGCACATGCACATGCACATGCACTTGCACATGCATATGCACATGCACATGCACATGCACATGCACATGCATATGCACATGCACATGCACATGCACATGCACATGCACATGCACATGCACATGCACATGCACATGCACATGCACATGCACATGCACATGCACATGCACATGCACATGCACATGCACATGCACATGCACATGCACATGCACATGCACATGCACATGCACATGTACATGCCCATGCACATGCACATGCACATGCACATGCACATGCACATGCACATGCACATGCCCATGCACATACACATGCACATGCACATGCACATGCACATGCACATGCACATGCACATGCATATGCACATGCACATGCACATGCACATGCACATGCACATGCACATGCACATGCACATACACATGCACATGCACATGCACATGCATATGCGCATGCACATGCGCATGCACATGCACATGCACATGCACATGCACATGCACATGCACATGCACATGCACATGCACATGCACATGCACATGCACATGCACATGCACATGCACGTGCACATGCACATGCACATGCACATGCACATGCACATGCACATGCACATGCACATGCACATGCACATGCACATGCACATGCACATGCACATGCACATGCACATGCACATGCACATGCAAATGCACATGCACATGCACATGCACATGCACATGCACATGCATATGCACATGCACATGCACATGCACATGCACATGCACATGCACATGCACATGCACATGCGCATGCGCATGCGCATGCACATGCACATGCACATGCACATGCACATGCACATGCACATGCACATGCACATGCATATACACATGCACATGCACATGCACATGCACATGCACATGCACATGCACATGCACATGCACATGCACATGCACATGCACATGCACATGCACATGCACATGCCCATGCACATGCCCATGCACATGCACATGCACATGCACATGCACATGCACATGCACATGCACATGCACATGCACATGCACATGCACATGCACATACACATGCACATGCACATGCACATGCACATGCACATGCACATGCACATGCACATGCACATGCACATGCACATGCACATGCACATGCACATGCACATGCACATGCACATGCCCATGCACATGCACATGCACATGCACATGCACATGCACATGCACATGCACATGCACATGCACATGCACATGCACATGCACATGCACATGCACATGCACATGCACATGCACATGCACATGCACATGCACATGCACATGCACATGCACATGCACATGCACATGCACATGCACATGCACATGCACATGCACATGCACATGCACATGCACATGCACATGCACATGCACATGCACATGCACATGCACATGCACATGCGCATGCACATGCACATGCACATGCACATGCACATACGCATGCACATGCGCATGCACATACACATGCTCATGCGCATGCATATGCGCATGCACATGCGCATGCACATGCGCATGCACATGCACATGCACATGCACATGCACATGCACATGCACATGCACATGCACATGCACATGCACATGCACATGCACATGCACATGCACATGCACATGCACATGCACATGCACATGCACATGCACATGCACATGCACATGCAAATGCACATGCACATGCACATGCACATGCACATGCACATGCATATGCACATGCACATGCACATGCACATGCACATGCACATGCACATGCACATGCACATGCACATGCACATGCGCATGCACATGCGCATGCACATGCACATGCACATGCACATGCTCATGCACATGCACATGCACATGCACATGCACATGCACATGCACATGCACATGCACATGCACATGCACATGCACATGCCCATGCACATGCCCATGCACATGCCCATGCACATGCACATGCACATGCACATGCCCATGCACATGCACATGCACATGCACATGCACATGCACATGCACATGCACATGCACATGCACATACGCATGCACATGCACATGCACATGCACATGCACATGCACATGCATATGCGCATGCACATGCGCATGCACATGCGCATGCACATGCGCATGCACATGCACATGCACATGCACATGCACATGCACATGCACATGCACATGCACATCCACATGCACATGCACATGCACATGCACATGCACATGCACATGCACATGCACATGCACATGCACATGCACATGCACATGCACATGCACATGCACATGCACATGCACATGCACATGCACATGCACATGCACATGCACATGCACATGCACATGCACATGCACATGCACATGCACATGCACATGCACATTCACATGCACATGCACATGCACATGCACATGCACATGCACATGCACATGCACATGCACATGCACATGCACATGCACATGCACATGCACATGCGCATGCACATGCACATGCACATGCACATGCACATGCACATGCACATGCACATGCACATGCACATGCACATGCCCATGCACATGCACATGCACATGCACATGCACATGCACATGCACATGCACATGCACATGCACATGCAAATGCACATGCACATGCACATACACATGCACATGCACATGCACATGAACATGCACATGCACATGCACATGCACATGCACATGCACATGCACATGCACATGCACATGCACATGCACATTCACATGCACATACACATGCACATGCACATGCACATGCACTTGCACATGCATATGCACATGCACATGCACATGCACATGCACATGCATATGCACATGCACATGCACATGCACATGCACATGCACATGCACATGCACATGCACATGCACATGCACATGCACATGCACATGTACATGCACATGCACATGCACATGCACATGCACATGCACATGCACATGCACATGTACATGCCCATGCACATGCACATGCACATGCACATGCACATGCACATGCACATGCACATGCCCATGCACATACACATGCACATGCACATGCACATGCACATGCACATGCACATGCACATGCATATGCACATGCACATGCACATGCACATGCACATGCACATGCACATACACATGCACATGCACATGCACATGCACATGCACATGCATATGCGCATGCACATGCGCATGCACATGCACATGCACATGCACATGCACATGCACATGCACATGCACATGCACATGCACATGCACATGCACATGCACATGCACATGCACATGCACATGCACATGCACATGCACATGCACATGCACATGCACATGCACATGCACATGCACATGCACATGCACATGCACATGCACATGCACATGCACATGCACATGCACATGCACATGCACATGCAAATGCACATGCACATGCACATGCACATGCACATGCACATGCATATGCACATGCACATGCACATGCACATGCACATGCACATGCACATGCACATGCACATGCGCATGCGCATGCGCATGCACATGCACATGCACATGCACATGCACATGCACATGCACATGCACATGCACATGCATATACACATGCACATGCACATGCACATGCACATGCACATGCACATGCACATGCACATGCACATGCACATGCACATGCACATGCACATGCACATGCACATGCACATGCCCATGCACATGCCCATGCACATGCACATGCACATGCACATGCACATGCACATGCACATGCACATGCACATGCACATGCACATGCACATGCACATACACATGCACATGCACATGCACATGCACATGCACATGCACATGCACATGCACATGCACATGCACATGCACATGCACATGCACATGCACATGCACATGCACATGCACATGCACATGCACATGCACATGCACATGCACATGCACATGCCCATGCACATGCACATGCACATGCACATGCACATGCACATGCACATGCACATGCACATGCACATGCACATGCACATGCACATGCACATGCACATGCACATGCACATGCACATGCACATGCACATGCACATGCACATGCACATGCACATGCACATGCACATGCACATGCACATGCACATGCACATGCACATGCACATGCACATTCACATGCACATGCACATGCACATGCACATGCACATGCACATGCACATGCACATGCACATGCACATGCACATGCACATGCACATGCACATGCACATGCACATGCACATGCACATGCACATGCACATGCACATGCCCATGCACATGCCCATGCACATGCACATGCACATGCACATGCACATGCACATGCACATGCACATTCACATTCACATGCACATGCACATGCACATGCACATGCACATGCACATGCACATGCACATGCACATGCACATGCACATGCACATGCACATGCACATGCACATGCACATGCACATGCACATGCACATGCACATGCACATGCATATGCAAATGCACATGCACATGCACATGCACATGCACATGCACATGCACATGCACATGCACATGCACATGCACATGCACATGCACATGCACATGCACATGCACATGCACATGCACATGCACATGCACATGCACATGCACATGCACATGCACATGCACATGCACATGCACATGCACATGCACATGCACATGCACATGCACATGTACATGCACATGCACATGCACATGCACATGCACATGCACATGCACATGCACATGCACTTGCACTTGCACATGCACATGCACATGCACATGCACATGCACATGCACATGCACATGCACATGCACATGCACATGCACATGCACATGCACATGCACATGCACATGCACATGCACATGCACATGCACATGCACATGCACATGCACATGCACATGCACATGCACATGCACATGCACATGCACATGCACATGCACATGCACATGCACATGCACATGCACATGCACATGCATATGCACATGCACATGCACATGCACATGCACATGCACATGCACATGCACATGCACATGCACATGCACATGCACATGCACATGCACATGCCCATGCCCATGCCCATGCACATGCACATGCACATGCACATGCACATGCACATGCACATGCACATGCACATGCACATGCACATGCACATGCACATGCACATGCACATGCACATGCACATGCCCATGCACATGCACATGCACATGCACATGCACATGCACATGCACATGCACATGCACATGCACATGCACATGCACATGCACATGCACATGCACATGCACATGCACATGCACATGCACATGCACATGCACATGCACATGCACATGCACATGCACATGCACATGCACATGCACATGCACATGCACATGCACATGCACATGCACATGCACATGCACATGCACATACACATGCACATGCACATGCACATGCACATGCACATACACATGCACATGCACATGCACATGCACATCCACATGCACATGCACATGCACATGCACATGCACATGCACATGCACATGCACATGCACATGCACATGCACATGCACATGCACATGCACATGCACATGCACATGCACATGCACATGCACATGCACATGCACATGCACATGCACATGCACATGCACATGCACATGCACATGCACATGCACATGCACATGCACATGCACATGCACATGCACATGCACATGCACATGCACATGCACATGCACATGCACATGCACATGCACATGCACATGCACATGCACATGCACATGCACATGCACATGCACATGCACATGCACATGCACATGCACATGCACATGCACATGCACATGAACATGCACTTGCACATGCACATGCACATGCACATGCACATGCACATGCACATGCACATGCACATGCCCATGCACATGCCCATGCACATGCACATGCACATGCACATGCACATGCACATGCACATGCACATACACATTCACATGCACATGCACATGCACATGCACATGCACATGCACATGCACATGCACATGCACATGCACATGCACATGCACATGCACATGCACATGCACATGCACATGCACATGCACATGCACATGCACATGCACATGTACATGCACATGCACATGCACATGCACATTCACATGCACATGCACATGCACATGCACATGCACATGCACATGCAAATGCACATGCACATGCACATGCACATGCACATGCACATGCACATGCACATGCACATGCACATGCACATGCACATGCACATGCACATGCACTTGCACATGCACATGCACATGCACATGCACATGCACATGCACATGCACATGCCCATGCACATGCACATGCACATGCACATGCACATGCACATGCACATGGACATGCACATGCACATGCACATGCCCATGCACATGCACATGCAAATTCACATGCACATGCACATGCACATGCACATGCACATGCACATGCACATGCACATGCACATGCACATGCACATGCACATGCACATGCACATGCACATGCACATGCACATGCACATGCACATGCACATGCACATGCACATGCACATGCACATGCACATGCACATGCACATGCACATGCACATGCACATGCACATGCACATGCACATGCACATGCACTTGCACATGCACATGCACATGCACATGCACATGCACATGCACATGCACATGCCCATGCACATGCACATGCACATGCACATGCACATGCACATGCACATGCACATGCACATGCACATGCCCATGCACATGCCCATGCACATGCACATGCAAATGCACATGCACATGCACATGCACATGCACATGCACATGCACATGCATATGCACATGCACATGCACATGCACATGCACATGCACATGCACATGCACATGCACATGCACATGCACATGCAAATGCACATGCACATGCACATGCACATGCACATGCACATGCACATGCACATGCACATGCACATGCACATGCACATGCACATGCACATGCACATGCACATGCACATGCAAATGCACATGCACATGCACATGCACATGCACATGCACATGCACATGCACATGCACATGCACATGCACATGCACATGCACATGCACATGCACATGCACATGCACATGCACATGCACATGCACATGCACATGCACATGCACATGCACATGCACATGCACATGCACATGCACATGCACATGCACATGCACATGCACATGCACATGCACATGCACATGCACATGCACATGCACATGCACATGCACATGCACATGCACATGCACATGCACATGCACATGCACATGCACATGCACATGCACATGCACATGCACATGCACATGCACATGCACATGCACATGCACATGCACATGCACATGCACATGCACATGCACATGCACATGCACATGCACATGCACATGCACATGCACATGCACATGCACATGCACATGCACATGCACATGCACATGCACATGCACATGCACATGCACATGCACATGCACATGCACATGCACATGCACATGCACATGCACATGCACATGCCCATGCCCATGCACATGCACATGCACATGCACATGCACATGCACATGCACATGCACATGCACATGCACATGCACATGCACATGCACATGCACATGCACATGCACATGCACATGCACATGCACATGCACATGCACATGCACATGCACATGCACATGCACATGCACATGCACATGCACATGCACATGCACATGCACATGCACATGCACATTGTAATGAAGCCTTTGTTAGAGAGTTGAGAGTAGACCACCCACCATACACTTAAACGCGAAATCAATACTATCTTGGATAGATGGCGGCCAATAAGGCACTGCTCAATCCACCATAATTTCAATATTAGGACTAAATGAATATGAGCCACTCGCCCTCTACGGCGTTCTCTGCCTGAGTTAATCCAAGGTGAGAGCCATTACCTGTCTGTAGCCAACCGTCCGTTATTAGCATTTATCCGTTGTGTTTCTGTCCTACCGACCGATCTATGTAATTGTCTTATATGTAATTGTGAGCGTCACCGACCGATATTTGTGAGTGTCTGACTGTGAACGTACCGCCGACCGCCGCTATATGTAACTATTTGTTATTCGTTACGTAATCGTCCATGATCTGTGTTTGTCACCGCCGTTAAAACCGCCGAACTCTCTGTTATATGTAACTGTGAAAGTACCGCCGTTGTCTGTCGACTGTGATCGTCACCGCCGATTAACTTTACATCCGCCGAACTCTTTGTTATATTGTGTGCGTATCACCGCCGATCAATGTAATTGTGAACGTTACCGCCGTCATATGTTGAGAACTATTTGTTATCTGTTATGTAATCGTCCAGTACCGACCGCTAATAGCAAATGTTTTGCTATTCCGTCTATGTGTGTTAGCGTGTACGTCGAACCGCTAACAACCGTCTCGCTCAGAACCGCTACAAATTAATTTTTCCTTCATTGTAGGGAAAAATTAATTTTCCGCTGCCCTCCGTTTGCTCTCTCTCACACTCTCGCTCTCTCGTAATAGACGCACTACCGAATATTAGCCACTGCACGTTTTTCTACCGTCTCCGTATTTAGCTATTTCTCTTTCAATGTAAAAGTGTTAGGATAATCTTCCGTTTTCGCATTTTCAGTTTTAAGAAGGGTTTTTCATATCGTAGATGCTAAAAATTTGTAAGAAGTATTTCCACCTTCCGTTTTCGCGTTTTCGATTTAGTAAACTGCTTTCTTCTCTTCTCGCTGTTAGTTAGAATACCTTTTATTCCTCTCCAACTGTAATAATAATATTCTCGCATCCGTATGTTTCCTTTTCGAAATACCAAAAATAATTGTAAATAAGTTTTTGCCCGATTTCCGTCCGACGACCTGACGCCGGCAGGTGTTAAATGTACGAATTGTTTTCACGGCCAAATAAATTGATTTTAGGATTTTCTATTTTTGAGCGTGTGTTTCATTTCTACAGACAACCCTGGTAATCTCCTGAGTTCGTAAAATTACCCAGGTATATTCCCGAGGGAGAAAACCCTTAAAAATCTGGCGCCCGAGCAAAACCGTAAAACCGACTCTTAAAACCGTTTCCCGAACTCCCGAACTCCGTCCCAGCGCCAAATCTCACTAGTAACCGCACCAAGCGCGTTACAAATTTGGCGCCCGAGCAGGGACTTCGAATTTCACTTTCGTGTAATTGTCTGTAGAAACAAACACCCAAAATGCCCCTTAAAGAAAATGCGGAAAATAAATCATCTCTCGAAATTCCGAATACCGATACTAACGATCCTCGTGTAGGTTGGATTTATAAATTAAACAAATCCGATCTACAAGCCGAAGCCGCGAAATTCCGAATAAATACAGAAGGTACCGTAGACGAATTAAGGAAACGTGTAGTGCGATTTTTACGAGACGGAACTAGTTCTCCCTGTCCTCAGGAAAAGCCGCAACCCTTTTTCGCGACCGAAACTACTCCGCCCCCACAGAACCCCGCAGTGACTAATATGATCCCTCCCGAAACTACGCCTAGTTTTACACCACTCAGGGTAAATGAATGGCGAATCGTTTTCGACGGCCGAACAGATCCGGTGACATTCATCGAACGTCTCCAGGAAATATGTACCTCGCAGAACATCCACCTCGATCGACTTCTGCCCGTAATGCCTGAATTACTACGAGGAGACCCCGCCCTGTGGTACCGAAACAACCGGCTACGAATCCAGACGTGGGAAGACTTTCTCAAGAGCTTCAGGACGTTCTACTACCCGGTCAACTACCAGATCGACCTAGAAGCCGAAATCAGCCGCCGAGTCCAGAGGGAAGACGAGCCAGTATCGAAATACATCACTGATCTTCAGACCCTCGTACGCAGACATGGACAGATGTCTCCCGAACAAGAACTTCAGTGGCTGTACCGAAACCTGAGACCTTCGTACCGACAACAAATCCGCCGGACCGACTTCGATAACATCTCATCATTCTGCGACGCGACCCGGGACTTCGAGCTGTTGAGGGAAGAGTTGAAGAGAGAGGCGGCATCCGCGCCGAAGCCGAGATCGTCTCCCGCACCGAGAGTCGAGCCGTCGACACGCAGTTTCACGCCTTCGACGAGCGCGCCGTTGCCACATCCGCCAAAAATAAATCCATCCCATCCCAGGAGGGAATCGCCGCCGCTTCCCGAACGACCGCCACCGCCGTCGCGTCCCGGACCTAGAGAAAACTTCTCATCCCGCCCCAGGACTGCCGAAAGGGACGGTCGAGCCCTACAATGTTGGAGGTGCGGGGAGGCAGGACACACCAGGAATGAGTGCAGACGTCCCTGGAAAATCTTCTGCTCACGCTGTGGCAAAGAAGGAACACTCTCTCGAGACTGCCCTTGTCCGGGAAACGAGCGACCCGCTGGACCCAATCGAGGGAGGCCCAGCGAACGCCAGCAATAACCTCGAACGAAATCGCCGTCACCGAAAGCAACGACAGCCGCCCACATCTAACAGTATCCGTCGATGGGGAACAGTATCTCGCCCTACTAGACACGGGAGCGACACGATCATATGTAGGAGATCGCATTGCTCACCGACACACCGCCGAAGAAATTACGACGGCCCGAGAGCCTCGTTCGTACGCTCGCGTCGCCAGTGGAGAGCTAGTAGATGTGCGACAGAACTTCGAGCTCACCGTCAGAATAGGAGACCACCCCATCACACACCGTTGGGGTTACATTCCTAGACTACCTTCCGACTTGATACTAGGGATGGATCTCCTAGGCCGCCTACACTTCCGATTAGACTTGGGAACCGGGAACGTCTACATGGGAAACCGAAAACTACATCTATCGCCAACATCCTCATGTACGACGATTGACGATACCGCCGATACAGAAATCCACGCGCTGAACACCGACGAGGAACGCCACCTGCAGCAATTCCTCGAGACCGAATTAAGAGCTTTCGAAGGAATACGAGGAGCGACACCACTTATTCAACATGAGATTCGTCTCCTCGATCCGACTCCAATTAAACAGCGCCACCGGCCGCAAAACCCACACATACAAGCGATCATCAACACCGAAATAGACAATATGTTGGAGGAAGGGATCATTGAGCCGTCCGAAAGCCCTTGGAGCTCGCCCGTCGTAATCGTTCGTAAGAAGGATGGAAAACCGAGATTCTGCATCGACTTCCAGAAGGTGAACGCCGTCACCCAGAATGATGCGTACCCCTTACCGTTCATCAACGCCATCCTGGACAAACTCCGAAGGGCTCGCTACATTTCCAGTATCGACCTAAGGCAGGGATACTGGCAGGTTCCGCTCACCGAGGCGAGTAAGCCGATCACCGCTTTTACTGTCCCTGGAAGAGGACTATTTCAATTCAGGGTTATGCCCTTCGGCTTACACTCCGCTCCCGCCACCTTCCAACGCTTAATGGACCGGATAATAGGACCTGAACTGGATCCGCACTGCTTTGCATACCTAGATGACATCATTGTGTTGGGCAGCACCTTCAAGGAACATCTAGAAAATCTTCGAACAGTTTTCCGGCGTTTGAGGGAAGCCAACCTTCGTTTGAACCCTGACAAATGCCAGTTCGGCCGCCGTACCCTGAAGTATCTAGGACACATGGTCACACCCGAAGGAATCACGACTGATCCTGACAAAGTTAAATCTATTCTCGAGATTCCCACGCCGCAGAACGTCCGGGACCTCCGTCGCTTCTTAGGGGTCGCTTCCTGGTACCGCCGTTTCGTCCCGAATTTTTCCCAGACCGCCCAGCCACTCAACAACTTGTTGAGGAAAGGCCGAAAGTGGAAATGGACCACGGAACAAGAGGAAGCTTTCCGGCGCCTAAAGAAGAGTTTGACCGAAGCACCCGTACTAATGTGCCCCGATTTCACTCGACCGTTTGTACTTCAGACCGACGCATCTGACGCCGGGTTAGGCAGCGTGCTAACCCAGAACACCGAACAAGGAGAACGAGTCATCGCCTATGCTAGTAGGACATTGAACGACGCCGAAAGGGCCTACTCCGTCACCGAAAAGGAATGCCTGGCCGTAGTTTGGGGCGTTGAAAAGATGCGACCCTATTTGGAAGGCTACCACTTCACAGTGAAAACCGATCACCAATCCCTGAAGTGGCTGTATAAACTGGATAGTCCGTCTGGCCGTCTCATTCGTTGGAGAATGTACCTACAACAATTTGACTTTGACATCCAGTACCGAAAAGGGAGTCTGAATCGAGTTGCCGACGCTCTGTCTCGAGCTCCGTTGCCCGATCCCGTCCTAGTTGTCGAACAAGAAGCTTCATGCTCATGGTACGACCGGAAGTTGCAGGATGTCCGTGTGAATCCCGAAGGCAACCCAGAGTATTGTGAGAAGGAGGGAAAACTGTACCGACACTTCTGGGATGCGCATGATCATAACGAGCCCGATTTGGTAGACCCCTGGAAACTATGCGTCCCGAAGCAGTCCCGAAACCGAGTGATCTCCGAAAATCACGATCAACCCACTGCAGGACACATGGGAATCGCCAAAACGACCGCCCGAATAGCGCTCCGATATTACTGGCCGGGAATGTTTAGAGACATCGCCAAGTATGTTCGGAGTTGTGAGTCATGCCAGAGATATAAGGTGCCACAACAGAAACCGCCGGGATTAATGCAACCATCCAGAAATCGGGAGCCGTGGGAAACTGTCTGCACCGACCTGATGGGACCGTTACCTCGCTCCGCAAAGGGCAATCAATACGTCGTCGTATTCCAGGACCGGTTCACCAAGTGGGTCCAGGCACGAGCGATCCGTAACGCCACCAGTCAGACCGTAACAAGAGCATTCTACGAAGAAGTGGTAACCCGTTTTGGCTGTCCTAAGACCGTACTCAGCGACAATGGAACTCAGTACACCGGCCGGCCGTTCCAGGAACTCCTGAAGGAATTTAGTATTCAACACCGCACCACACCGCCGTACACACCACAAGCCAATCCCGTTGAGAGAACGAACCGCACCCTGAAAGTTATGATAGGGCAGTTCAGCGAGAACGACCATCGCCGATGGGACGCCCATCTGCACGAATTGGTTTTTGCCATTAACACTTCCCGCCACGAGTCCACCGGTTTCACCCCGGCAATGCTGAATTTTGGCCGAGAACTTGAACCTCCACACCGACTGTTCCGAACTCTGGAGGACTCTCCGCCCACCGAACCCACCGAAACCGAGGCCGCCGAGAGGCTTGGACGTCTGGAGAGATTACGGGATGTTTTCTCTCTCGTCCGCGTCAACCTCGCCAAAGCCTTCACGACTCAGAGCCATCACTACAATCTGCGACACCGGGATTGGCGATGTCACGTGGGCGATAAAGTTCTGAAGCGCGAGGTTAATTTGTCCGATGCAGCACGCGGGTTTACCGCCAAACTCGCACCACGATACTCCGGGCCCTACACCATCGTGAAAGTCCTGTCCCCCGTGGTGTATAACTTAAAGACGGAAGGTGGATCTACAATAAAGAAGGTCCACATTAAAGATCTTAAACCGTTTTCGACAGAACATGAGTAAAACAACGCCGTTCCGCCCCCGAAATACCGCCGTCTACGACTGAAACAGCCGGGAGGCGCCGGCGCTGTAAAGGACGTTCACCCGACACAACGAAACCAGGACCCAGCGGCGTACCATCGTATTGTTAGCTGAGACCGCCGCCGACAGCACACAGCTGGATCACCGAGATCGCCGCGCCGGCCGGCGCTACGATGGATGTTCGCTCGGCAAGACGAGGCCGGCACCCAGTGGCGTAGCACCTCGTAAATCGCCTGGGTCGCCGACATCGATGAAACCGCCGCCAACCGACTGCTACTAAGTTAAGAATCAACGAGAATAATTAATTATGGTCTTCTTTTTTAGGATAATGGACGAGCTGAACTCAGAAGTCATCCTGGCGCTCGAGGACGCCCTGCGTGAGGAGTTGGATGGGGAGACCCGAGGCGCTCGACCAACAACGGCCGATGCTGTCGCCCAGACCGAAGCCGCCCTTCCCCGGCCACACTCCGACACCGAATTTACCGACGCCGCCGCGCAGACCACGGCAGGGCCTCCCTGGTCACAAAGTGTGACGGTTGACGCCGCCGTACAGACTACCCCTCCCCCGAAGACACCCGAGGAACAGGCCAGAGAATGGGCCTCTACCCGCCAGGGGAGAAGAAATCTGCGGACGGCCTACCGCAGAGGTTTCCTGCGCCGCATATACCAGGGCCCGAACAGTACGTACGTGGGTGACCTAATGCCCAGCGCGGACGACGACCCGTTCCCGGCGCTGGCAGCCCTTGAGCTCCTGGAGGCAGAGTTCCGGGTAGGGGAGTCGGATTATCAAACGCATGGAACAGCGACGACCAACGCCGCGCCGACCACCGTCGCGTCGTCCGCCACCGGAAGAGAGAATAACATAACTCTGACGCCGCCCGCTGTCACCCGGATACCCATCGCCGCCGACACATGCTGGAGATGTGGAGGTTCGGGGCACCAACGGGAGAGCTGCCGCAATCCGGGTATGGTGTTCTGCTCCAGATGCGGCCTTGTCGGACAACTTTCCAGGGACTGCCGCTGTCGACACCGCACCCGAGTAGCAAAACCATAATTTTTATTTTCTTTATTTTTTTTATTATTGGGTAATTTGTTATTTAATTAGAATTTATGACATGGGAAAATTTTTTTTTTGGAGTGCGAGAAAAGGGTGGGTCTTGTGAAAATAGGTTACGGGTATCTTTAAATGCGTTTTTTTTAATTACCTGGGGATAAACTCGGAAATTTGACTTTATTTTTAGGGACCCATCCGGGTTTAAGAATTAATTTTTTTGTTTGTAAATAGGAACACGTGCAACCGTTTAAAACCGCGAAAAGTTTCGGCACCTGATCCGCCGATGTTATCGAGACGAAAAGCAATAATTTCCGTATGCCACCGTTACAATTATTGCTTTTCTTGAGAAGGAAAGGGGGGGATGTAATGAAGCCTTTGTTAGAGAGTTGAGAGTAGACCACCCACCATACACTTAAACGCGAAATCAATACTATCTTGGATAGATGGCGGCCAATAAGGCACTGCTCAATCCACCATAATTTCAATATTAGGACTAAATGAATATGAGCCACTCGCCCTCTACGGCGTTCTCTGCCTGAGTTAATCCAAGGTGAGAGCCATTACCTGTCTGTAGCCAACCGTCCGTTATTAGCATTTATCCGTTGTGTTTCTGTCCTACCGACCGATCTATGTAATTGTCTTATATGTAATTGTGAGCGTCACCGACCGATATTTGTGAGTGTCTGACTGTGAACGTACCGCCGACCGCCGCTATATGTAACTATTTGTTATTCGTTACGTAATCGTCCATGATCTGTGTTTGTCACCGCCGTTAAAACCGCCGAATTCTCTGTTATATGTAACGGTGAAAGTACCGCCGTTGTCTGTCGACTGTGATCGTCACCGCCGATTAACTTTACATCCGCCGAACTCTTTGTTATATGTAATTGTGTGCGTATCACCGCCGATCAATGTAATTGTGAACGTTACCGCCGTCATATGTTGAACTATTTGTTATCTGTTATGTAATCGTCCAGTACCGACCGCTAATAGCAAATGTTTTGCTATTCCGTCTATGTGTGTTAGCGTGTACGTCGAACCGCTAACAACCGTCTCGCTCAGAACCGCTACAAATTAATTTTTCCTTCATTGTAGGGAAAAATTAATTTTCCGCTGCCCTCCGTTTGCTCTCTCTCACACTCTCGCTCTCTCGTAATAGACGCACTACCGAATATTAGCCACTGCACGTTTTTCTACCGTCTCCGTATTTAGCTATTTCTCTTTCAATGTAAAAGTGTTAGGATAATCTTCCGTTTTCGCATTTTCAGTTTTAAGAAGGGTTTTTCATATCGTAGATGCTAAAAATTTGTAAGAAGTATTTCCACCTTCCGTTTTCGCGTTTTCGATTTAGTAAACTGCTTTCTTCTCTTCTCGCTGTTAGTTAGAATACCTTTTATTCCTCTCCAACTGTAATAATAATATTCTCGCATCCGTATGTTTCCTTTTCGAAATACCAAAAATAATTGTAAATAAGTTTTTGCCCGATTTCCGTCCGACGACCTGACGCCGGCAGGTGTTAAATGTACGAATTGTTTTCACGGCCAAATAAATTGATTTTAGGATTTTCTATTTTTGAGCGTGTGTTTCATTTCTACAGACAACCCTGGTAATCTCCTGAGTTCGTAAAATTACCCAGGTATATTCCCGAGGGAGAAAACCCTTAAAAATCTGGCGCCCGAGCAAAACCGTAAAACCGACTCTTAAAACCGTTTCCCGAACTCCCGAACTCCGTCCCAGCGCCAAATCTCACTAGTAACCGCACCAAGCGCGTTACAATGCACATGCACATGCACATGCACATGCACATGCACATGCACATGCACATGCACATGCACATGCACATGCACATGCACATGCACATGCACATGCACATGCACATGCACATGCACATGCACATGCACATGCACATGCACATGCACATGCACATGCACATGCACATGCACATGCACATGCACATGCACATGCACATGCACATGCACATGCACATGCACATGCACATGCACATGCACATGCACATGCACATGCACATGCACATGCACATGCACATGCATATGCAAATGCACATGCACATGCACATGCACATGCACATGCACATGCACATGCACATGCACATGCACATGCACATGCACATGCACATGCACATGCACATGCACATGCACATGCACATGCACATGCACATGCACATGCACATGCACATGCACATGCACATGCACATGCACATGCACATGCACATGCACATGCACATGCACATGCACATGCACATGCACATGCACATGCACATGCACATGCACATGCACATGCACATGCACATGCACATGCACATGCACATGCACATGCACATGCACATGCACATGCACATGCACATGCACATGCACATGCACATGCACATGCACATGCACATGCACATGCAAATGCACATGCACATGCACAT
>CAMIUK010000072.1:0-29220 GCA_946251905.1 Cryptocephalus moraei
CATGCACATGCACATGCACATGCACATGCACATGCACATGCACATGCACATGCACATGCACATGCACATGCACATGCACATGCACATGCACATGCACATGCACATGCACATGCACATACACATGCACATGCACATGCACATGCACATGCACATGCACATGCACATGCACATGCACATGCACATGCACATGCACATGCACATGCACATGCACATGCACATGCACATGCACATGCACATGCACATGCACATGCACATGCACATGCACATGCACATGCACATGCACATGCACATACAAATGCACATGCACATGCACATGCACATACACATGCACATGCACATGCACATGCACATGCACATGCACATGCACATGCACATGCACATGCACATGCACATGCACATTCACATGCACATGCACATGCACATGCACATGCACATGCACATGCACAAGCACATGCACATGCACATGCACATGCACATGCACATGCACATGCACATGCACATGCACATGCACATGCACATGTACATGCACATGCACATGCACATGCACATGCACATGCACATGCACATGCACATGCACATGCACATGCACATGCACATGCACATGCACATGCACATGCACATGCACATGCACATGCACATGCACATGCACATGCACATGCACATGCACATGCACATGCACATGCACATGCACATGCACATGCACATGCACATGCACATGCACATGCACATGCACATGCACATGCACATGCACATGCACATGCACATGCACATGCACATGCACATGCACATGCACATGCACATGCACATGCACATGCACATGCACATGCACATGCACATGCACATGCACATGCACATGCACATGCACATGCACATGCACATGCACATGCACATGCACATGCACATGCACATGCACATGCACATGCACATGCACATGCACATGCACATGCACATGCACATGCACATGCACATACACATGCACATGCACATGCACATGCACATGCACATGCACATGCACATGCACATGCACATGCACATGCACATGCACATGCACATGCACATGCACATGCACATGCACATGCACATGCACATGCACATGCACATGTACATGCACATGCACATGCACATGCACATGCACATGCACATGCACATGCACATGCACATGCACATGCACATGCACATGCACATGCACATGCACATGCACATGCACATGCACATGCACATGCACATGCACATGCACATGCACATGCACATGCACATGCACATGCACATGCACATGCACATGCACATGCACATGCACATGCACATGCACATGCACATGCACATGCACATGCACATGCACATGCACATGCACATGCACATGCACATGCACATGCACATGCACATGCACATGCACATGCACATGCACATGCACATGCATATGCACATGCACATGCACATGCACATGCACATGCACATGCACATGCACATGCACATGCACATGCACATGCACATGCACATGCACATTTACATGCACATGCACATGCACATACACATGCACATGCACATGCACATGCACATGCACATGCACATGCACATGCACATGCACATGCACATGCACATGCACATGCACATGCACATGCACATGCACATGCACATGCACATGCACATGCACATGCACATGCACATGCACATGCACATGCACATGCACATGCACATGCACATGCACATGCACATGCACATGCACATGCACATGCACATGCACATGCACATGCACATGCACATGCACATGCACATGCACATGCACATGCACATGCACATGCACATGCACATGCACATGCACATGCACATTCACATGCACATGCACATGCACATGCACATGCACATGCACATGCACATGCACATGCACATGCACATGCACATGCACATGCACATGCACATGCACATGCACATGCACATGCACATTCGCATGCACATGCACATGCACATGCACATGCACATGCACATGCACATGCACATGCACATGCACATGCACATGCACATGCACATGCACATGCACATGCACATGCACATGCACATGCACATGCACATGCACATGCACATGCACATGCACATGCACATGCACATGCACATGCACATGCACATGCACATGCACATGCACATGCACATGCACATGCACATGCACATGCACATGCACATGCACATGCACATGCACATGCACATGCACATGCACATGCACATGCACATGCACATGCACATGCACATGCACATGCACATGCACATGCACATGCACATGCACATGCACATGCACATGCACATGCACATGCACATGCACATGCACATGCACATGCACATGCACATGCACATGCACATGCACATGCACATGCACATGCCCATGCACATGCACATGCACATGCACATGCACATGCACATGCACATGCACATGCACATGCACATGCACATGCACATGCACATGCACATGCACATGCACATGCACATGCACATGCACATGCACATGCACATGCACATGCACATGCACATGCACATGCACATGCACATGCACATGCACATACACATGCACATACACATGCACATGCACATACACATGCACATGCACATGCACATGCACATGCACATGCACATGAACATGCACATGCACATGAACATGCACATGCACATGCACATGCACATGCACATGCACATGCACATGCACATGCACATGCACATGCACATGCACATGCACATGCACATGCACATGCACATGCACATGCACATGCACATGCACATGCACATGCACATGCACATGCACATGCACATGCACATGTACATGCACATGCACATGCACATGCACATGCACATGCACATGCACATGCACATGCACATGCACATGCACATGCACATGCACATGCACATTCGCATGCACATGCACATGCACATGCACATGCACATGCACATGCACATGCACATGCACATGCACATGCACATGCACATGCACATGCACATGCACATGCACATGCACATGCACATGCACATGCACATGCACATGCACATGCACATGCACATGCACATGCACATGCACATGCACATGCACATGCACATGCACATGCACATGCACATGCACATGCACATGCACATGCACATGCACATGCACATGCACATGCACATGCACATGCACATGCACATGCACATGCACATGCACATGCACATGCACATGCACATGCACATGCACATGCACATGCACATGCACATGCACATGCACATGCACATGCACATGCACATGCACATGCACATGCACATGCACATGCACATGCACATGCACATGCACATGCACAAGCACATGCACATGCACATGCACATGCACATGCACATGCACATGCACATGCACATGCACATGCACATGTACATGCACATGCACATGCACATGCACATGCACATGCACATGCACATGCACATGCACATGCACATGCACATGCACATGCAAATGCACATGCACATGCACATGCACATGCACATGCACATGCACATGCACATGCACATGCACATGCACATGCACATGCCCATGCACATGCACATGCACATGCACATGCACATGCACATGCACATGCACATGCACATGCACATGCACATGCACATGCACATGCACATGCACATGCACATGCACATGCACATGCACATGCACATGCACATGCACATGCACATGCACATGCACATGCACATGCACATGCACATGCACATTCGCATGCACATGCACATGCACATGCACATGCACATGCACATGCACATGCACATGCACATGCACATGCACATGCACATGCACATGCACATGCACATGCACATGCACATGCACATGCACATGCACATGCACATGCACATGCACATGCACATGCACATGCACATGCACATGCACATGCACATGCACATGCACATACACATGCACATGCACATGCACATGCACATACACATGCACATGCACATGCACATGCACATGCACATGCACATGCACATGCACATGCACATGCACATGCACATGCACATGCACATGCACATGCACATGCACATGCACATGCACATGCACATGAACATGCACAAGCACATGCACATGCACATGCACATGCACATACACATGCACATGCACATGCACATGCACATGTACATGCACATGCACATGCAAATGCACATGCACATGCACATGCACATGCACATGCACATGCACATGCACATGCACATGCACATGCACATGCACATGCACATGCACATGCACATGCACATGCACATGCACATGCACATGCACATGCACATGCACATGCACATGCACATGCACATGCACATGCACATGCACATGCACATGCACATGCACATGCACATGCACATGCACATGCACATGCACATGCACATGCACATGCACATGCACATGCACATGCACATGCACATGCACATGCACATGCACATGCACATGCACATGCACATGCACATGCACATGCACATGCACATGCACATGCACATGCACATGCACATGCACATGCACATGCACATGCCATGCACATGCACATGCACATGCACATGCACATGCACATGCACATGCACATGCACATGCACATGCACATGCACATGCACATGCACATGCACATGCACATGCACATGCACATGCACATGCACATGCACATGCACATGCACATGCACATGCACATGCACATGCACATGCACATGCACATGCACATGCACATGCACATGCACATACACATGCACATGCACATGCACATGCACATACACATGCACATGCACATGCACATGCACATGCACATGCACATGCACATGCACATGCACATGCACATGCACATGCACATGCACATGCACATGCACATGCACATGCACATGCACATGCACATGCACATGCACATGCACATGCACATGCACATGCACATGCACATGCACATGCACATGCACATGCACATGCACATGCACATGCACATGCACATGCACATGCACATGCACATGCACATGCACATGCACATGCACATGCACATGCACATGCACATGCACATGCACATGCACATGCACATGCACATGCACATGCACATGCACATTCGCATGCACATGCACATGCACATGCACATGCACATGCACATGCACATGCACATGCACATGCACATGCACATGCACATGCACATGCACATGCACATGCACATGCACATGCACATGCACATGCACATGCACATGCACATGCACATGCACATGCACATGCACATGCACATGCACATGCACATGCACATGCACATGCACATACACATGCACATGCACATGCACATGCACATACACATGCACATGCACATGCACATGCACATGCACATGCACATGCACATGCACATGCACATGCACATGCACATGCACATGCACATGCACATGCACATGCACATGCACATGCACATGCACATGCACATGCACATGCACATGCACATGCACATGCACATGCACATGCACATGCACATGCACATGCACATGCACATGCACATGCACATGCACATGCACATGCACATGCACATGCACATGCACATGCACATGCACATGCACATGCACATGCACATGCACATGCACATGCACATGCACATGCACATGCACATGCACATGCACATGCACATGCACATGCACATGCACATGCACATGCACATGCACATGCACATGCACATGCACATGCACATGCACATGCACATGCACATGCACATGCACATGCACATGCACATGCACATGCACATGCACATGCACATGCACATGCACATGCACATGCACATGCACATGCACATGCACATGCACATGCACATGCACATGCACATGCACATGCACATGCACATGCACATGCACATGCACATGCACATGCACATGCACATGCACATGCACATGCACATACACATGCACATGCACATGCACATGCACATGCACATGCACATGCACATGCACATGCACATGCACATGCACATGCACATGCACATGCACATGCACATGCACATGCACATGCACATGCACATGCACATGCACATGCACATGCACATGCACATGCACATGCACATGCACATGCACATGCACATGCACATGCACATGCACATGCACATGCACATGCACATGCACATGCACATGCACATGCACATGCACATGCACATGCACATGCACATGCACATGCACATGCACATGCACATGCACATGCACATGCACATGCACATGCACATGCACATGCACATGCACATGCACATGCACATGCACATGCACATGCACATGCACATGCACATGCACATGCACATGCACATGCACATGCACATGCACATGCACATGCACATGCACATGCACATGCACATGCACATGCACATGCACATGCACATGCACATGCACATGCACATGCACATGCACATGCACATGCACATGCACATGCACATGCACATGCACATGCACATGCACATGCACATGCACATGCACATGCACATGCACATGCACATGCACATGCACATGCACATGCACATGCACATGCACATGCACATGCACATGCACATGCACATGCACATGCACATGCACATGCACATGCACATGCACATGCACATGCACATGCACATGCACATGCACATGCACATGCACATGCACATGCACATGCACATGCACATGCACATGCACATGCACATGCACATGCACATGCACATGCACATGCACATGCACATGCACATGCACATGCACATGCACATGCACATGCACATGCACATGCACATGCACATGCACATGCACATGCACATGCACATGCACATGCACATGCACATGCACATGCACATGCACATGCACATGCACATGCACATGCACATGCACATGCACATGCACATGCACATGCACATGCACATGCACATGCACATGCACATGCACATGCACATGCACATGCACATGCACATGCACATGCACATGCACATGCACATGCACATGCACATGCACATGCACATGCACATGCACATGCACATGCACATGCACATGCACATGCACATGCACATGCACATGCACATGCACATGCACATGCACATGCACATGCACATGCACATGCACATGCACATGCACATGCACATGCACATGCACATGCACATGCACATGCACATGCACATGCACATGCACATGCACATGCACATGCACATGCACATGCACATGCACATGCACATGCACATGCACATGCACATGCACATGCACATGCACATGCACATGCACATGCACATGCACATGCACATGCACATGCACATGCACATGCACATGCACATGCACATGCACATGCACATGCACATGCACATGCACATGCACATGCACATGCACATGCACATGCACATGCACATGCACATGCACATGCACATGCACATGCACATGCACATGCACATGCACATGCACATGCACATGCACATGCACATGCACATGCACATGCACATGCACATGCACATGCACATGCACATGCACATGCACATGCACATGCACATGCACATGCACATGCACATGCACATGCACATGCACATGCACATGCACATGCACATGCACATGCACATGCACATGCACATGCACATGCACATGCACATGCACATGCACATGCACATGCACATGCACATGCACATGCACATGCACATGCACATGCACATGCACATGCACATGCACATGCACATGCACATGCACATGCACATGCACATGCACATGCACATGCACATGCACATGCACATGCACATGCACATGCACATGCACATGCACATGCACATGCACATGCACATGCACATGCACATGCATATGCACATGCACATGCACATGCACATGCACATGCACATGCACATGCACATGCACATGCACATGCACATGCACATGCACATGCACATGCACATGCACATGCACATGCACATACACATGCACATGCACATGCACATGCACATGCACATGCACATGCACATGCACATGCACATGCACATGCACATGCACATGCACATGCACATGCACATGCACATGCACATGCACATGCACATGCACATGCACATGCACATGCACATGCACATGCACATGCACATGCACATGCACATGCACATGCACATGCACATGCACATGCACGTGCACATGCACATGCACATGCACATGCACATGCACATGCACATGCACATGCACATGCACATGCACATGCACATGCACATGCACATGCACATGCACATGCACATGCACATGCACATGCACATGCACATGCACATGCACATGCACATGCACATGCACATGCACATGCACATGCACATGCACATGCACATGCACATGCACATGCACATGCACATGCACATGCACATGCACATTCGCATGCACATGCACATGCACATGCACATGCACATGCACATGCACATGCACATGCACATGCACATGCACATGCACATGCACATGCACATGCACATTCACATGCACATGCACATGCACATGCACATGCACATGCACATGCACATGCACATGCACATGCACATGCACATGCACATGCACATGCACATGCACATGCACATGCACATGCACATGCACATGCACATGCACATGCACATGCACATGCACATGCACATGCACATGCACATACACATGCACATGCACATGCACATGCACATGCACATGCACATGCACATGCACATGCACATGCACATGCAAATGCACATGCCCATGCACATGCACATGCACATGCACATGCACATGCACATTTACATGCACATGCACATGCACATGCACATGCACATGCACATGCACATGCACATGCACATGCACATGCACATGCACATGCACATGCACATGCACATGCACATGCACATGCACATGCACATGCACATGCACATGCACATGCACATGCACATGCACATGCACATGCACATGCACATGCACATGCACATGCACATGCACATGCACATGCACATGCACATGCACATGCACATGCACATGCACATGCACATGCACATGCACATGCACATGCACATGCACATGCACATGCACATGCACATGCACATGCACATGCACATGCACATGCACATGCACATGCACATGCACATGCACATGCACATGCACATGCACATGCACATACAAATGCACATGCACATGCACATGCACATGCACATGCACATGCACATGCACATGCACATGCACATGCACATGCACATGCACATGCCCATTCACATGCACATGCACATGCACATGCACATTCACATGCACATGCACATGCACATGCACATGCACATGCACATGCACATGCACATGCACATGCACATGCACATGCACATGCACATGCACATGCACATGCACATGCACATGCACATGCACATGCACATGCACATGCACATGCACATGCACATGCACATGCACATGCACATGCACATGCACATGCACATGCACATGCACATGCACATGCACATGCACATGCACATGCACATGCACATGCACATGCACATGCACATGCACATGCACATGCACATGCACATGCACATGCACATGCACATGCACATGCACATGCACATGCACATGCACATGCACATGCACATGCACATGCACATGCACATGCACATGCACATGCACATGCACATGCACATGCACATGCACATGCACATGCACATGCACATGCACATGCACATGCACATGCACATGCACATGCACATGCACATGCACATGCACATGCACATGCACATGCACATGCACATGCACATGCACATGCACATGCACATGCACATGCACATGCACATGCACATGCACATGCACATGCACATGCACATGCACATGCACATGCACATGCACATGCACATGCACATGCACATGCACATGCACATGCACATGCACATGCACATGCACATGCACATGCACATGCACATGCACATGCACATGCACATGCACATGCACATGCACATGCACATGCACATGCACATGCACATGCACATGCACATGCACATGCACATGCACATGCACATGCACATGCACATGCACATGCACATGCACATGCACATGCACATGCACATGCACATGCACATGCACATGCACATGCACATGCACATGCACATGCACATACACATGCACATGCACATGCACATGCACATGCACATGCACATGCACATGCACATGCACATGCACATGCACATGCACATGCACATGCACATGCACATGCACACATGCACATGCACATGCACATGCACATGCACATGCACATGCACATACACATGCACATGCACATGCACATGCACATGCACATGCACATGCACATGCACATGCACATGCACATGCACATGCACATGCACATGCACATGCACATGCACATGCACATGCACATGCACATGCACATGCACATGCACATGCACATGCACATGCACATGCACATGCACGTGCAAATGCACATGCACATGCACATGCACATGCACATGCACATGCACATGCACATGCACATGCACATGCACATGCACATGCACATGCACATGCACATGCACATGCACATGCACATGCACATGCACATGCACATGCACATGCACATGCACATGCACATGCACATGCACATGCACATGCACATGCACATGCACATGCACATGCACATGCACATGCACATGCACATGCACATGCACATGCACATGCACATGCACATGCACATGCACATGCACATGCACATGCACATGCACATGCACATGCACATACACATGCACATGCACATACACATGCACATGCACATGCACATGCACATGCACATGCACATGCACATGCACATGCACATGCACATGCACATGCACATGCACATGCACATGCACATGCACATGCACATGCACATGCACATGCACATGCACATGCACATGCACATGCACATGCACATGCACATGCACGTGCACATGCACGTGCACATGCACATGCACATGCACATGCACGTGCACATGCACGTGCACATGCACATGCACATGCACATGCACGTGCACATGCACGTGCACTTGCACATGCACATGCACATGCACATGCACATGCACTTGCACATGCACATGCACATGCACATGCACGTGCATGCGCATGCACGTGCATGTGCATGTGCATGTGCATGTGCATGTGCATGTGCATGTGCATGTGCATGTGCATGTGCATGTGCATGTGCATGTGCATGTGCATGTGCATGTGCATGTGCATGTGCATGTGCATGTGTATGTGCATGTGCATGTGCATGTGCATGTGCATGTGCATGTGCATGTGCATGTGTATGTGCATGTGAATGTGCATGTGCATGTGCATGTGCATGTGCATGTGCATGTGCATGTGCATGTGCATGTGCATGTGCATGTGCATGTGCATGTGCATGTGCATGTGCATGTGCATGTGCATGTGCATGTGCATGTGCATGTGCATGTGCATGTGCATGTGCATGTGCATGTGCATGTGCATGTGCATGTGCATGTGCATGTGCATGTGCATGTGCATGTGCATGTGCATGTGCATGTGCATGTGCATGTGCATGTGCATGTGCATGTGCATGTGCATGTGCATGTGCATGTGCATGTGCATGTGCATGTGCATGTGCATGTGCATGTGCATGTGCATGTGCATGTGCATGTGCATGTGCATGTGCATGTGCATGTGCATGTGCATGTGCATGTGCATGTGCATGTGCATGTGCATGTGCATGTGCATGTGCATGTGCATGTGCATGTGCATGTGCATGTGCATGTGCATGTGCATGTGCATGTGCATGTGCATGTGCATGTGCATGTGCATGTGCATTTGCATGTGCATGTGCATGTGCATGTGCATGTGCATGTGCATGTGCATGTGCATGTGCATGTGCATGTGCATTTGCATGTGCATGTGCATGTGCATGTGCATGTGCATGTGCATGTGCATGTGCATATTATTATGGCAACCGTTGCCATAATTATATAAATTCGTGAAAAGTGTAAGACGATGCCATAAATATTGCGGGACGGGAAAAAGTGTGTGTGTGAGGTGTCACAAATATTTCAATTCAAACAGTGTGTTAAAGCGGTGTTGCCGTTTTGATTTCTTATTCTGTATTTGAAGAATATTGAATTAATTTCAAGATAGCAGCCAAATTGTTTCCATCCACCGTCTGTAATAAGACTAAGCCGTTGAAACTTTAAAAAGACACAATTTTATTAAACCCCTTAGTGATGTTAACGATTGATTAATGATTAATGGTAGTGGTGTGTCCAAAATTAGGTCTCCATTTAAAAATTTCACTTGACGATTCCTTAACTACAGTACTTAAAATGTTAGACAAATGTTAACTTAAAAAAGACTTAAAATGTTGGAATATGAGTAGCATATATACAAATGATATTTATGTATTTCATCATATGTGTAAATACAACTCTACATACGTTTATTTCAATACTTGACCACACTGCTAATCGGAAGGAGGAGTTTTTTTGAAAGATTTGGGGGTAATTCCAAGTCCATTTTATTGATGTAAATCAATAAATTTTTTCTAAATTTTCGACACGTGTTATGAAATTACTTGTTTTTTGAAGAAAAGGAGTTTTTAAATTTTGCTCGAGCAACGGATTTGTGTTAAAATTGAATGTAAATTTGTTACTGTACTTTCAAATGTCTAAAAACAGGAATATCTACTTAGTAAGTATTTTATTACTTTTCTTTAACTAAAACAAATAAAATTCTGAGAGTATAAAAACTAACAAAAATTTTAAGGTGCTGCTGATAAACAAATAGAAAACATATAACTTTTACGGTTCCTTAAATATTAATTGGCCATCAAGAAAGTTCATCTTGTAAAAACGTAGATTTTCACTCTAATTATAGACCATCCCTACCTTTACTAATATTACTTTATTTAAAAAAAAACTTAAACATGTTTTCATTTAAAACTTTCAGTTTATTAAAAAATAAATTTCCAACTTTGCCACCTCTAGTATTTCGTAGTTATAAAAAAGGTATAAGTAAAAACTAATTTTATTGTACACTAGACAGTTAATAAGACAATAACTATTTTTATGGTATGTAGCTCAGAGCAAACAAAGTGAAAAATATAACAAATATACACATATTATACTCCATATAACCGTAACAAAAATAAAATTCCAAAGTAAAGTATTAGGCGCGTTCCCTAAATGTTAATTGGCGCCTTTATAAGGACTAGTGAAGAATGTATTAAACTACATAATCTTGAAAAAATAGTGAAAAAAAGCAAAAAAATGTACTATAAAATGTAACTTAAGAAATAAAACCTTAAGTCCACATTTTTTATAAAATTCCTTTCAATGTTCAGAGAAATTCATTCAGGTTCTTGAATGAACACTGATATCACCGGAAACTAAAAATCGCCAGCGGGGTCTTACTTAGCTAAACTTTGAATTTGTAAGAAAAAAAGGGCGCATTAACAATACTAAATCACATGTATTATTTAATGCTACATTATATAGTATATCAGATAAATATCACTGAAATAAAATCAGAGTTTCATCTACTAGTTTTTAATAACATTTTGCTTAAATTTTGTAATTTTATCTCAGGTTTTTAAAAAATATCAATAGAATATGCTCTTCAGACGAGGCCGTGTTAATAGCAGATAAGAAGGACCGCTTTCAACAATTAGTGCGCCAATTTAACTTGACAACTAAGGGATGCAACATGCAGATATCAACACAAAAAACGAAATGCATGGTTATAGCCAGAGAACCAAGACGCTGTAAGTTACATTTTGAGAATTCAACAATAGAACAGGCGATGCACTTTAAATACCTAGGAACTAAAATCTTGAGTCATCGCGGTACTTTTAACTAGGGAAAATTACATTACACAAAAGCAATACAAGTGGCTAGCCAGAGAGACTACATATAGAAAACAAATATATGAAAATAGAAGCAAAAATACGACATAAGGCCATAGTAAGACCAATATGAACATATATGCCACCGAAACAAAGGCAGAAACGAAAAATGCAAAACAAAAACATAAGAGCAAAAGAAATGAAGGTAGTGAGATAAATATTACGTGCATATCTGCGAGGCAGGAAAACAAACAACTCTATCAAACAACGATATAATATCCAAGACGTGACAAAATAGAGTAAAAAAAGGAAGAAAAGTGTAGAGAACATGTGGAGAGGATGACAGAAGAAAGACCAGTCAGAAATTGGATAAACAGACGACCAACAGGACAAAAACTCCTCTGAAAACCACCCATTAGATGGGCCAAATGCTGGTCCTCTTCGTCAACTGAATGAGGCTTGGCAAAGAGGGGAACCTCCTGGTAACAGTAAGAAGAATCAATCCATTTTTCACAATCTGCCATTTGCTATAGTATAAAATATTGAATTAGTATAAAAAATGACATTTTTTATACTAATTCTAAAAATTTGATAACAGCTTCTGTTTCTTGTTGCATCCATGGTGTTGGCTTAACTTTGTGCTTGATTTAGTTTAAAACAGGGAGACAAATAAAATAGCTTACTTTTAATGAAAAACCATTTTCCTTATGCTAAACTGGCAGTTATAGCACACAATAAAATTCACCTAGGACACTATTTTGTACACGAGGCATTTCACGTGAAGCGGATAACTAGAAAAACGTAACAACTAGAAATTCGTTCACATCCGGGATATTTGTACTCCTGGAGGGCGTGAAAGTAAACACATTTTTTTGTACCAGATTTAGTTGTCAGGTTGTGGCTTCCAGGTAATTAATAAAATTTTAGATAGCTAGTTTTAAGAAAATATTTGAAGTAACTAATCAATAATTAGATATTTCAATGAAGTTCCATAGAAAATATCTACTGTTTTTGCGAACATGGAATCAGATTCAAAATTTCATTTTTTTTTTGTACCTATAGAACATTGGAAGTGAATATTTCAAATCTAAATTATAGTAACTTTCACCAGCCTTCTTTAAAATCATTTTAAATTCAAAATACAGCCTCAGGTATGTTGATATTACACTAACAGTTTCGAAACATGATCAGCATTCGTTTAGAAGGTACAGGACTTCATGTACAAAGGCAAGCGATGAGCGCCGCACTTGGCACATGCATAATTTAACATGTTTACTCGAAAAGTAAAAAAGTTGCACAGCTTTATTACAACAACCGAAAGCCTACTTGTTAAATGTATTGTCGGTGTTAGTTCAAATTATTGTAAAACAGTAAAAATTACAAATTGAACTTTTTCTTCTATTGTTACGAGACTGTTTCATTTTATCCTATTATTTTAATAGGTACCTATTAAAAATGGATTTACAACAATATAAACAGATAATAATATATGGCAGTGTTCTTACAAAGTTCTCATGTAAATAGGTTGACTAATGCATACGTCAGGTTAGGCTCCCAGTGCGTGACTTTGAACGTTAAGTCTGGTATCTCCTAAACCAATATAGATCCCATTTTGAACCTTCTTGGGTAATATCTACTATTGGACTATATTTTGGAATTTAAATAATTTAAGAAAGACTTGGTGAGCTTGCTGTAGTTTGGATTTGAAATATTCATTTCCTGTTTTTTTTTTTGTGAAAAGAGTTTCCAAGTTTTGAATCTGATTCTATAATTGAGAACAGTAGTGAAATGGCTGAATGAACATTTTAAGTATTTTATTATACATTGGTTAATGCTAACAACAGTTTCATAAAATTATCTACTTCAGATTTCACCAAATTTTTTTGTAGTTCCATAAGTTTACAACTACGTCTCATACAAAACTAAAATTGTATATTGGCATTCAGGTCTTCTAGGATTACAATACCGTGAATATGAACGAATTTTAGGTCGTCAGTGTATTCGTTGTCCGTCTCACGTCAAATGCCCTACATGATAATTACAAAATTATACAACAATTAAAAAACTTATTACGCTTGTTGCTAACTCCCAGGGGTGTTGGCTAGCTATACTCAAATGAAAAATAAACAGGTCAAAAAATCAACAGATTCCCAAAAAACCCATTTAGAATTTTTTGAACTAACCGTCTCCCCAAAATTTCGTTATAGGAATATATTTCTTTTAAATGCACATCTACATTTCATTTCTAGAATAATTTCCTACAACGATTTGTTAAGAGTGGGTTTGTTTAAATTATTTCTAAAATTATGTTTTTGGAAGTAATATACCTGAATCAATCCCTACAAGGTTTTATTTTCAGCAGCAGGACTCACATTACTAAATGAATCTTTACAGGTCTTTTTTGAAAAAACGGAATTGTTGAATAAATTACTAACAGGGCATTTTGTTAAATAAAATTAAAATAAATATTAAAATTAATTAATTAATTAATTAATTAAATAAAATAAATAAATTTCTACGCCTGTATTTTAGGGAGTGCGATGGTTAGACTTTATACAACTTTTTTGGGAAGTGAGATGTTCAAATTAATGACTACAAAGGATATTTGTCGAGTACGATGGATTAATAAATTTCTTACACTGTTTTGCAGGGATTGGGGATTATTAAGTAAAGCTCTAGAAATGATCCTGGGCAGTGGGATGATAGAATAAAGTTATACAATTTTTTTTTGAAGAGTGGGATGGTACAACAGCATATCTGCTGTTAGTTTTATGTCCTGTTTATTTTTTTATTTGTACAGACATACATTGTGGTGATGAAGTAAAGGACAAAATTCATAATTACGTTATTTAATGTTTACAAGGAAAACGCCCTGACAAGCCAATTAATTTTTTTCTTTATGCACCTTACGAAATAACATTTTTACTTACTGCGTCATGTACTTTTGCACAATGACGTCACCTTTTCTTTTAAGTGACCACCTCATTTTTCTCCTCGTTTTTACTAGATGGTCCAGCTATTTTCATGATGATGTAAAAACTGTTACCTTATGTAACTAATTCTTTTATAAAATAAAACAGAAGAATGTAAGACGAAAATCTCAATAACAGCCCAAGAAGAATCAAAATTTATATCAAATTATAATATTATTATGTTAGACACAAAAACTTGTTTGTGCAAATTAGCGATATCAGATTTGTATCGCTTTTGACGGATAAAACAAAAGCTAATATTGTAAATTTTATTATTAAAAAGTAAAAATTATTCTTTTTAATTAAATTATTTAATGATGCAATTTAGAGTGAATTAAAATCTATTTAATGTTCATAGCTTAATTTCTTAACTATTTCAAAATTTCAAAACAAAGAAATTTATATTTTTTTTCTATATTTCCAAATTGTAATGGTCCGTTTATAATACATTACATTTATTTTACCATTTGCAAGTCTACTTTGCGATGTACTCCATTTATTCAACCCTTAAAAACACCCTTTATAGGGTAATACATAAATAATGTTTGCTATAATTTTAAATTGGTCAATGTTGTGAGTGTAATTAAATAAAATCTCATTATTTTTAATAATATTTCTCAAATATTTCGCTGTTTTAACCAAAAAAAAATCACCCTTTCCTCCAAAATATTGTAGGATTTTTATTTAAATACTAGAAAAAATTTCAAAAACCATATTTAGTTGAACAAATAGTTGAAACTGGAGATATTTATACGCCCCGAAAAAAAGACAGGAAAACGTAAATGGTTTTTTAACGATAATTTCTTTAATTTTAAATATATTGGTCAAAAGCTTATTTTGTAGAAAATTTTGAACGTTATCAGATTTGTTAAGTTGGGATTTTTTTGAAGTCCTTCATTTTTAGAGGATGCGATTTAAAGGACTCCAAAAAGGTACTTCTCACACTTATATGCAAATTATAAATGACAATATCTCAATTTGTTTTCATAGTAGAAAAATTAAAAAAAAAAATTAAAAACTCTCAGCAAAAAAATTCTACATTTTAGAGTTCGTGTATATTTTTCATATCTCTTTTAGTTTTCGAGTAATTTATAAAAAAAAACGGATAATTTTTATAGCATTTCAAAAAATAATTGAACCCTTAATTGAAGTTTTGTTAAAATGTGAGTATTTCAAACTGTTTAAAATTTGAGGACAAGTTAGTATATAAATATACCTAATTTTACATATTAAGGGTGTGTTTTTTAGAGTTTAATTTTTGTGGAAAATTTATTGACTTATTTTCTTTTTTTTGATACAATAGTTTTGTTTTTGTAATAACTCGGTTATTTTCCTTCCAAATCACTTTTGTGTTAGCACATTTTAAAGGCCTCACTTTTAAAAAATAGTTTAAGATTTTTTTTAAAAACTACTCCTTTTTGCAATATTTCATGATAAAATGTTCGATTCTAGGTTATTTCAAATAAACTTAGACCTTTATCAAGCTGCATCTAGAGTTATGTCGCTGCGATAAAAATTTAAAAGCGCCATTCGATTCATTATTTTAAAAGGTTTTTTTTTATTCTCATAACTTTTGTGTTAAAATTTACTGTTTTCGAGTTATTTTTGAAAAACTTCTCAAAAACATGCATTTTTCAGGTACAAAATCAACAATTTAAATCGTGAATACTCTGAAAATATTAACTTACCGAGAGAAGTTTATATAACATTTTTTGCTTGAAATTAATATCGATTTCCGGTGTTATTTTGAGGTTGAATATTTTCACCCATGAGAAGAGGTGTCATTCAGCCCCAGGCTAAAAGCACATATCGGCACTATATAACTTTTTTTGACATTTTTCCTATGAATATTTCAAATTGCAGGTAAATCGAAGCGGTTAAATAATGGGCTAATTAAACTTTTTAAAAACCGAAGGAAGAGGGAAATTGTTTAGGCAGTAATAACTATTTAACATCCATTTAATGAAATGAAAATGGTAGATATCACTTTAAGTAAATATTTATGAAATCAAAGATTTTAATAAGTGATTTTAACTTTTCCGAATGAATAACTATCTCCTATTACATAAGAACCCTGAGTACCGCACGAAAATTTTTTTCATCATAGGTAGTTAATTGACTTTGTTGGAAATTTTTGGAGAAAAATTAGCGTAACAACCGTCTCTGAAAATGTAATTTTTTTTCATTTTTCTCCCCTATTTTCACTAACCTCGGGAAGTTTTCTCGACAATAATAATTTTTAAGCATCCGTTTAACCAACCGCTAACTACAATGGAACATTTAGTTAGTCTCTAATGACGAAAATTATTTAATTCAAAGCTTGCCACCACTATTTCTATCCACCCACATTCGTTTGGGAGTTTTTGTGATGCGTATGATTTAATTAGAAGTTTGAAAATAAGTAGAATATGATAAACTTGAAAACCGCATGCTTGTCATTATTCACCACTATTTCAACTGCGCTGTGAGCTGAAGCGGAGGATTTTTTTGACCATTAGTATTGATTTGCATCCGTATTATCAAATATTTGAGGAAAAAATTGGAACATTAGTGGGATGTTTTCAATTTATTTGAATTAATCATTTTCTATCCCTGTTACCACCCTTTGACGGCCGTACGGACGTATTTTCTTATAGAATGTAATTGAAGTATTTATTTAAAACCTTTTCTTAATAGAAATAATCGTGTGACAAATTTTGATAAAAAATCTGGTTTATTCATATTTCACTTTTATTGAACACCTCCGGAAATAGTAGGGAAATTTCGAAGGGTAATTTATTAAAAATTTATTAACAATATTATTAATTTTTAGTTTAATTATTATTATTTTATATTATTTAATTTAGTGATTAATTTAGAGTGAGATATTTTAATTTCTCTTAATAAATTTATGTGACACACTACTACACCCGTACAGTATAAGCCGCACGATATACGATAGCCGAACACGAAATACGGTTAGAATACATAAACAGAATCATTCGAGCAGAAACGTCGCAATTTCACATCAAGGTTATACGCAGATGTCGCCTCAGTCGCAAAAAAATATGTGCCACAGTACTGTATGTACATACTATGTGAATAAAACTGAATTATAACTACTCACACACTTTACCCACTTTTTTGGTAAAATGGGGCGAACCAGTGGCACAGTGTCAGGGGTTTCATTTAATAAATGCTCTATTGGTCAATACCCATGATTTCGGATATATCTCTTGAAAATTGGTTGAAGGGTATGGCTAAAATCCACCGTTACAGTTATGGCACGGAGTGTAAGTTGCCACAATTTTAGCAGTTGCCATAACACAGGAATATTCACACACACGTTGCCATAAATATAGTGCTACAAACACATGCACATGCACATGCACATGCACATGCACATGCACATGCACATACCCATGCACATGCACATGCACATGCACATGCACATGCACATGCACATGCACATGCACATGCACATGCACATGCACATGCACATGCACATGCACATGCACATGCACATGCACATGCACATGCACATGCACATGCACATGCACATGCACATGCACATGCACATGCACATGCACATGCACATGCACATGCACATGCACATGCACATGCACATGCACATGCACATGCACATGCACATGCACATGCACATGCACATGCACATGCACATGCACATGCACATGCACATGCACATGCACATGCACATGCACATGCACATGCACATGCAAATGCACATGCACATGCACATGCACATGCACATGCACATGCACATGCACATGCACATGCACATGCACATGCACATGCACATGCCCATGCACATGCACATGCACATGCACATGCCCATGCACATGCACATGCACATGCACATGCACATGCACATGCACATGCACATGCACATGCACATGCACATGCAAATGCACATGCACATGCACATGCACATGCACATGCACATGCACATGCACATGCACATGCACATGCAAATGCACATGCACATGCACATGAACATGCACATGCACATGCACATGCACATGCACATGCACATGCACATGCACATGCACATGCACATGCACATGCACATGCACATGCACATGCACATGCACATGCACATGAACATGCACATGCACATGCACATGCACATGCACATGCACATGCACATGCACATTCACATGCACATGCACATGCACATGCACATGCACATGCACATGCACATGCACATGCACATGCACATGCACATGCACATGCACATGCACATGCACATGCACATGCACATTCACATGCACATGCACATGCACATGCACATGCACATGCACATGCACATGCACATGCACATGCACATGCACATGCACATGCACATGCACATGCACATACACATGCACATGCACATGCACATGCACATGCACATGCACATGCACATGCACATGCACATGCACATGCACATGCACATGCACATGCACATGCACATGCACATGCACATGCAAATGCACATGCACATGCACATGCACATGCACATGCACATGCACATGCACATACACATGCACATGCACATGCACATGCACATGCCCATGCACATGCACATGCACATGCACATGCCCATGCACATGCAATGCACATGCACATGTACATGCACATGCAAATGCACATGCACATGCACATGCACATGCACATGCACATGCACATGCACATGCACATGCAAATGCACATGCACATGCACATGCACATGCACATGCACATGCACATGCACATGCAAATGCACATGCACATGCACATGCACATGCACATGCACATGCACATGCACATGCACATGCACATGCACATGCACATGCACATGCACATGCACATGCACATGCACATGCACATGCACATGCACATGCACATGCACATGCACATGCACATGCACATGCACATGCACATGCACATGCACATGCACATGCACATGCACATGCACATGCACATGCACATGCACATGCACATGCACATGCACATGCACATGCACATGCACATGCACATGCACATGCACATGCACATGCACATGCACATGCACATGCACATGCACATGCCCATGCACATGCACATGCACATGCACATGCACATTCACATGCACATACACATGCACATGCACATGCACATGCACATGCACATGCACATGCACATGCACATGCACATGCACATGCACATGTACATGCACATGCACATGCACATGCACATGCACATGCACATGCACATGCACATGCACATGCACATGCACATGCACATGCACATGCACATGCACATGCACATGCACATGCACATGCACATGCACATGCACATGCACATGCACATGCACATGCACATGCACATGCACATGCACATGCACATGCACATGCACATGCACATGCACATGCACATGCACATGCACATGCACATGCACATGCACATGCACATGCACATGCACATGCACATGCACATGCACATGCACATGCACATGCACATGCACATGCACATGCACATGCACATGCACATGCACATGCACATACACATGCACATGCACATGCACATGCACATGCACATGCACATGCACATGCACATACACATGCACATGCACATGCACATGCACATGCACATGCACATGCACATGCACATGCACATGCACATGCACATGCACATGCACATGCACATGCACATGCACATGCACATGCACATGCACATGCACATGCACATGCACATGCACATGCACATGCACATGCACATGCACATGCACATGCACATGCACATGCACATGCACATGCACATGCACATGCACATGCACATGCACATGCACATGCACATGCACATGCACATGCACATGCACATGCACATGCACATGCACATGCACATGCACATGCACATGCACATGCACATGCACATGCACATGCACATGCACATGCACATGCACATGCACATGCACATGCACATGCACATGCACATGCAAATGCACATGCACATGCACATGCACATGCACATGCACATGCACATGCACATACACATGCACATGCACATGCACATGCACATGCACATGCACATGCACATGCACATGCCCATGCACATGCACATGCACATGCACATGCACATGCACATGCACATGCACATGCACATGCACATGCACATGCACATGCACATGCACATGCACATGCATGTGAATGTGCATATGCATGTGCATGTGCATGTGCATGTGCATGTGCATGTGCATGTGCATGTGCATGTGCATGTGCATGTGCATGTGCATGTGCATGTGCATGTGCATGTGCATGTGCATGTGCATGTGCATGTGCATGTGCATGTGCATGTGCATGTGCATGTGCATGTGCATGTGCATGTGCATGTGCATGTGCATGTGCATGTGAATGTGCATGTGCATGTGCATGTGCATGTGCATGTGCATGTGCATGTGCATGTGCATGTGAATGTGCATGTGCATGTGCATGTGCATGTGCATGTGCATGTGCATGTGCATGTGCATGTGCATGTGCATGTGCATGTGCATGTGCATGTGCATGTACATGTGCATGTGCATGTGCATGTGCATGTGCATGTGCATGTGAATGTGCATGTGCATGTGCATGTGCATGTGCATGGGCATGTGCATGTGCATGTGCATGCGCATGTGCATGTGCATGCGCATGTGCATGTGCATGTGCATGTGCATGTGCATGTGCATGTGCATGTGCATGTGCATGTGCATGTGCATTTGCATGTGCATGTGCATGTGCATGTGCATGTGTATGTGCATGTGCATGTGCATGTGCATGTGCATGTGCATGTGCATGTGCATGTGCATGTGCATGTGCATGTGCATGTGCATGTGCATGTGCATGTGCATGTGCATGTGCATGTGCATGTGCATGTGCATGTGCATGTGCATGTGCATTTGCATGTGCATGTGCATGTGCATGTGCATGTGCATGTGCATGTGCATGTGCATGTGCATGTGCCTTTGCATGTGCCTGTGCATGTGCATGTGCATGTGCATGTGCATGTGCATGTGCATGTGCATGTGCATGTGCATGTGCATGTGCATGTGCATGTGCATGTGCATGTGCATGTGCATGGGCATGTGCATGTGCATGTGCATGTGCATGTGCATGTGCATGTGCATGTGCATGTGTATGTGCATGTGCATGTGCATGTGCATGTGCATGTGCATGTGCATGTGCATTTGCATGTGCATGTGCATGTGCATGTGCATGTGCATGTGCATGTGCATGTGCATGTGCATGTGCATGTGCATGTGCATGTGCATGTGCATGTGCATGTGCATGTGCATGTGCATGTGCATGTGCATGTGTATGTGCATGTGCATGTGCATGTGCATGTGCATGTGCATGTGCATGTGCATGTGCATGTGCATGTGCATGTGCATGTGCATGTGCATGGCATGTGCATGTGCATGTGCATGTGCATGTGCATGTGCATGTGCATGTGCATGTGCATGTGCATGTGCATGTGCATGTGCATGTGCATGTGCATGTGCATGTGCATGTGCATGTGCATGTGCATGTGCATGTGCATGTGCATGTGCATGTGCATGTGCATGTGCATGTGCATGTGCATGTGCATGTGCATGTGCATGTGCATGTGCATGTGCATGTGCATGTGCATGTGCATGTGCATGTGCATGTGCATGTGCATGTGCATGTGCATGTGCATGTGCATGTGCATGTGCATGTGCATGTGCATGTGCATGTGCATGTGCATGTGCATGTGCATGTGCATGTGCATGTGCATGTGCATGTGCATGTGCATGTGCATGTGCATGTGCATGTGTATGTGCATGTGCATGTGCATGTGCATGTGCATGTGCATGTGCATGTGCATGTGTATGTGCATGTGCATGTGCATGTGCATGTGCATGTGCATGTGCATGTGCATGTGCATGTGCATGTGCATGTGCATGTGCATGTGCATGTGCATGTGCATGTGCATGTGCATGTGCATGTGCATGTGCATGTGCATGTGCATGTGCATGTGCATGTGCATGTGCATGTGCATGTGCATGTGCATGTGCATGTGCATGTGCATGTGCATGTGCATGTGCATGTGCATGTGCAGGTGCATGTGCATGTGCATGTGCATGTGCATGTGCATGTGCATGTGCATGTGCATGTACATGTGCATGTGCATGTGCATGTGCATGTGCATGTGCATGTGAATGTGCATGTGCATGTGCATGTGCATGTGCATGGGCATGTGCATGTGCATGTGCATGCGCATGTGCATGTGCATGTGCATGTGCATGTGCATGTGCATGTGCATGTGCATGTGCATGTGCATTTGCATGTGCATGTGCATGTGCATGTGCATGTGTATGTGCATGTGCATGTGCATGTGCATGTGCATGTGCATGTGCATGTGCATGTGCATGTGCATGTGCATGTGCATGTGCATGTGCATGTGCATGTGCATGTGCATGTGCATGTGCATGTGCATGTGCATGTGCATGTGCATGTGCATGTGCATTTGCATGTGCATGTGCATGTGCATGTGCATGTGCATGTGCATGTGCATGTGCATGTGCATGTGCATGTGCATGTGCATGTGCATGTGCATGTGCATGTGCATGTGCATGTGCATGGGCATGTGCATGTGCATGTGCATGTGCATGTGCATGTGCATGTGCATGTGCATGTGTATGTGCATGTGCATGTGCATGTGCATGTGCATGTGCATGTGCATTTGCATGTGCATGTGCATGTGCATGTGCATGTGCATGTGCATGTGCATGTGCATGTGCATGTGCATGTGCATGTGCATGTGCATGTGCATGTGCATGTGCATGTGCATGTGCATGTGTATGTGCATGTGCATGTGCATGTGCATGTGCATGTGCATGTGCATGTGCATGTGCATGTGCATGTGCATGTGCATGTGCATGTGCATGTGCATGTGCATGTGCATGTGCATGTGCATGTGCATGTGCATGTGCATGTGCATGTGCATGTGCATGTGCATGTGCATGTGCATGTGCATGTGCATGTGCATGTGCATGTGCATGTGCATGTGCATGTGCATGTGCATGTGCATGTGCATGTGCATGTGCATGTGCATGTGCATGTGCATGTGCATGTGCATGTGCATGTGCATGTGCATGTGCATGTGCATGTGCATGTGCATGTGCATGTGCATGTGCATGTGCATGTGCATGTGCATGTGCATGTGCATGTGCATGTGCATGTGCATGTGCATGTGCATGTGCATGTGCATGTGCATGTGCATGTGCATGTGCATGTGCATGTGCATGTGCATGTGCATGTGCATGTGTATGTGCATGTGCATGTGCATGTGCATGTGCATGTGCATGTGCATGTGCATGTGTATGTGCATGTGCATGTGCATGTGCATGTGCATGTGCATGTGCATGTGCATGTGCATGTGCATGTGCATGTGCATGTGCATGTGCATGTGCATGTGCATGTGCATGTGCATGTGCATGTGCATGTGCATGTGCATGTGCATGTGCATGTGCATGTGCATGTGCATGTGCATGTGCATGTGCATGTGCATGTGCATGTGCATGTGCATGTGCATGTGCATGTGCATGTGCATGTGCATGTGCATGTGTATGTGCATGTGCATGTGCATGTGCATGTGCATGTGCATGTGCATGTGCATGTGCATGTGCATGTGCATGTGCATGTGCATGTGCATGTGCATGTGCATGTGCATGTGCATGTGCATGTGCATGTGCATGTGCATGTGCATGTGCATGTGCATGTGCATGTGCATGTGCATGTGCATGTGCATGTGCATGTGCATGTGCATGTGCATTTGCATGTGCATGTGCATGTGCATGTGCATGTGCATGTGCATGTGCATGTGCATGTGCATGTGCATGTGCATGTGCATGTGCATGTGCATGTGCATGTGCATGTGCATGTGCATGTGCATGTGCATGTGCATGTGCATGTGCATGTGCATGTGCATTTGCATGTGCATGTGCATGTGCATGTGCATGTGCATGTGCATGTGCATGTGCATGTGCATTTGCATGTGCATGTGCATGTGCATGTGCATGTGCATGTGCATGTGCATGTGCATGTGCATGTGCATGTGCATGTGCATGTGCATGTGCATGTGCATGTGCATGGGCATGTGCATGTGCATGTGCATGTGCATGGGCATGTGCATGTGCATGTGCATGTGCATGTGTATGTGCATGTGCATGTGCATGTGCATGTGCATGTGCATGTGCATGTGCATTTGCATGTGCATGTGCATGTGCATGTGCATGTGCATGTGCATGTGCATGTGCATGTGCATGTGCATGTGCATGTGCATGTGCATGTGCATGTGCATGTGCATGTGCATGTGCATGTGCATGTGCATGTGTATGTGCATGTGCATGTGCATGTGCATGTGCATGTGCATGTGCATGTGCATGTGCATGTGCATGTGCATGTGCATGTGCATGTGCATGTGAATGTGCATGTGCATGTGCATGTGCATGTGCATGTGCATGTGCATGTGCATGTGCATGTGCATGTGCATGTGCATGTGCATGTGCATGTGCATGTGCATGTGCATGTGCATGTGCATGTGAATGTGCATGTGCATGTGCATGTGCATGTGCATGTGCATGTGCATGTGCATGTTCATGTGCATGTGCATGTGCATGTGCATGTGCATGTGCATGTGCATGTGCATGTGCATGTGCATGTGCATGTGCATGTGCATGTGCATGTGCATGTGCATGTGCATGTTCATGTGCATGTGCATGTGCATTTGCATGTGCATGTGCATGTGCATGTGCATGTGCATGTGCATGTGCATGTGCATTTGCATGTGCATGTGCATGTGCATGTGCATGTGCATGTGCATGTGCATGTGCATGTGCATGTGCATGTGCATGTGCATGTGCATGTGCATGGGCATGTGCATGTGCATGTGCATGTGCATGGGCATGTGCATGTGCATGTGCATGTGCATGTGCATGTGCATGTGCATGTGCATGTGCATGTGCATGTGCATGTGCATGTGCATTTGCATGTGCATGTGCATGTGCATGTGCATGTGCATGTGCATGTGCATGTGCATGTGCATGTGCATGTGCATGTGCATGTGCATGTGCATGTGCATGTGCATGTGCATGTGCATGTGCATGTGCATGTGCATGTGCATGTGCATGTGCATGTGCATGTGCATGTGCATGTGCATGTGCATGTGCATGTGCATGTGCATGTGCATGTGCATGTGCATGTGCATGTGCATGTGCATGTGCATGTGCATGTGCATGTGCATGTGCATGTGCATGTGCATGTGCATGTGCATGTGCATGTGCATGTGCATGTGCATGTGCATGTGCATGTGCATGTGCATGTGCATGTGCATGTGAATGTGCATGTGCATGTGCATGTGCATGTGCATGTGCATGTGCATGTGCATGTGCATGTGAATGTGCATGTGCATGTGCATGTGCATGTGCATGTGCATGTGCATGTGCATGTGCATGTGCATGTGCATGTGCATGTGCATGTGCATGTGCATGTACATGTGCATGTGCATGTGCATGTGCATGTGCATGTGCATGTGAATGTGCATGTGCATGTGCATGTGCATGTGCATGGGCATGTGCATGTGCATGTGCATGCGCATGTGCATGTGCATGTGCATGTGCATGTGCATGTGCATGTGCATGTGCATGTGCATGTGCATGTGCATTTGCATGTGCATGTGCATGTGCATGTGCATGTGTATGTGCATGTGCATGTGCATGTGCATGTGCATGTGCATGTGCATGTGCATGTGCATGTGCATGTGCATGTGCATGTGCATGTGCATGTGCATGTGCATGTGCATGTGCATGTGCATGTGCATGTGCATGTGCATGTGCATGTGCATGTGCATTTGCATGTGCATGTGCATGTGCATGTGCATGTGCATGTGCATGTGCATGTGCATGTGCATGTGCATTTGCATGTGTATGTGCATGTGCATGTGCATGTGCATGTGCATGTGCATGTGCATGTGCATGTGCATGTGCATGTGCATGTGCATGTGCATGTGCATGTGCATGTGCATGTGCATGGGCATGTGCATGTGCATGTGCATGTGCATGTGCATGTGCATGTGCATGTGCATGTGTATGTGCATGTGCATGTGCATGTGCATGTGCATGTGCATGTGCATGTGCATTTGCATGTGCATGTGCATGTGCATGTGCATGTGCATGTGCATGTGCATGTGCATGTGCATGTGCATGTGCATGTGCATGTGCATGTGCATGTGCATGTGCATGTGCATGTGTATGTGCATGTGCATGTGCATGTGCATGTGCATGTGCATGTGCATGTGCATGTGCATGTGCATGTGCATGTGCATGTGCATGTGCATGTGCATGTGCATGTGCATGTGCATGTGCATGTGCATGTGCATGTGCATGTGCATGTGCATGTGCATGTGCATGTGCATGTGCATGTGCATGTGCATGTGCATGTGCATGTGCATGTGCATGTGCATGTGCATGTGCATGTGCATGTGCATGTGCATGTGCATGTGCATGTGCATGTGCATGTGCAT
>CAMIUK010000075.1:10000-79692 GCA_946251905.1 Cryptocephalus moraei
GTGGTGATTAAGGCGGGCGGGTCCACCTACGCCGAAATTATGGGGAGGGTAAAGAGCAGCGTCGACCCAGTGGCCGCAGGGGTCACCGTTAAGGCGGTTCGCAAAACGGCATCAGGAGATATAGCGATCGAAGTGGTGGGGGGAAACACCAAAGCGCAAAAAACTAAAGGAGGTAATAGAGAGGAAAATGTGTGGTGGTCGGGACAAACTTCAAAGGAGGGGAAACCGTCCTAGTCCACGGTATGGAGGTCACGGTTACAGAGGCAGAAATTAAGGAAGCCATCAAACTAAGAGTACCCGAGGCAGAAGTAACATCGGTGACCATCAGGCCTTGTAAGGATGGAACAACTAGAGCGTTCCTTAGGACCACAGCTGAAGTGGCCAGGAAGCTAACCGGCCCGGGAGGGCTTAAGGTGGGATGGGTTAACTGCAGAGTGACCTGGCGTCAGGCGATCGAACGGTGTTTCCGGTGCCTGGCCTTCGGCCACCACAGAAAGGACTGCCGTGGTGAAGACAGATCGTCCCTATGCCTGAAATGCGGCAGGGAAGGTCACAGGGTGGCAGACTGCCGGGAATCGCCGGCGTGCCCGATCTGCCGCACAACTGGCCATCGAGCCGATAGTGTGAAGTGCCCCCAATACCGCGCTGTGATGGAGGGGACCGTAAAAGAGAATGGACAAAGATCTAAGAAAAGAGCGAGAAGGAGGAATAAAACTGAGGACCCTGAACCATCAACAGGGTCTAATGCACTGGACGATGAGTCGAATGGAAAACGGACCAGCGTCTCAAAGGAAGGACAGGGACAAGGAACGAAGACACCGGATAGCAGGCAGGTGGAACGAAGTGAGACCTCTCCCAGAATACAAGTAACATCAATAAGCGATTGGCCCGTTGGAGAAGGAGAAAACCGCATAGTAGTGAAGGAGCAATAAGAACATCTGGCAAACAGCAGAATCCTCCAATGTAATATCAGGAGGGCGCGGGCCGCCCACGACATACTCATCGCGGACATGCTCCGAACGGGAAGCCTCCTTGCCGTGGTCCCGGAGCCAAATAAAAAATTGGCCAAAAAAGCGGGCTGGCTTATGGACCAAAGAGAAGATGTGGCAATCGCTATAAATGCTGCAGCACCCCCGCGGAGCAAACCCACAGAATACGACAGCTGTCCTGGCGGTGTCGGAGTCAAAATGGGTGCGACCTGGTACTGGGGGGTATATCTCTCCCCCAATATTAACCTGGAACGATACAGAAATAACCTCGCGGCAATAATGGCCAAGATAACTGCCAAATCCCCCCAGTACCTCATTATGGGTGACTTCAACGCGAAGTCGCCGGCTTGGGGCGCACCAATCCTGGACCCCCGCGGGGAGGCTGTGGCAAACTGGATTGCAGCGGAAGGCCTCACCATCTTAAATGACGGGACCCCTACGTTTCGTAGAGGCAACTCGGCCAGTCACATTGATTTAACGCTGAGCTCGGGACGTATGGCTAGGGGGCGGATAACGTGGAGAGCCGCTTTCGAAAATCCCCTCACCTACCACGCCTGCATAACTGTTATTCTGGGACAGGGAAGGGCCATTGCGGAGAGAGACGCATGCAAGATCGAATACGAGCGGTTTAAGATGCTGGTGAAAACCGAGGCGGCCAACGCAACATTGGAGGCCTTCCCCGGCGTAATAGCCCGCTGCGTGAAGGAGGCGACTGTCAGGAACCCCTCCGGCCGCACCGTCCGTCTCCCATATTGGTGGGACTTAGATGTCTCGGTCGGGAGAGCCGAGGTTCTAAGGGCCAGAAGAGCCCTAGCTAGAGCAAGGCGCAAGAGAACCCCGGACCCTGATGCCATAGCTAACCTCGACAGACTCCTCAGGGTTGCCCGAAGGGGACTCAAGAAGACAATCAGCCGTAACAAGAAGAGGTGTTGGCAAGAGATCCTCGACGACCTCGATCGAGACATCTGGGGGGCAGCGTATAGAATCGCAACGAAAAATGCTAAGTCCCCTATGTCCCATCTGGCATTAGATACGGCCACCCAAGGGAGGATCATATCTGCCCTCTTCCCGCGTAACGGCCAAAGATGGGCTAGAGGCCCTGCAGTCCCTGACCCTCCGAAGGTCACAATGCTTGAACTCCGAGGGGCGATTGGGAGAGCTAGGACCGGGTCTGCCCCGGGTCCAGACGGCCTCTCGGTGGAGGCCATGAAGATTTTGTTCGACACTGTCCCGGATCTGATCCTTTCTAAGTTCAATGAGGCTATGGAGACTCAGACCTTCCCGGCGGCCTGGAAGGGGGCTGGGGTTGTGCTCGTCCCCAAAGAGGGGAGGGATCCGAGCCTCCCCGGCTCCTACAGACCGATATGTCTACTGTCGGTACTCGGGAAGGCTTTGGAAACAATCGTGAGAGACCGACTAGAAGAGGAGATCGAGGAGGCGGGGGGTCTCTCCCCGGCCCAGCACGGCTTCCGCAAGGGGAGGTCGACCACGACCGCCCTCAAGGACCTGATGACTGGCGGAGACGCACGGGACAGATGGGCGGTCGTGGTCGCAATCGATATTCGGAATGCGTTTAACTCTGCCTCCTGGTTCCACATCGTGGAGGCCGTGAGGGGCCGGGGTGTGGCTCCCTACCTCGTCAGATTGATAGAAAACTATCTTGACCGGAGATATATCAAGACCGCTCGTGGCAGGATATATACTGACACAGGAGTCCCGCAGGGGTCCGTCCTGGGGCCAACCCTGTGGAACGTCTTGTTCGATGGGGTTCTCAGGATAGGACTCCCTGCGGGCGCGCGCCTAATTGCCTATGCGGATGACTTGGCGCTGGTGGTGTCGGCGCCGACTCCCGACGGTCTACAAGTGCCTGTAGAAGAGGCATATAACAGGATCACTAGATGGTTAGATGAACATAGACTTATGGTGGCCACGGAAAAGACCCAGGTCCTGGTCCTGAGGGGACCTAGGACCGGAAGGAGACAAACAATTAACGTGGGCGGGATTCCCCTCGCGACCAGCCGTACCATCAAGTATCTCGGCGTCACCATCACCGAAGGCGGCTGCTTCCGAGACCACGTCAGGACCGCGATTGGCTCAGCCGACGCAAGACTTGCGGCCCTCACCCGCATAATGCCCAACGTAGGGGGGCCGTCGGCAAAGAAGAGGGAGGTGATGGCGCAGGTAGTCCATTCGATCTTGCTATACGCTGCGCCCATCTGGTGTGGTATTGTCGATACCAAAAAATACGCCCAGCTGCTCATTAGCGCGCAACGGAGGACCCTGCTCCGAGTGGCCGCGGCCTACCGCACAACGTCATCAGCGGCATTACAAGTGATCACGGGTTTTCCCCCCATCGATCTACTCGCCAAGGAAAGGAGATTCCTAAACAACGTCGGCGGGGGAACGCTACCGGGCACCCGCCGTATGGCCCGCAAAAGGACCATAGGGCGGTGGCAAAGGCGATGGGGGGACGAAACAGAAACTGCCGCATGGACCCGAGAGCTAATCCCAGATATAGCCGAATGGGTAGGCTGCGGTCACAGAGCCCACAATCACTGGTTTGTCCAGTTTTTGACGGGGCACGGGTCCTTCGGGACTTACACCAAGCGCATAGGAAGAACTGAGGATGACAGATGTGAGTGCGGAGACCAGGACTCTCCGGAACATGCCGTGTTTAGATGCCCTCTATGGAGGCACCACACAGGACCCCTTAGAGATCATATGGGGCAACACTGGACCCCGGGGCTAACGATCAGAGCAATGATCAGAGATAGGAGGCTATGGACCATCGGCTACCGCGCCATCACCTCCCTTATGAGGGAAAAATACAAGAGAGAACTGCAGCCCAGAAGACAGCTCCGGGTCGTAGTACACAGGTTATAAATCTCCGGCCTACGGCCGGCACATGTCGGCTCTGGACTGGATACACAGAAAGGAGGTAGCTAGGTATCCGCCGATCTAGAAATCTGCGAAAGTACTGGGAGTACCACCCGAACCCCTAATCCGGGTTCTCCGGGACGGGGGACGTAGGGTGGTACCCTCTAGGAGGGTACCATGTTTCCTAAAGATGTCAAAAAGTTTTGGTCAAAGTGTGCAGGTTATAGAAGTCCAGATCTTCCAGATATAGTTTTGAAAAACTTTTGGCCATAGAACATAACAACGTATCGCTACAAACCTTAGCTATGAACCGCAGATATCCTTAAATCTTATCCTTACGATTGTATTTTAGGTTAAGAAAATACAGTTTTACTATAAAATGTGGTAGTTTTCTTCAAGTCAAACGAAATTGGAAATAGAGTTGATCTGAAACCTTATTTTTTTTATAGTTTTAGCGATAAAAAAAGTTCCTTACACTGTATCAATTATTTGTATTTTTAAATTGAATCTTAAGATTTTTAGTATGACGTTACTAACCTCCCGCTTGAGGGAAAATCATTAAAGTATCATTGGCACCATTGGAATATTGGTATGACATCCATTAGAGAACATGGATTTCTGAGGAAAGAACTTAAAAAAAATAAAATGGTTTGTTGGTTGGATTGCCTGAGTAATTTCTAGTGATCACCACAGAACACCCACTTTGATTGATGAAGATTGATGAACTCCCTGGATTTTTACTCTTGGCATAAATTTCCTGCTCTCTGTAAGTGTAATTTTTCTTAAGGTTGTGAGTAAGAGTATCCTTGACTTTGTTGAGCATGTCTTTATTTGAGCAAGTCACCATGACACCATTTTGATAGGTTTCTTACTGTTTATGTATAAAATTGCGTCGAATGGATTTTCTCTTGATTTCATCTCATCAAGTATATCATTGGGTCCTGGTTCATCCTTTTTTTATAAGAAATTGTTTCGACTGCAGTTTTTATGGTTGGTAATATATATTTTCTTATCTTTTTCGTATTTTTTTTAATATTTTTTTGAAGCAAAACGGTATAATACAACTGTTTCTGCTTCAGGATGCTCGATTTCTGTTTTTGTAGCAGTGTAGCTACATTCACAAAACATGATAGACTATCGGTTGTATCTACCGTGATATCAAAAATTACCTTTGTTGAGGGGTGGTTATGGATTTTTAAATGATTGTCGCAGCTCCCATCCTACATTTATGTCAATCATTTTTTGAGTGTCGAAATCCGTCAAGTCATTGTCCTAAAGTTTTCAATTCCTACGCAGTTTTGGAATTATGGCTATTACACAACACAAATTACGTGATTATTAGTATTTTATAACGTGTAGTTCATTAGTATTTTATAGCTGAAATAAGTAGGTAACACATTTGTATGTTATTGATGATGTCAATGTAGCTTGATAATGACAGAATTATTACTAGTATCGGAAAAAGTACTTAGCAAAAATCGACACATATTTTCATATTCTTTTCTCGCTTACTTTATTAGGAAAGTTTACAAAACAATTTACTCATATTAACACACTATTCAGGGGTAAAAAAGTACTTTATTTTAATTCATGTAGGGGTTTTTTACGTTGTCTAGGGTCTCTTAAAACACTCGTCGTTTGGATACTCTTTTCATTCTCGTTCAGGAATCTCTTATTTACAAACTTAACAAAAGAACGTCAAATAAACATATTACTCGGCCTTCTCAAAAACAAACCCGACAAATTGAAACAGTTGTCAATATGGCATAAATTTCCTACATTCATTTTTATTTAGATAATTTTATGGGGGGCGCTAAAGTTGTCTCCTTCAAAAATACTTATTGATTACCCCCTCTCTATTTCTCTGGGGAGAACGCTCTTCAACCTGCGCGAACAGCGGAATATTGAAGGCCGCCATTTTGACCCATTGGGCAGGAATACCAACAACCGTCTAGGCATTTTGCTTAATTTTACCTAGTTGGTTTTAGATTTTGCGCGGTAAAATTTAAAAACGATAAATACAGTACTGTTAGAAAACAGTAATTTATTGATATTGACAACAATAAACATTAATCTTATTTAATGTTGTTAGAAAACAGTATTGATATTGACAACATTATTATTATTTATTGTCTTTTTTACATGGTAGTACAGATTCAAATACAAAATTCTTCTATGTAAATGTAAAAATATAACTATACATCGAATATACTATGTATCCTACAGGGGTTTTACAAAAACCGTGTGTAGGGTGGCGCTTAAAACTAGACCATTTTAATTACTAAGACTAATTATTACATTTATAATAATTGTACAACACGTATCTGGTAGTAATTACACTTTACAGCAAATTACTATTTTATTTCTTTTATGTACTCTATTCATATTAACTGTACTTATTAAGCATTTTTAAGTTATCTTTAAAGCTTTAGTATTTGATTTATTTTCATGATGTAATGTACTAGCCTTTATTTACTCTGTATAACATATCATTATTATCTTTGTATATTTTTTATGTATCTACTCATTAACACATGGGAAATATCTTTATAGCACTTCTCCAAATGGAAAAGGGCCCCTTCTGACTTGTGTTCGTTTTCAAATCACCAACCATAATTCTTAATGTTGTGATCTTTCTTTTTAGTTTTTTAATATCTTCAGTTGCAATAACATACAACTTTTTCTTGATTTGGATTGCACTTTTCGCAGTTCTGTATATATATTTTTTTGGATTTCCCAGGAGACACGCTAAAACAGTTAAATTAATGTTATATGTTAAGTACTTTGAAAGAACAAAAAACCTGTAGTTATGAATAGTTTGTAAAAATTTGATTCGTTTTCCTTTTGTACTACTGTCTGTACTGCGGGAGCTGCTCTGACCTGATGCCTCACTGCAACATAAAATTGTCACAACTTTGCTGCTGTTAGCTATGCAAATTCTTTACCTTCGTGATCTATTTAGTGCAGATTTTTCTATTGAAACATCGGAAGAAGAGCTTGACGATAGTTTCGACACTTGCAATTTATTGTCACCATGCAAATTAGATGGTCCTGGAAATTCCACTATTGACTGGAGGTGTAATAATGGTAAGGCATTAAATTTTAGTCGACATTTCTGTTTGCTTTTAATAAAATCGCTCTCCTTGAAATGTTTCGAACAAACGAATTTGTTCTCTGACCACTACCAAGTATTTGGTTTCTTCATTTCTGCCCATCTTTTAAAAATAAGTCCTTGCTGCAATCTGTAATGGGTTCATTATTAGTTGAAAACTAAAGATAACAAACCGATGATAAGTAATTGCTTCAAGTAAAATTTGACCACGTTTTGTAATCGTACAACCATCCGCGGCGCACGATATAATTACTGTTCAAAAACACTAATTAATTGAAAACTAGTTGAAATGTACCTATCATAGATAAAGAGTTTGTTTATATGGTTAGGTTAGGTTAGGTGAAAAATATACACAATTTCACACACAGAACACATTATATTCACAATTCACAAATGAGATGGGTCAAAATGGCTGCCACCATGGTGTCCCTCGGTATTATGATGCGCAGTAGGTTCATGAGCGTTCTCCCCCTCTCTATTTCTCTGATTTTGAGCGAAACACAAATGACAAATGATAGCGGGCCCTGACTGTAGCGCCTCTTACGGCAGACGTTGAACTACGACTGAATTTCGTTCTGTACTTGGCGGCAAATTTGAATTCAAATGCTCGGGGAATAGGCTAGTAAAGAATACAAAAATATAAAGTTATCATCTTTATTTATAACATAGTTTTATACAAAATAACAGTGATTCTATCTGGATTTCCAGTAAAATAGTTAAAAGAAAAAAATAGTAAAAGTATTAAAATGTACATTTCATTTTGTTATCAAGATTGTTTTATGTATCAGAAGAGTTATGTATAAAATATTCAGATCAGAATAAATTACTCAACTTAAAACTTAAGATCATCATATACCACATAGAACAACTAAATAAACATGTTAATAAATAAAACATAAATTATCCTGCATAGTGCTGACGTAAAAACAAAATAATTAAAATAGTTCAGTAAGAAAATACTAATAAAGGACTTAATAAGGTACATTCTTTGGTAATTTTGTAATAAAATCTAATACACCACAGTAATAAAATAAATAAAATATTATAATAATGTATTATAGACTATATTATATACTATGTAATGTACATAATAATTGTAATAATATCAAGGGCTTAATCCCATTTCATCAAACACTACTACACATGATTTCGAGTTCAGATAATTTTTCAATCTGTACTTCTAAACGGTTCAAAATGGGTTCTAGTAAGCCACAATCAAAAGGTATCATGGACAATAGATTTTTCAAAATCCGTACCGATGGCAATTGAAAATGCATTCTCAGATATCTATATAAACGAGGACTTCTCTTGCATATAGATAAAGCTTTGTCTTTATCTATATGCATATTATATTATCATATTATATTATCATATTATATTTCTCTACAGACAAAATTATGTTCTTTGGTGATCTTTTCGAATTGTGTAATTGAGAATTAATGAAATTATGAGTAATTTCATTTAAATTGGTATTTATTAATTCGAAGCATCCACGTTCATATAGATCCTTAATATTAATTTAATGGCTCTGTGTGTTTTGGAGCTTAGGCCGTAATCTACTTACGTACTCTACTCTAGTGGTATTATTAGGATGTATTTGGTAGTACATTTTCTCTTCATTGTGTGAATGAATTTACACTTTGAAGTTTTCATTGAAGCTGCAGTAGGATCTGACATTGTAAATTATCAAAATAAAATAATACTTACCCAAACCCAAGCATTAGGGAGTTATTGGAAATGTAATAAAGTGTAGCAGTAATACTGATAGCACTATTTTGACATATACGCATGCGCAGTGGCCCACTAAATACTGCTACCCGTAATTGTGATAGTGCTAGACTTTATTACTGAACAAATAAGGAGTGCACTATTACTGGAATTTTCCCTTACTTTGACACTTTTGACATTTGTCAGCTGATCTGTCGTTTTTATAACTAACCGTTTTGCATTCTCTATGGTGTGTTTACGTCTTTGCTTTTTGGTTTTCAATTGTCGGATTTTTTTAACGAGTAGAGTAGTTGTGAATTTGTTTTAAAAAACCAATGAGTGACAAAAAAGTTAGACTGAGGTTTACGTACGACGACGACCTGCTTCTTTAATTTTTGTCTGTCTCCACGTCAAACTCAAATAAAAAACAACAATCGGGTCATCCGCCAACTGACAATTCGACGTTTAAAAGTAAAGTTAGAAATAAGGAAATAGCGCAAAACCAAAAAGCATTTCCAATAACTCGTTTTTTTTCGGTCGCGTTAACGACACCGCACTATTAATATACGGTTGTCGTTATTACTGCTGTCAGTATTTTGAAACTTCCAATAACTCCCTATTAACACTAACAACAACAACATCAACTAACATGGCCGACGTGGCCGACGAAATGAAATCACGAATAATATTCCAACCAATTACAGATCACCGTCAGGATATGCAACGACCAGTGAACTCTATATTACGTATCTGGAACGGACCCGCCTTGAGCGACAAGTGAGGCAAAACGATTGCATAGGCAACCCGCATTGGTTACGGATATCTATCTCTTTCTATCTTGTGTTGCTGAATGGAACGTTGGCGCATTTCTTAAATATTTTTTTAATCTTTTTATGTTTATTTGCCAGTAAACGTGATTTTCTCTGAATATTTCATCAGGAAAAAGACAAAAGTAGTAATGCAGACAGTATAACGTTCAAGTAAAATTTTAACTGTTGGCCTACGGGGTTGGGGAATAAAATAAAAAAAAATTAAATACACAATTTTTGTCTAAATATGACAATGCTTTATTATATTTTAACAATTGCTAAATAAAAACAGTTTAGTAATTTTTTGCCATACTGTGGCTTTTTCCCCATGTAATTCAATATTTAATAGTTTACTGTGGTGATATATACATTCGGCATTTTAAATATATGGCAATTATTTTCCGAATAATTTGAATTTCGAGACATTCCTCATTCCTCAGCTATAAATTCTTGATTTGCAGGGTGTTTAGGTTTAAAGACATTTATATTAGTAGCAAAATGATTTGTAACTGTATTTATCATTTTTTGTTTTAAGTCTATTTTTGGTTTTCTAAATGTTTTCATTTTCTAATAAGAAGCGAATTTGTTTTTCTGTGAAATGTAAAATTTTATACACCACATCTGAAGCATAAAGAAGACCTTCTTGAGTGACAAAATTTGTGAACGATTTATAAAGCCTCAGGAGGAGCAGTATAAGAGTAGTGTTCAGTCAGTTCAGTAGACATACTACCTCTATTTAATAATATATCAATACAATGGATTGCAAGTAGTAGTATTAACCAGATTGCGAACTATATTCCCAGAAATATAATCAACAGAACAATCATCGTATCATAATATACTACATTTTCTTGAAATTCGCTAAAGTTTTTTTCGGCTAAGCACCTATAATTAATAAGTAAGTATATGTATTGGCGTATTAGAACACAATAAATGTATACCTTCACTAATATAGCACGTTTCGAACAAAAATAATCGTCAAACTACATAAATTTCTACTTGAAATCAATTCACGCATATAGACAGAACTCATTTGCTTGAGTGCGATAAAGAGAGGTTCCCGTAACTATGTCTATCTTTGTTTCGCTTGCCCCTGACACACTGCACGCTATTATACGCGACGGACGCGGCCGTTCCAGGTACGAATAGTATAGAGTTCACTGGCAACGACACTAAGCAGCCACTAACCCCCCCCCCCCCTCACCGCCCCTTCATCGTCGTTTCTCTAAGTGCTAAAAATGACAAGTGATAGCGGGCCGACGGAACACATGTTACCGATTCTCATATGTCCGTTGCACACCCATGACTTAACCCTAACCTTACTCGTGAAACATAGAACAATGAAAATTTGACAGGTTTTACTAATATAATGTAACACAAAGATGTGCATGTCCAGTTGCCTAGTTACTAAGACAGTATTAACTTCTGACGATTCGAAAGGAGAACACAAATCAATCAGGAGGGTCGGTATCTGGGCTAAGGTTTGAACGCCCTTCCCTAAGTTTACTGTCCAAGAATAAAATATTCGAGTAAATGATATTAAGGTTCTGGATATCGGCCCTCCTATTGAGAAGGTTAGTACCAGTAAATATGTGAGCCATTTCGAGAAAGTTACGTTTAAACAAATTGGACTCAGTCGTTAAAATGCTAACACCCTCAAAATCTGGTTTGTGTCCAGTCTCGATTGCATGTCTTGCCAAGGCACATGATTGTTTGTTACAATTAATATCACTCCGGTGGGCAGTGAGTCTGTATTTTAAGTTACGTGCCGTCATCCCTACATATGATTGGTTACAATTATAACAATTGATCTTATACACCGTGTTGGTTTTTTCTAAAATAGGTGTTCTATCTTTGAGTTTGGTGAAAAGATTATCTACCTTTTTTGTAAAACTTGAAGCAATGAACAAATCCGTTTCTTGTTTTAAAACTTTTTTAATCTTGGGCGTGATATCCTCTATGTATGTAAGAGACCTAAACTTCTTTGAGCTCCCAGGTATCGTGACTTCATTGATGTTCAATTCAGTACGGTTATCTCGGATATCATCATTCCTACCCAATATTTCCGGAGAGGAAAAAATCAACTTACGTAATAAGTTTTTAGGATAAGAATTATCTAACATTAATTTGAACAGCTTGTTGAGATTTTGCTGCCTCAAGGATGGATGACATATCCTAGAGATCCTGTGTTTTAGGCCTAATATCAGATTGACCTTCATCTTATGCGGTTGAGCAGAATTAAAGTTCAAATATCTGCCTGAGCTCGACGGTTTCTGGTACCAATCTAGGATAACACGATTGTGATCAGCTCTGATCAACTGGGTGTCTAGGAATGGTACTCTATTGTTCGTTTCTTCTTCTATTGTAAACTGTATATGATGATTATACCCATTAAAGATCTCAAGGATGCAATCTTCCATCCCTGAAGACCCTGAGGGGATGGCACAGATCAAGTCATCAACGTACTTTTTTATAAAGGGGAGTTCAAACGGCAAAAGTGCTACGCAGTGTTCTAATAAATCATCCATGACATATTGCGCAAGGATTGGTGATATCTTCGACCTCATTGGTGTGCCAAACACTTGTTGATACACTTCAAGTTTATACGAGAAATATGTTGTGTTAAAAACGAACCTTATGAGTTCAACAAAGTTCTGTTGAGATAAGGTACAATGGTTTGAAATAGTTACCCAATGTTTCTCAATACTAGTGAGAACTAATTCTAAAGGGATGTTTGTAAACAGAGAAACCACGTCCAAACTAATAACCTTATAATGCTCCGGCAGTTGAAAATTATTCATAAAATCAGCATACTCAAAAGAATCTTTGACGTAAAATCTATTGTTATCATTGTAAGCTGTTGTTAAAATGTCAGTTAACCATTGTACAATTTTAAGTTTCGGTGCCTCTGTAGAAGCAATTATCGGTCGTAATGCCAGCTCCGGTTTATGGATTTTTTGGCAAGGCATAAAATCGAGGCAACACGCCATTATAATAGTTATTCAATGTTTTGCTAAATTCTTCTGTAATCTGTCCAGCCTTCTGAGTTTCTTGATCAATTTGTTAGCTGTTTGCTGTATTGTGGATGTAGGATCTGCTTTGACTGATTTATAATACGTTGTATCATTAAGTTGTGTGACCACTAATTCATCGTACCTAGACCTATCCAAGATAACCGTTACATTACCCTTATCAGCCTTGGTTATTAATAAGTCTGGGTTCTCTTTGATGAATTTCCTAGTTACTCTGAACCAATGGTCAAACTCATTACATCTATGTGTGTTATTATGTAAGTAGTTGGTTAATATATTAACATTAATAAAATAATATTAATATAAAAACTATCGGTAGCGCCGCTATAGCCACTCACCGATTCAGCCCACAATCGCCATCCATAGAGCAGGCAACCGACAATATAAACACTTGTAACAAGAGTTGCCAACAAACAGGTAGCGCGGCTCCAAAATGAATCACTTTTATCTACTTTGCGTTACTAATTATCTCATTATTACATCGAAACTAGTGTAATAATATTCATAATATTACACTACTTTTGGTAACTTTTAGTTTTGTTAAATTGGTACACCAGCCTGTCACGTAGACGTGCGTAGACGTCAAGGTTAGACTATTAGTATTTCACATAGACATAATACAGTGTGTTTCAAAATGATTGTCATCTAGTTGGCTGTGGAATTCCAATGTAAAATAAAAAAACCCGCCTTGCGAAAATAGGAGTTTCTACTAGTGAACGAAAGTGTGCAATGATCTCTAGAGAAGTGGACTGTATGTAGATATCTCTTTGGCTCGTGGGTGGCTGCGGAGATAACTCTTGTCTCCAGGTTGTAAGGCTGAAGACGTTCTTGTAGATGGAGATCAGGGCGTGTCGTGATCTCCTTGAAGTTCTTGAAGTTCTCGTAGGTTGAGATCAGGGCTTGACGTGATCTCTTGAAGTTCTCGAAGTTCTCGTAGGTTCTTGTAGTTTGGAGAGAGGACGTTACGTACTCTCCGGGTTGAAGTTTTGTTAGGTTTTAGGTAGTCAGGTTAGGTGGCGTGAAGAAAGATCACACACACTGTCGTTAATGAGCATACTAGGGTATACTTGTTTATTACCAAAAATTCACAGGCTTTTATACATATTCAAATTACATTGGTTAAATGAGATGTTATTTGTTTTCTTACAATGACCTAGTGTCGCAGAAATTGACCTTAACTGGAGCGCTTGCTATCACGTTTCGTAAACGCCTTTGTTATGCTTACTCGGTTAATTATGTGATTTGAACTTGATTTGTTGATGTTCGGTCGGCGTTGTTATTCTTCGTAATAAAATAAGACGTGCTTCTTAGTTTAATTAGATATCCACAAAACCTTGTTACCTAAGCAGCGTCAGTGATTATTCTCTGTTTGTAAAACAAAAAGTGTTGAAAAGTTCCCAAAATTAGTTCACCTCAGCTACTCAGTTGTTTTAATAATTATTAGATGATTGTTAAAATATTTCCCTGACTAAGTTTGTACTAATTAATTTTGATTACTTAATTGCAAGTGGAAATTTCACCTAAGATGTTTTTAATAACAAGTTGCTCTAGTTCTATTTAATGGTTATTAATCCCTACTTGAAGAGTATGTTCCCTAAATTCCCTATTAAATCCCTTCAACCCTACTTAGCTCTCTTTTATGTTGATCGTAGAGTCAACAACTAGCTATACATAACCTCAAAATAACCTACTTAACCTCTTTTATCTTCTGGTTTTTCTCTGTCAAAAGAAAACGAATTCTGAGTATTTGTCTATTTGTAGTATTTGTTCTAGCCTGAAAATGGCCGTTAATTACCAACAGTACTGATTGTCAGTTTGACAATAAATGTTCGAAGTGACACTTGTTGTCAGAATTAGATAGGTTGAAATCAATAGAGCGCGGCACATCAAAAATTACATGCACAGAAATTCCAAGGCCAACTAGATCGCAATCATTTTGAAACACATTGTACTATATAAACTACGGATCGGTATAAGGCGCGATGTGCCGAGTGGGAGCGAGAGGCAAATAAATAAGGCGACTTGTTTCTCACTCTAAATGGGCGGAGCTAACAGCTCCGTAACCATGACGCTCTAACTTCTAGCCTTGTCAGTTACGTCACTTACTTTTATTTTGTAGGTCGCGGCTTCTAACCTCCAAGAAAACGAACTTTTTCTTCTCAATTCCAATTTTTCCCGCTATTTTACAGTTTTATTTCATTTCTTATATTTTCGCAATAGTTTTCAAAGATAAGTGATAACAAATTAGGCATTCCAAACCACGTGATATCCAATATGGCGGCTGTGGGCAAACAAAGTTGGACAGTTTGACAGCGCCATAAGAAAGTGTTCATGGTTGTGTTGTTTGCTGGTGAAAAGATGATTTTTAGAAAGTTTTATCGGTTTTGTTAGTGCTTATATAATTTTTAAGATGCAAAGTGAATATTTAAAGACATTATTGTTGGAAAATCGCTATGTTGGCAAACGGTAAGCTTGAAAATACTTACTAAAGTTTTGTGTTTGCATTTTTATATATATTTTTTGTTGTTATCTAAAGAAGCTGAAGTTAATCGATAATGTGGATCTATTTACATTGAAAGTTGAAGATTTCGACAATTCTATTCACAGAGTTCCACCTGTCACCAACAAGGATATCGTTTCATATTTTAGTTTTAACCCATAGTTACTACAGCAAAGCACAAATGAAAGCATACAAGAGCATCTTTGTTCGAAAAACAGTACTGTACACTTTAAAAATATGAAAACAACTTAACTCACTCTCAAACAGGTAAAACGGAAGACTTTTCGATCAATAGTCACAGATGACATAACCAAGTTATTTGCCCACAACGGCCATATTGGATTTATTTTTGACAGGTCGTTGGAATGCCTAATTCTTGATTATGTTGACACAGAATCGACATGAGGCTGTTGAAACGTATAATATTTATTCAATACTAACTGATTTTAACTCTTAGAAGTCCTTGGCCGGCTAGCTCAAAATTCGAAAGGGCTCGGGTGTGGTTGAAATATAGTCAAAGGTCAGATTCCAGCCGTTTAATTAAGTACTTTTAAATTGACACTAACAAATTCCATTTGTAACGCCGTGTATAGGCAATACCCGCGCGACGGTCGGTAACCCACGCACGCACCCTCTCGCGGCTACCCTCGGGACCAGTCGCTATCCGCAGGTAGCAACCCTTACCAAGCAGGCGTTCTAAAGGTACCGCCAGTACCCTCTGGCGTCGACCGACCGCAGCCGCACCCCCACCGACGGCGGTTCTCCCCACGCCGTCCTTTTACATTACAACTCCACACCCCCACCAGGACAGCCTCCCCCCACGAGCGGGTACCGCGGGCGCTCCCACCCTGCATCACCATGGCAACAGGCAGCGGACCAATGAGAAGAGGAACCCCGCGGTGACCGACCTATGACATCCCCGTGCAGCGCCCGGAAACGGCAGTTCGATCCTCGAGCTCAACCCTCTTCTGACAGCTTCCTAGGTAGTAGAGAGTTAGGGCCGGTTCTGAGGCAAACGTGTCCCCCTCCGTTTGGCCCCGTTTGGCCCCGCTTTTTCAAATTTCGCGCGTCGTCTTTCGCGCGCGAACTTGTCGCATGCGCAGCGCTGGTGGCTGTCGCTAGATGTCGCGGCCGGGGTGCCGCGCTGCTCGGGGGCTCTAGATGACGGCTGGCGGATGGGGGGTGCCTCACTCGGCCGCGTCGCTGCTCGGCTAGATGTCGCCGCCTCGATGAATGTGGCCCCCATTTTGATATGCAACCAGTAGTAGTAGTGCCGGTCGATATGTAGGTATCTTTTCCACGAGGGACGGCGGTGTTGTAGATTTCTCTGCGTACCGCGGAGAGACCAATCGATACTCGGTCGGTGTGTGCCGTAGCGCGGAGAGAGAGAGAGAGACCAATCGATACTCGCGATACACACACACACACACACACACACACACACACACACAGCAATCGTTATCGTTAATAAAAACAACGGGTTATTTTTCAATCTTTGTATTATTTATCAACAGTATCATATCCTACAAATTTGTGCCCATCACAAGTTGGGAGAGTGAGAGACGACCATTCTTTTGGAAGCCACAGCATAAGAAGTATTTGACAATAACATTTTTCACAGCTTAACCTACGATTGAGTGTATTCATTAAATCGGGAAAAGGGATGGTACCGTGTCGCCTTCTGTTGCTACAGCCGTCGCTTTTGCAAGATCGTCGAATTGTCCAATCTTTTGGTATTTCTAGGTTGTGAAGTAATTGAATAGGAACTTGAAGATCGTGAAGCATGTGAAAAAAGCACTTGATGCAACTTGCCTGCTCCCTAATACTTTCCACTTCCTCACGTAACTTTCCCAATGTTTCAACGAACGGTAATATCATGTCAGCAGTGTTATCACCTAAACAACAATTCGAAAATTTATGCAGCGCCATTTCGTAGGTGTTGTATTATGTTTATGATGAGAAGTAGTGACAGGGTGACGGCAATATACCAAACTAATCCGCGTACCAATGAACTGATGTAGTTATTGGTAACGTTGACGGGGGTGGGGGTGTTGGTGGCTGGGATTGTGGGGGGAGTTGTAAAATTTTTCCACTCGGTGTCCCCATACGTACGATTCTCATAAATAATTCTCAACTTGTATTGTGTGGCGTTTTTAGGTACATGTATTTTAAGAGCAGGAAGGTAAGAAATTACACAAAGGTCCATCTCCAACCAAGCCATCGGCCAACTCTCATTATTTCGATCGAAACAAATAAACACATCACTAGCATTTGAAGGGTGATTAATATAAAATACACCATTAACAAAAGCACTTAGTAAAACATACGTCGATGCTAACGATGCCATGCTTGAAGTGATACTGAATTCTGAGTATAAAAAATACCTATATTATTAGTTAAATATAGAACACATACAATATTTACACCAATTTTTTATGAAATATGCATTTTCTAAGCTACAATTTAAATTATTGTTTTCATGTAACATACAATGATGGGATTTGAAAATTTGTTTCATTTGTGCAAAATTTGGATAATTCCTAGCAGAGAGATCGATAATTTCGTTCTCTATTAATTTCTCGAGCCATTCTTTCTTCTGCGAACCTCTGACGACTACGATAGTATTGAACGGCACCCAAGTTCGGATGAACGCTGAGATGTCTTCGTATTGTAGAACGTCCTGCTCGGGTATCCAGCTGTTCACGTCCCAATCGAGTCCATGAATATTTTTCTTCAGCCATTCCACTTGGTTACGAAAACGGTTGTTGTACACCTCCAATGACGATGGCAGTTTAATAAATTTATGAATCCATCCGTCTCCATCGATGCTAACTATGGCGATTTCTTTACACCAGAAACTACTCGGGCCGTACTGAAAACCTTGAATATCGATTACGACAGCACTAGAGTTCATTTGTGTGTGTGTGTGTGTGTGTGTGTGTGTGTGTGTGTGTGTGTGTGTGTGTGTGTGTGTGTGTGTGTGTGTGTGTGTGTGTGTGTGTGTGTGTGTGTGTGTGTGTGTGTGTGTGTGTGTGTGTGTGTGTGTGTGTGTGTGTGTGTGTGTGTGTGTGTGTGTGTGTGTGTGTGTGTGTGTGTGTGTGTGTGTGTGTGTGTGTGTGTGTGTGTGTGTGTGTGTGTGTGTGTGTGTGTGTGTGTGTGTGTGTGTGTGTGTGTGTGTGTGTGTGTGTGTGTGTGTGTGTGTGTGTGTGTGTGTGTGTGTGATGAAGCGAGAAATGAAACTGACACGGCAACGTAAATATGATATCCTTTTATTCGTTTTTACTTATGGGGCATTGCAACACTATTTGGTAATATAATGGGGTGGTATTGGCCTTTAAAGTCCAAAAAGAAATCTTGTCTCCCTTACTTATATTCTCACCGACGATTTTTTTTACGTCGAGACTCATTTTTTCATCATTAATATCAACATGCACCCCTTTGGGGTAAACTTCTACAGCTTCCACTTTACCATCGACAGGAGCGTAGTAAATTGTTTTCGCATTGTCTAATACGTAAAAGTAAAGGTTGTTGAGAGGAACTTGAGCACCTTTTCCTTGAATAATAATTAAAAGTTTGCTGTGATGTTCCAACGGCGAACAAATGTAAAAAGGGGAAAAGAATCTGGATGCTCCGACGATCTCATCACGATCAACAGGTGGACGTTCATCTGTGGCTGAAGTGTGCGGGGTCAACATGTGTCTTCCAAATTTATCGAGAGACATCTTTGTTGTTGTTGTTGTTGTTACGAATGCTTACGTACGATTAAAATCCATCGAGGTTAGGTGTTTTTATATAGTTAAGAGATTTTTCTGACAATTTCACTAAGAGGCAGGTGTTCCATAATACAATCGTGAACTAGGATGCAGTATGCTCTGGTGTTGGCGGGAAAACCCGTTCTAGCTTCGATTTCCAATTTCACATCCACCGTCGACGATTTAATGCTTTCGTCACGATTTGCACAATCCACTACGAATATGGTGTACGTTTTAAATTCGGTAAATGTTAATAAAGGTTGTTTTTGGTATGTAGGACTATTGCTAAATTTCGGATAAAATTCCGTGTAGTTGTGGTAAGCTTCCGAATAATCATTTTTCGTGAAATCGAGATTAGGACGCTCGTATGGATAATATTGTCCGTTTAAGAACACTATGATATTCGAGATATCACAATGATCTAAGCGGGTTACGTCTGCAGACTCCTTATCTTTTCTATCTGTCTGAAAGGCTACAAGCACATAACGAGGGCATTCCACCATAGTACTCGTTTTTACACTCCAAATTTCTTTCGTCGAGCCTACATTGAGGATCGGCAACTCGTATAGCTCCCATTTTCTATACGGGATAAGTATAGGAACATCGTTACGAATAGATTGTGTTAGTTGGAGTTTCAATTCATCATTGGGCGTTACATGCGGTACTTTTAATTCGATGCTGTCGATGTTAAGAATGACTTGGGTAGTCGCATCTCCCCCCGTAACAATTATGCAATTCTTATCGTTGCGAGCTCGTGTAAGGCGAATATTTTGCCTGCCGCACATGACCTTGTGGTAATCACAAAAAATGCCGAACAGATGCCAAAGGGGGATTCTCAGATAAAACAGGCCATCGAATTGTAGAGGTGTGTTTCGTAAGGACCATCCCCCCATAATTAGATGCTTAACGTCGTCATCGTTGTAACACAAATAACCTCGTATTAGACTCACTATACCGGGGTCCTTTACATGTTCCATTTCTATTCCGTTTAACTGATAAGAGACTGAGTCGAAGAGGAATGTTCCCGCGTTATGTACTAAAGTGACGTTTCCGGCTCCGGTGTTTGTTAGTTTACCTTTGATGACTAATGCCGCCTCATCCATTAAGTGCCAAGCGTCGGTTCGATTGATGGTGATCTCCACGACATCGTTGTTGTCAAACGATTTAACATATGGCAGATATGTTCGAACTCCCTTTTCGATGATCGAATTATCTTCTATGGGTTTTCTGTAGAGATCGAAAATTCGGCTGGACAACATATCCGATCGATTTGAGAAATTCACTATTTTGAATGGTCAATTTACCACGTAACTCTCGCTTAGAGACTGGCGCATCCCCCAAATGATTAGTGCTTTTATAGGTGGCGCCACCGCAGCTGTATTGATCGATCACAACGGGCATCTCTTGAGCTCTAATCGAATGAGAATTTCCTCACCACCAAAATCAACTAAATTAAACTCTTGATCTAAAACTTCTAGAGTAATATGTGTTATTGCGTTATTTTCAATTACCGGTAGATATATCAAATTCTGAGTTGTTTCGTCGATAGCATAACCCGGATTCACTTTGGTGGCGAATTCGTAAATGGTGTGAGCGGGATTTCCGTTGTAGTATGAACCTCCTGTAATGTTGCAGTCTACGTGAATAGTTCGCACTTGAACGATATTAACAGGCAGATTTGATTTGTGTACCGTACCGGCTGTTAAAAGTGTATTTGAGAATCCCAAGAGTTCGGCTAGGGATTCTTTCTCTGTGAAAGCAATGTCGTAATCGCGATGGTAAATCTCACACTTTAGCGTGTTATTATTAGCTCGCAGAAAAAATCTCTTACTCCCTTCTTGGCGGGTATCTAGAAACTCCTTGAGATACCTGTAAATATCGGTTATATCATAAGCACCTCGAGGTATCGGGATGGAATGTGATTGCCCCTTGTCCAAATAATAAAAATTTGTGCCTCCTTCGACGTTGGTGATACTGTTGTAGGAATGGAATCCGATTAGCGCGAGTTCGTATCGCGAATGTGGGTCCAGCGGAATGGGATTCGTAAACTCAATAGAGAGTGTGGAAGATCGACCCTTTAACGTAAAAATGTTACTCATGACTGGCACTTCACACCCCCAAATCACCAATTTTTATATAGAAATTCGATGCAGAGATGTCCACAGTTATTGGAATTAAAATTTTTATGTCGTGTTTGATTGTAGACGATTCGCACGTTTTTACCGAAATAATCCTCTGCCAATTCACGCGGCGGTTTCAGATCGCCGAAACTATCGAAATACTGCACTAGACGGCCACGCTTCCGGTATGCGACCCAATGTGTACCCTCGTTGACATTCGAATCTAGATTAACTATAGCACTTTCGTTCAGATTTGGTCTTTTAGGTAGAGTGTCTCGCATAAAAACACCTCGAAAGTATGGTACATGTAATTTTTTTACGTATTTAACAATTTCGTTATCGTATAGAGTTCGCTTAGGTAATTTCAACGGAAGTTTTTTTTTGTTTGTCTAAGATACAATCCATATCCTCCTTTCACATTCTTCTTGAGATAAAGCCCAGATCCCTTTTTACCGATTTCCTCCTCCATGACCTTATTATGTCGTCGATCTTCCTCCAACTTTTTCTTTGCGTTGCTCGCATCGATTATGGTCTTAGCGACGCCAGATACTCCTCCCACGACGCCTCCTATGGACCCCAATGCTGCTAGAATCGGAAGAAGGAGCGGTAAAAATCCCCCCGACTTGGGGATAGGAATGATCCGTGGAACTCGAATATTTTTACGCCCACCCGCTTTCTTGAGCGCTGCACGAGCAGCGCGTAAAGCAAAGAGAGAATGTTTTCGCACATTATTATTATTATTTCCCTCTAACGGTAAAATTTTTAACGATCGCTTCAGGGCTCGTGACGTGGGCCTTACAAGTGCTCCCGTGAACGAACGACCCCCCCATCCCGAGTTTTCTTTTCGCCTTCATCCCTGTGGTTACAAACCAAGCGGATACTTTCTCACCAACTTTAGCGTCTTTCGCCTTCACTCTTTCCCAAGCGCGATTCTCTAACTCGTAGTCTGCTTTGTGTCTATCCTTCAACGAGGAATACTTGGAGTAAGCGATGTCGTGCTGCTTACAGGCTTCGTCTAAGGGGTTTATACCCTCGTCACCTCTAGCTAAACGCTTTTCTAACTTCGTACCTGGTCCACAAAATGCATAGCCCGGAATATGAAGCTCGAATGGTAATTTATTAATGAGCGTATTAACAATTCCCCTGCCACTATGCTGTTCGAAAGTTAACATCATACTATTGAGGAGAGGGGCGCTTGCGCTATATATACGCACGTGCATACGTTTAGTTGTTAATCAAAATGAGGGTTATAGTACAAGATGTTACAGTGCCCATAGAAAATTTAGATCTTATCGAGGAGGGGGAGCGAGAGGGGGAGACATCAAAACATGGCGAATTGTTACCATCATGTTTTCGCGCAGCCATTTGTGGCCCCTCGGGATGTGGAAAGACAAACGCTATACTCGCTTTACTCTTCAATCCAAACGGTCTACGTTTTGAGAACGTATACGTATACTCCAAATCTCTGTACCAGTCAAAATATCGTTTGTTGGAGAAAGTATTGAGGAATGTACGAGGAATGGGTTATTTTGCGTTTAGTGACAGCGTGGATATAGAAGACCCGAAGGATGCTCGAAAAAACTCTATATTTATCTTTGATGATATCGCTTGTGACAAACAGGATAAAGTTCGAGCTTATTTCTCCATGGGTCGCCACAAGGGAATCGATGTCGTCTACTTGTGTCAGACGTATAGTAAGATACCTAAACAACTCGTTCGCGACAACTGTAACGTAATCGTGTTGTTTAAACAAGATGATATTAATTTAAAACACGCATATGACGAGCACGTAAGCCCAGACATGACATATGATACTTTTAAGCGTTTGTGTGCAGAATGTTGGCGGGAGAAATTCGGAATGTTGGTGATAGCCAAAGATTTTGATATAAATAAGGGGCGGTATCGCAAAGGTTTCGATAAGTACATAACCCACCATCATCATGAAGCCGCCATTAAGTAGCTCCAAGGTGAGACTTAAACGAAAAATTCAAAGATTGCGTAGAGATGTGCGAAAAACATATCTCGCTTTAAAGTTGGGTCGATTCGAAGAGGATGAAACTTTAAATAAACTTTTCACTCCAATCGTCAAACCACTCGCACAATTAGTCACACAACAACAGCAGCAACAACAACAACAACAACAACAACAACAACTAAAACCAGAAAAGAAAGAACTGCTGCAAATAAAGAAGGAAGACGTGGAATTACCATCACCTACATCGAAATTAGACGAAACACAATTTTTACCACTTCATGAAATCACACAAACCTATAATGAGGAGGAGGGAGAAGAAGATGAACATTATGATGAGATTTCCAAAAATTATTATGAGATGTCCATTGATGAGATTCAACGTGAGATTAAGGACACAGGTGATATTAATGTGATACAGGATTACATATCTCAGTATCCCGAAATCAGCCAACGGTATATTATAAGTTATTTTAATGGTTCTCCACATTTAGACGCAGCACGTGGTCCAAAGTATGACCGTGCTAAATCAAAATGGTGCCTAGGAAAGGCTACCCTAGATTTCCATAAGCTTACTGGGGACATTATAGTGGACGGAGAGCGGTGTAACGGTTCCGACGGTCTATACAGTCTTATTTTTCACAGAGCGCCACAAAACTATTCACAAAACGATCTTGAAAATTTTAGACGAATTTTGAATGCATCAAATTTATTCCGAAGGGGTTACAGCAAAATTGGTAAAATAGCAGCCAGTGGAAGTATTAAATATACACATATTGTTAAACCTTTATTAAGTACGAGTACAAGAAAGTTGCTCGATTTCTCCGATTCAGCACTTGAAAACAGTGGCGGAAAGATATATAATACTAAACCAATCGAATATGTATATTGGAATGATGTCAATGAATTAGTCGATAGATTGAGATTATTGGTAGCATCGAAACGAGCCGGAAATACATCGCAAGACAACGAGATATCTTCAATTATAGAAGAACTTCGCGAGTCTCAAGTTATACATTAGAGGTTAGACAAATCTGAAGATGCATCAGCAGCAGCAGCAGTCCAAAGAGAAAATACAGCTCGTCAATGAATTACACAAACCGATAAGAAAACATTTCCCTCGACGACGTACCATCTTGAAAGGAATAGATGATTTATGGCAAGCCGATCTCGGTCAAATGGATATGTATGCGAGTCAAAACAAAAAGTTTAAATACATATTGGTTGTGATCGATTGTTTTTCCAAATTCGTATGGGCTCGAGCGTTGAAAACGAAATCTGGGCAAGAAGTTAGCGGTGCTTTTGCTGACATTCTCAGCGTTAGTGGGGGTAGACGCCCGAAAAACCTTCAAACGGATCAAGGAAAAGAATTTTTCAATTCACATTTTCGTCAGTTAATGAAAAAGTACACCATTAATCACTATCACACTTATACTCATCTGAAGGCCGCCATTGCCGAACGAATGATTCGCACCCTAAAAGAGAAGCTATACAAATGTTTTAGCTTAAACGGAACCTATAGATGGATCGACATTTTACCTGTTATCGTGAAAAATTACAATGAACGACAACATCGTACTACTCGCATGAGACCCTGTGACGTGAGCGTAGACAAAGAAAAGAAATTGCTTAGTGGTGTGTATAGTCATATTAAGAGCACGACTCCACGAAAATTTAATGTTGGCGATGTGGTTCGAATAAGTAAAGTAAAACATGTGTTTGAAAAGGGTTACACAGCGAATTGGACCACAGAACATTTTAAAATTTCCAAGATCCGAATAACTAATCCAACCACATATCTCTTAGAGGATATGGAAGGCCGACCAATAGAGGGGGGATTTTACGAGCAGGAGCTGCAGAAAACAAAACAACCTGACGTTTATCTTGTCGAAAAAGTTTTACGAAAAAAGGGAAATAAAGTCTATGTGAAATGGCTCGGTTTCGATAACTCGTACAATAGTTGGATAGATGCCTCGAATCGATTATAACAACAAGTATAAATTTGATGACTGTGTGATTTTCACCTTCAGTTTTACCGTAAAAATGAAGCGTCACGTGTCCGATACCACTACTGATCGCGGTGTATTACAGGATGTGCCACAAATGAATCATGAAACTGTGGCACCGACATCGTCGCAGTCAAGCGCTAAAAAGAAGAGGAGGAGGACGACGACGTCGAAACTCTCACCGCCTCACATGTTTGCGGTAAAAGACCTGGAAGGTATTCTATTAGATGTATGTACCATTGTAGTTGGTAGAAAATCGATGAAGGATGGAGAAATCGAAACAGATTCCCCTACTACTACCACCACCACCACCGACACTTCCCCCTCTTCTCCTTCTATAGTAGAAAATCAAATTCTATCAGTGCCTCAGAAGTCATCGACGAGTAAAGAATGAATAAACCTCCTAAACGTAAACCGTCCCCCTCTTCGCTCAACACAAAGAATAAGAAGAAGAAGAGAGAAGATCTACCGCCCCCGCCCCCACCGCCGCCGCCGCCCCCCGCAGAATATCAACTTCCATCCATAGATGAGGAGGAGGCGGAATTGGAAAATTTTTTAATGGAAGCTGCTAATACTTCGATCCAATCACCCATCACCATCCACCCAGGCACACATGATCCGATGAGAAGGTTTTGTTTGAATTCCACATTTTCTTGTGACGAGGGCGGATTTTCCCTGGAGGTGGGATTGTTGCCTTCGAGAAATTTCGATGTTCACATTAAAATAAGGATAAATGATACGACTTTCATGATTTTCACCTGTGACGAGTGGGGGAAGTTTATAGACCATTTGTGTTGGTTGGCGAAATATTTCGAGTGTGAAATATCCGATTTGAGATTCGTGTGCGCGAACACCATCGTGATTTCTAATGTTGTCAATACAGACATCAAAATGATTTCCATAGTGAAAGATGCTGTAGAATTGTATTTAACTGTGAATAATGTAAGGGAAATATGTCGAATGTACGAATCGTTTGTAGCAAAGAAAATCGAACATTTGAAAATGTTAGACTTTGTAAAATATTATAGAAATTTTTTAAATATTATATCGAAGCTCATTACTACTAGTAGTTATAATGCCGATGCGGTAATTTTTGCTTTTTGTGACGCCTCAAATTCTATTGAAAGTTACTGTATCAGAGAATGTATGTATTACGATAAAAATACATTATTGACAGATTTGAACAAAATAAAGAATTATTAAAAAATGTGTGTGTGTGTATTATTTAGAATGCTGTATTATTAAACAAGTAGCACGTACAGAGGTACACATAGACCAATATAAAAAATTACAATAGTATTATTAAATAAGCAAAATTTAATAAAGTCCACTCGTGTGTGTGTGTGTGTGTGTGTGTGTGTCGTTAATACAAAAAAAATACAGGTAAACCTCGTCTTACGCCTTGGTTCCGTTCCGAGAGACGCAGGCGAATCAACGCTAATCGAACCGGCGTAAAACGAGGTTTACCTGTATTGGTTTAGCCCCACTTTTCATCACATGAGATGTCCAGCAAACAGGTGGTCCGATGGGTAAGCCTTCTGAATCCACGTTGGTGATTTTCTGTGATCCTTCCTCCTCCTCCTCCTCCTCCTACTCGTGGTGATTTTCTGTGAACCTTCCTCCTCCTCGTGGTGATGTTCTGTGATCCTCCTCCTCCTCCTCCTCCTCCTCCTCCTCCTTCATACGATCTGGACATCTCGAGCGGGAGGTGTAATGTTCCCTTTCGAGGAACATAAAAACTCGGAGATCAGCTTCAATATACTTTATTACTTCTTACTAGTAGATAGCAACGGATACAGTCATGTTGAATGTATTGCATTGAATGAATCAATGAAATGAAATTGAGTTCTCTTTAATCCGCCGATACACCTATATTTAATACCTCGTAGTCACGTGATATATTCGTACGTTGACCGATGAAGCATACTGAATGTGTTACACGATTCTGCTGAGTCTGCGTTCGAACATATCGAGGTATAAATGCAATAGTAATAATTATTCGCTTAGCAACTGATTACGATAATATTTAAATAATTGAAATATATGATGTAATTGACTTTTAATTAGGTCTTCAGAATATGGCCTTACACCACCCCTTCTTGGAGAACGACCTTTACCGCCGCCTGCAGAGGTAAAGTCGCTTCCGAGGAGAGTTGGTATTCTCAGCAAGCTGTAAAAGTATAAAAATTTAAGTATAAAGTTAAAATGAAACGAAAATCGTGGATGTAAGCGAATAACTATAAAAACAAGTTGATGAATTGACAGAATCTAGGGCATGAAAATAAATGTTTATTATTGTTAGAGGTGTAGCGGTGGGCTAAAACAAAATTAATTGATTTAATAACATGATATACGTATAAAATGAAAATATTATTACCGAGATAAATGTGCACACTAAATCATAGTATTTTAGATTAATTATTCCCAAAAAATGAAAACATAATAATAATAAATAATAATAATAAAAAATAATTCTTTCAAATTTTAGCTAGGTTGAAACTATTAATTGCACTTAAAATAAAACAATAGTTGAACTTAAGATAAAACAATAATAACAAGAAAATATTTACCAGAAAATTTAAATATACAAAATATTACATTAAAGTTCTACTTCGTGGTTCTTATGATATTCTGAACAAATTTCTGTAATAGGTGTTGTTCTGTAAGTCGTAAGTCGATTGTAGAAGAATAGTCATAGGAGGAGAGAACCTTGAAGTATTAGATTAGTTTAAATATTAAGTTATAATTTAGGTATATAATTATTATAATAGTTAATTTAATATTAGTTGGTTTCAAGTCGACTTGAATATTAATACTAATACTAAAAGATTAATATAAAGGAAACTGAATGTATGCAGTGAGCCTTAACTGCATAATCCTAATTGTTGGCCTCAGCATCCCGCGTGATCAGCGCGTAATGGATGATATGCCTTAAGAGCAACTATTAGGGGGGGTATTATACCGTCGAATTCTGTTCTTGTGAACTGAGATCTCTTTTCCTTGAGCGTCTTTTAACACACAATTGGGTTCTACGACGTCCACGACGGTGAATGGACCTTTGTACCAAGGGTCAAATTTGTGGCGTCCTCGTTGGTTAACGTAACAAGGTCACCTTTTCGTAAATTTAAAGTTGTCGAGTTAATGTCCGTGTCAGTTTTACGTTTCATTTTGTTTTTTATTAAGAAGTTTCTAGCCCTTTGATGTGCTATTTGGAGCCTGTACCGTAGCTCTTGATCATATGAGTCAATGTTATACAACGGGTCGACTTGCGAACCTGTCAAGAGTTCTGGAAGGTTAGCTTTTCTGCCATACAATAATTCAAATGGCGTATATTCATGATAAGTGTTAGGTGTCGTATTATAACAGAATGCGTAGTATTGTGTCCAAGTAGGCCAATCATTTTTCGCGTCGTTTATATACATTCTAATGTATTCGTTGAGAACGCGATGATTTCTCTCACAGCCTCCGATGGATTGGCTGTGGTATGCTGTGGAAATTTTATGATCTATACCAAGTAATTTAGTTATATTTTGAAACACTTGATTCTTGTATTCCGTTCCCATGTCAGTGCGAACCTCTTTCATAGGACCGTAAACGAGGATAAAGTGCTTCACTATATTGGATGCAATTGTGACAGCATCTTTATTCGGTACTGGGATGATTACTACGAATTTTGTTAACTCGCATTGTATTGTAATGGCGTATTGATAACCTTCCGGAGATATTGGAAATTTTCCTATAGTATCAATGCACACTATATCGAAGGGTTGTTGGGGTGTAGGCGTGATAACAAAAGGTTCTACACCTCTTATTTTATATTTATTGACCTGACATTTGTGACATTGTTTAATAAATTTAGCTACATCTCGAGACATGTTTTTCCAGTAATAAGATGATTTGAGCTGTTTAAGTAATCTTTTCTGTCCGCAATGACCTCCTAACAAGTGATTATCGTGAAATTGCTTGATTAAGGTGGTTTTTTGTTCGGTGTTAGTTACTAATTGTCGACGTTGACTGATAACAATGCTGATTTTATTTAAAATTTTATTCCCTAACTCTTTAAATTCGTTGGTTGTGCACAACCGGAATATTTTATCATTCCTATTAATTCTAACTTTATAAAAATTATTATCACCAGCCATCATTTCTAGCTGAGACAAAGCTAGCTCTAGTGCCGCTTTGTCGTTAGTGATCGGGAAGCTTTGCCGGCCGGACAAGCTGCCTCTGTACCTCAAAGATATCTCGATATCTGAGGTTTTAATATCAAATTGTAGCAACGGTAATTTACTGATTTCAGCATTATTTAAGGCTTCGTAGACTCTAGGTTGGGGAGCAGTCTGAGTTTCGTCACGTCGATTTTTGTCACTTTGTACTGTCTTAGATTTAGATCGAGTTATAGCTAAAATTTTATTTGTTTCCGAAGAAATTGTTTTGAGATCGTCGATTGTTATTCTAGATAATGCGTCAGCACATACATTGTCTTTACCTTTCACGTATTCTATTTCAAAGTCATATTCCTCCAGATCAAGGCGGATTCGCGTGAGCTTAGATGTTGGATCTTTCATTGCGAATAAATAAACGAGTGGTCTATGATCTGTCTTAACTAAAAATTTCGTGCCGTAAATGTAACAATGGAAATGTTTTATAGCCCAGTGTATTGCCGTTAGTTCTTTTAAAATTGTTGGCTTATGCGATTCACCTTTTGTAAATGATTTTGACGCGTATGCGATCGGCAGATCTATATCACCGTGTTTTTGAGAAAGTATCGCGCCGCATGCGTCTTTCGATGCATCTGCTGTTATGATGAACGGTTTAGAAAAGTCTGGATATTGCAGGATTCGCGGGGATATCAACGCTTTACGTAATTTATCGAATGATTGTTGACATTCTGGAGTCCAATCAAATTTGGCATTTTTTCGGGTGAGACGATTTAATGGTAACGTAATTTCTGCAAACTTCGGAATGAATCTGCGATAGTAGTTGGTAAACGCGACGAATCGTTTCACTTCGTCGGCGTTCCGCCGGGTCGGATAATTGTTTATGGCGTCGAATTTCGAGTCGTCGGGTCGTATACCTCGGTCTGTAATCTTGTGACCTAGGTAAGTAACATCACGTCTAAAAAATCTACATTTTTCCGGATTTAATTTCAGATTAAATTTTCTACAAGTTTCGAAAACTTTTGCCAGATTTTTTAGATGATGGTTTTCCGAACAGCCAATAACTATTAAATCGTCCATGTAAAGAAAAGCTATTTCGGGTGCTATCCCAGCAAAGGCAATTGACATCATGCGTTGAAAACTATTAGGGCTAACAGACAGTCCGAAGGGTAATCTAGTAAATCTGAAAGATCCAGCATCTACGCTGAACGATGTTACATTTCGTGAAGCTGGGTCTAGAGAAATCTGATGGAAACCCGATGCTAAATCTAGGACAGAGAACCATTTTGCTCTGCCTAGTTGGTCTAAAATATCGTCTATACGGGGTAACGGAAATTTGTCGGCTATTAATTTTTTGTTAAGTTGTCGAAAATCCACTACTAAACGCCACGCTTTTTGTCCGTCTTGTGATTTTTTGGGGACTAATAGTACAGGACTATTGTAATCTGAAATAGACGGTTCTATGATGTCATTATTGAGCATCTTATTTATTTGTTTGTTTATTTCTTCGCGTTGCGTTCTCGGTATACGATAGTTTTTGATGTATACAGGGGATTTGTCAGCTAATTTCAACTTCTGTGTGTAAAAGTTGTTAACAGTAAGTTTGTCGGTTTTTAATGCGAAAACATCTGAATACTGAGCACACATCTGTAATACTTTGTCCTTGACATAGTGTGGGATGTCTTCAGTGTTCAGCTGTTTTTTCAATTCCGTGTATCTGTCAGACGTCTTTGTTTCAATACGCAGTATGTTGAAATTGTCAAGATCAAGGGTTTCTATCTGAATATTTTTCAAAGTGACTGTGTCACGCGTGGTGTTGATAATCTTTACGAAAGGAGTTTTGTGTGACACTATTGTCCTAGCTATGAACACTCCAGGAAACAACTCTTTATTATTTACAACGGCATCATTAGTGAGATTTTTTAAATTATTTATAGGTGGTATTACCTCACATCTCGCTGGAATAACTAATATTTCGTCTTGTGGTCCGCTATGAATTGGAATGATGATCTCGTGATGATTTAAATAAATTGTCATAGTCCAGTCAGAGTAGTTAATAACGCAATTATATTTTGTGAGAAAATCTCTTCCCAGAATAGCATCTGAGGGAATGGGAAAGTCAGATTGTATAATGAAAAATTTATGATTGATTTTGTAGTTATCTATAAAAATGTCGGTGTTTGTTGTTCCTAGCGGTGAAATGGTTTCGTTAGTTACGCCTTTGATAGTGGTTGTACGTGCCGAAGTCAATATTTGATCGCGATTAATTTTCGTTCTTTTAAAAATGGAGATGTCTGCCCCCGTGTCGATTAGGAAGGTACAATTTGAATTGGTCATTTCTGTCGGGAGTGTAACGAAATTCGTGTATGAAAGATCTAAGGTATAGATATTTAAATTTCTGCTTCGGGCTCCCTCAGTCGACACTGCTGAGGGCCCGATAAGTTTTCCGGATTTTCATCCAACTGAAGGGGTCGTACTGAGTAGTTATTGCGGTTACCCGGTCGTGTATTGTTCCGAGGGCAGTTATTATTGCTAGGTCGACGCATGTTTCTGTTGTGATTGTATTGTCCATTGTAATTGTTATTGTTATAGTTGTTATTATTGTTAAAGTTGTCGTATCCGCGTGCGTAATTTTGTGAGCTGCTGCGGCCTGCGCCGCGACTTCGTTGACTCCCGTAATTTTGATATCTGCCACCTTGGCCTCGTCCACGACTAGGATAGGTCAGGACTCTCTGTGGTCTTGTGTAAAGGATGTTCGTTGTTTGTTGCGTTGCGCTTACGTTAACAAATTTCGTGACTGCTTCTCTAATAGAGGCGAAGTTTCCAGCTTCCATGATCATACTGGTACGTTCAGAATTGGAATTTTTAACTAAGGATTTTACAGCATGGTCCGTGGAATACTTCGCCGCTACCTCAAGAGGTACGCCTTCGGATATAAAGGCTTTCTTTAGTTTTTCCGCGAGTGACTCTACATCCGCGGCGAAAACTGTTGCTTCTTTGTGATTTTGTCTACAATTTGAAAGTTTGTTGGCGAGAACTTGCGAAGTTTCGCCCTTGATCCCGTTCTTAAGGGTGTTAATTATGTCTGTCAAAGTAGCTTCAGTCGTTATTAAGTCGCGCGCTTTACCCGTTAACCGAGTTTTAACGAAAGCAACGGCGTTACCGGAATGATTCTCGGAGTTAATATTTAACAGATGTAAAGCGTCTAAGAACGATTGTAATTTTTCGAGAGAACCATCAAATTCCTGCGGGACGATTTTGCTCGCGAAGTTAAAAAAATCTATCACGGAAGTAGAAATGTTGTTGGTGTCTGTCTGGTCGTCGTCAGATTCAATGTCTGGGTCAACGGTTAACGTATCAATTTGTTTTACACAACTATTAGGCACAATATATTTTACTGATAAAGCTTGGAATGCTCGTACTATTTTATCTCTAATATAATGAAATATGTCCTTAACTTCAAGTTTTTGTTCCTGATTTAGTTGCTCCCAATATTGTGACAATAACTTGGTTACTTTATTGAAAATGTTAACTAAAGCGTCTCGTATTTCATGTCGAGTCGTTGTAGTCTTAGGTACTTCTTTCTTAATAGCTCGCTTTGATTGGCTAATTGCAAGTTCCTTGTAAGCAAGAAGATCAGATTTGAGTTTTTCCCACGTGTAAGTCATAGGTAACTTCTGCACAGTGAAAAGATAGACGACGTCGGTAGATTAAAAAGTCAGTTATAAAAGTCAGTTTTCGCAGTGTATGGTTAGATTTGTCATAACGTCAAGAAAATACCAGAAATTTGTTCGAACAACACGAAAGACGAAGTTGAACTTACATTAATGATGATGAGCAGGAGACCAGCGTACGATTTCCTGTCCGAGACGTGGTACACTTCACTTTCACTTTTTCACTTACAGCAACACTTTGATCGTTCGCCGTGGTATGTCGTCGGGGTTGTACTGCTGTGCCTCCTCGTGCTGGTCTAACCGGAACTGGGTTGTCCTTGTAGGGGTTGGTATGCAACGGGGCTGCTGGAGCGGATGATGATCGCACGGGTTAAACGAGCTCTTGACTCGCCGTGATCTCTCGTCGAATCTTCCTCTCAAGGCGTACTTTGCACTGGCCATAGCAGTAAAATATAATTACCATTGCTGCGATGATGATGACAGTTATTTCTAAGGCCTCCTTGGTTGAGAGTTGGGGCGCTGCGTTGAGAAAGGTACTTTGTCCACCTGAATTACCAGCCTGAGCTATGACAACCTCTTCCTTGGATGTGGTACTTCCCATGTTGTGAAGATCTTGTCGGAGTTGTCGAGGACCGAGCCGAAACTTCTTCTTACGTTTGTCCGTGTGGCAGGATCGCCATGTAATGTTCCCTTTCGAGGAACATAAAAACTCGGAGATCAGCTTCAATATACTTTATTACTTCTTACTAGTAGATAGCATCGGATACAGTCATGTTGAATGTATTGCATTGGATGAATCAATGAAATGAAATTGAGTTCTCTTTAATCCGCCGATACACCTATATTTAATACCTCGTAGTCACGTGATATATTCGTACGTTGACCGATGAAGCATACTGAATGTGTTACACGATTCTGCTGAGTCTGCGTTCGAACATATCGAGGTATAAATGCAATAGTAATAATTATTCGCTTAGCAACTGATTACGATAATATTTAAATAATTGAAATATATGATGTAATTGACTTTTAATTAGGTCTTCAGAATATGGGCCTTACAGAGGGACTACCTGAAAAAATCACCTATTAATTTTATAGTTACATCAATTAATGGTTTTTAATATTAAATATTCATATACGTGTATACATGCATTTAATGATTAAAATATTTATGAAATCTCTCTCCATCCAATCTTGTTTCTGAAATTCAAATCTTTGAGCTCTATCATAATTATCACAATGGAGGATCTACATGCCTTTGTTCATCTAGTCCCACATTTCATCACATGGGATGTCCAGTAACACCACGGGCGGACCTATGAGTGGACCTTCTGAATTCACGTTGGTGGTGATTTTATGTGTCCCTTTCTCCTTCTCCTCCTCCTCCTCCTTCTTACGATCGGGGCATCTCCGTTTGTGAAGACGCATGCGTTTCCCTAGTACCCGATGGAAGCGGTTAAACGGACAGCTTAATATTTTTTCGTTCGGATCATCAGTATGATTGGCCGCCGCCACCATCCTCTCATGGTGCGTTCGCACCGGCGTCAGAGAAGACAGATTCTCCGGTGGAGGATTCATTGATGTTGTTATTGTTGGAGCAGTGTGTGTGTGTGTGTGTGTGTGTGTGTGTGTGTGTGTGTGTGTGTGTGTGTGTGTGTGTGTGTGTGTGTGTGTGTGTGTGTGTGTGTGTGTGTGTGTGTGTGTGTGTGTGTGTGTGTGTGTGTGTGTGTGTGTGTGTGTGTGTGTGTGTGTGTGTGTGTGTAAGAGAGCGAGAGAGAGACTACCTGAAAAATCACCTATTAATTTTATAGTTATATGTATATTTCATATACATGTATACATGCACTTGATGAGCTCTATCATAATAATAATTATCACTATGGAGGGTCTATAAAGCAAAAACAAAAAACCTTATTACATTTACTACAATCCGAATCAGGAATAATATCGGTATCGTCAGAGTTTATAGTCATAGATTGATAGCAGGAAATTACGGTTGTATTTGGAAAATAATCATGTCCTCGTTTTCTGGACAGTACATTATTCTCACCGTCAGTGCTTCGCCCAGTAAACCTGTCGGTAAATGGTCGCACACGATGCAGCAATTGGGGTGGTCTATAACCGCGAGCCTGCCTTGAAATATATCTTCGAACGAACACATCACTTTCAAACAAAATGTACATACTTGAATGAGCATAACTTGAGATGATTATTTGTTCAATAAAAGTAGCCAGAAGTGGTGGAGATATGTTAATTATTAGTGTGTGTGTGTGTGTGTGTGTGTGTGTGTGTGTGTGTGTGTGTGTGTGTGTGTGTGTGTGTGTATGTATGTGTGTGTGTGTGTGTGTGTGTGTGTGTGTGTGTGTGTGTGTGTGTGTGTGTGTGTGTGTGTGTGTGTGTGTGTGTGTGTGTGTGTGTGTGTGTGTGTGTGTGTGTGTCTGTGTGTGTGTGTGGTGTGTGTGTGTGTGTGTGTGTGTGTGTGTGTGTGTGTGTGTGTGTGTGTGTGTGTGTGTGTGTGTGTGTGTGTGTGTGTTTTATAAAAAAGACAGCCTGGAAAAAATCACATATTAATTTTATAGTGTCCATAAGGAAGCGTGTCATAACTATTTGGTAGCAAATAGCGTTTATCATCATGAGGACTTAGACCGATTTTTGTTTGTTCGATACTGTATACATTATGGGCGAAGGACCGAATGCTGCATTGCGTGACCATCACCTTTTTAAAATTTTTTAGACATTTCTCATAATCATTAAAAGTCAATTTATTTCTAACTACATTGTACTTTACCCCTTTGGATTTTTTGGTAACTTTCCCACCCAAAAGTTTATATGTGTACATTTTTGATCCGAGTCCGATAAAATGTGTGATAATTTGGCTGTTTGCCTCGTCCTTCATCAAGCCAGGCTTTTTTTTATTCACCAAAGGTATATTGTATGGGTTGTTTTGTGGGTAGTCACTAGTATCGAATTTTGATAAATCTGATTTAATAACTTCTTCGTAGACATCTTCACACCGTATCTCGTAAATAAAGCTATCAGTATCGGAATAGAGGAGCTTACACTTTTCAATGCCCATTTTTGGTAACATGTACTGATAATGAAAATCATACATGAATAATTTTGAAATGTCTAAAATCGACATACCTACATACAAAGGTTTATTAAATATCAATTCAGCCTTTTTTAATTCAATAATCGATAACTCGTTATCCAAAATCAGTCTACTATGAAATAGTGGAGAAACAATGAAATTTTTGGCTCCGTAACGCCCTCCCCAGGTTTTAGCAATTTTCAAAACACGGTATTTGCGTATATTTTCCATAGTTTTACCGAATACCGCATTGTTAAAAAGTTTATAGAGATTCTTTAGGAAGGAAGTCGTTGCAGTAGCTCTCAAGTTGCTATTTAGATCGATATATGATTTTAACCAGGAGCTCTGTTTAAATTTTAAAATTTTGTATATTCTTGTAACTACCAAACCGTTGGCCAGAGCCTGTTTTAAATTCCGATAATGCACAATGTACCCTTTCTTATCATGCAAAGTGGCCATTAATTTGGGTAATTTTGAGTGTGGAGGTGTACGGTGTTCAGCCGCAAACGGAAAGTCTTTATGGGTGTCTTGTAGTTCCCTGGGATATTGCAAGTCCACTTGAACTATATATCCTTCTGGATTATCGTCTGGAATGGACGTTACATCAAAATTTTCTGTATCATCCACCCATTCGAAGCCTCCATACGGCAAAGGTTCCATCATGGCTTTCCCATAAAGATTATTAATATCTAAATAAAGAATATATTTGGATGGAGCACTTGGATCATATTTTTCAGACATATACTTGTTGTTTGCATCAGAAAAGCGATTAATACAGGTAGAGATGCCTCCACGGATGGCTTCCTCAATAAACATTATTTGGTCAATATCACGTAACAATTCCAATTTACATTTTGTGAATTTAAGCATACAGTCCCATGTAAAACCGGGCATTGTATGATACCATGCTGGGTCTAAGTGATGAGTCGCAATGCAATTTTTTCTAAAGTTTTCAAACACGTCTGCCAAAAGTAGGATGTCGGTTTTCAGGTATATGTCCGAATATTGTCCTAAATTTTGAATTTCAAACGTTTTCCACACCTTTTGAGCGTGATCATACTTCTCAAGACTAATGCTTTCATCTGACAATTTATTATAAAAATGTTCAATTTTAGGTAATTCCGTTTCTTCTAGCTTATCAATGTGTGAAATGTAATAGTAACAAAAGACCCCTTTTTTCGTTAATAAATTAAATTTTTCATCATCCTCATCATCATCACACTGAAATTCACGTTTTATAATTACAAGATTTTGCTTCTCCATAATGGAAACCAATTCATCAAGAGATGCACTCAGAAATCTCAAAGAATCGATAAATCGAAATTTTATTTTCGTGTCTTGGTCGTATTGTGTAAAGGAAATGTATCGTTCTTTATTGTTAGGAAGTATGTTCATTCGCTCACATTTGGCTAAATCTCGAATTAAAAAGTGACTATCGTACCCCATCAAATTATGGAACACAATAGGCACCACAAAGAGCTTTTTAAATAATAGGTTACATTGCGCATGTGCGTACCCACGAGCTTCTCCAGTAAAGTGATTATGATCCAAGACGACCTTATCCTTGGACGTAAATGGTTTCTCACAAATGTGGCAGTTATCTTTTCGTAATTTTAAACTAGATTTGATATCTACAGGAATAACTTTCTTCATTTTCGACTCTATAAATTTAGCCAGCTTTTTTAGTTCCATTCTAAACCACTCTATGCAATCTGTAGCTCTATAGCTATTATAGAAGGACTGAGAATCGTCATAAGTACATTTTAAATAGTAACCTGCAGAATAAACCGTGTGCTTTTGATATTTCCTTGTAACATGAGTGGGCGTGTCGTCGAGTACTTCCAAAAGGCTTTCAAAATCTGCGTAAATTATGAAAGGCGCCGTTTGTTTGTAAATGAAGTTTCTGAACTCAACGTATTTATAGTTGGGGAAAGAAATTTTATATTTGTTTCTATTCGCACAAAGTTTTTTGTGCTCATCAAACTTCTGTTGTTTTTGATAATAATTTAAACAAATGTCACATATGAACTTCTTATGACTATTCTTATTTAACTGTGACGAAACTAATCTAGACAAATTTTTAATATAACAGTAATGGTATTTCAATTCAGATTCGTCACCGTCATCATCATCAAATTCGAAATCCCACTCATTTAATTTTAAATAATATTTATTTTGAATTAACAATAAATTTACATGTCTCTCTAATTTATTTTTTGTTAATCTAACCGGAAGTACTGTATAACTGTTTTTCTTTTGCATTTCTAGACCATATACGTTCACAGATATGGCATTAGCCATTTCGAATTTTGAAATTTGAGATAAAGGCATCGGCGAATCAATATTTTCCGTATTCAAAACTAGTTTATAGTACGGGTATGAAGATGTCAAATTTTTATGATTATTTACAGGAAAAAGACCACACAAAATTGACCAGTAGAAACATGCATTATCGTTAGTGTTGCGAACATTGATAACTGCATGTTTTCTCTCTATTTCCACCGGTAGCTTTATAAAAGACGAACCATTACCCATTTCGTATTTGTTAATATTAATCTCTAAATACACAATACGATTTAACGACCAACCAGACAAATGTTCTTGAAAGTCTGTCATTTTATTAGAAATTTTATCTTGTATGTGTTCCATAAACCAGGATTGTAAATCTGTTCCTCGGTCAATCACTCCATTTTTAGTATTAAAATATTTATATTCTAAAATATCTTCACCATCCGATCGCTTTATAATAAATTCCCCACAAAAATTAGCATTTACTTTAACCATCCTCAACTTTCGTAAAATAATTTTGATTTTTTTTCTAAATAGTATTTCTGCATCAGCCAAAAATTGAACTAAACACTTATGCGATAAATTAATTATAACACTTGTCCTAATTCTACTATCAAAACAAGAATTTAGATCTGTCCATTTAACCCTATGTTTCAATTTTGATTCAAAACCTGCACCCACATGTATTTTGTGCAAAAATAATTTTTGAAAAGATTTTAAATGACCCAATATCGTTTGTATTTTGCGCCTTTCAGCAATAGTTAGAACATGTTTCCCATCACATAATGCAATGTTACATAACCTGATGTGTCTACGAATTGGTTTAACCCAAACATTCCAATATTTATCTTTGTAATTTTTTAATTTCTCGATAAGATCAGTGCATTTTTTAAGAACATTTTTAATCTTCATTTTCTTACGACTCTCTCTCTCTCTCTCTCTCTCTCTCTCTCTCTCTCTCTCTCTCCTTTTTACACACACACACTCACCTTTACAGCTCAACAATTTTGAATTGGATCAGTGGATTTCCTTTGCCAATATCTTTTCTTCCAGTATAGGATATTCCGAATTTTCCTGTAGCAAATTCTTCTATGTGGGGCTCAAATTCCCCGGTCACACGTATGGGTAAAAATGTGACGTTGTCCTTCAACTCCAGAAGAATGCTTCTTCCAAATTGCGTATCCACCGGTCTAGCTGATAATACTTTTTGGGGTACGTCCTTAGGCAGATCTTGTATCTTAACGATTGGCTTTACGATGCCTTCTGCAAGAGTGTTAATTTTATTTAAATCCATCTACAAAAAAATACAAAAAGTCAGTGTAAAATTTGAATATTAAAGTGAGGATAAAAATAACATTAATAGGCAAAAGCAGAAACACACTTACCTTATCTTCGAGCGTTAATTAATATCTGCAGCAGCAGCAGGAGGAGGAGCACCAGCAACAGCCGAGACTGCTAAATTCACTAATGCACACAAAGTGAAAATATAATGTATATTCACACCTATTCCCCCATCCCTTCTATATAATATCGAATTTCGGTTGCTGGGCAACGGTAACATACTGCAAACACACCTTAATTAATACCGCACCGAACTCTAGACGGGCAAAAAACAAATATGAAATTAGCTAATAAAGGGAAATTTTTCACTCTCTATTTCACGACCCGAATTTTTTATACATAACCAGGCAAGGGAATGTTTTGCAGATAAGAGAAGAGGTATGGTTGGCGCTGACGCATTCAACACGCGAAAATAACACGTCTAGACGGGGGGAAAATTAGAATTAACTAATAACGAGATCCCCGCACGCAATCAAATTGCACGCTAACCGATTAGGGAGCTTAATAGATTTTCAAGTATTAACATTAGATTAAGATTCTTTTCTTACTTAGGCTTTTGCATATTGCAAAATATTTCATGAATACATAATTTGGTGCTTCGCCTCTGATCATCATGCGAGAATAACACGTCTAATCGGGGGAAAATATGTAATAAACTAATAACTAGGATTTTCACACGCAACACATTTACACATTTACGTTCGGTTTGAAGGGAATTTGTATTATCGTTCGTTGAAACATTAGGGGAGTTACGCGAGGAAGTGGAAAGTATTAGGGGGCAAATACTTCTTATGCTGGGGCTTCCAAAAGAATGGTCGTCTCTCCCTCTCCCAACTTGTGATGGGCACAAATTTGTAGGTTATGATACTGTTGATAAATAATACAAAGATTGAAAAATCACCCGTTGTTTTTATTAACGATAACGATTGCTGTGTGTGTGTGTGTGTGTGTGTGTGTGTGTGTGTGTGTGTGTGTGTGTGTGTGTGTGTGTGTGTGTGTGTATCGCGAGTATCGATTGGTCTCTCTCTCTCTCTCCGCGCTACGGCACACACCGACCGAGTATCGATTGGTCTCTCCGCGGTACGCAGAGAAATCTACAACACCGCCGTCCCTCGTGGAAAAGATACCTACATATCGACCGGCACTACTACTACTGGTTGCATATCAAAATGGGGGCCACATTCATCGAGGCGGCGACATCTAGCCGAGCAGCGACGCGGCCGAGTGAGGCACCCCCCATCCGCCAGCCGTCATCTAGAGCCCCCGAGCAGCGCGGCACCCCGGCCGCGACATCTAGCGACAGCCACCAGCGCTGCGCATGCGACAAGTTCGCGCGCGAAAGACGACGCGCGAAATTTGAAAAAGCGGGGCCAAACGGGGCCAAACGGAGGGGGACACGTTTGCCTCAGAACCGGCCCTAACTCTCTACTCTAGGTGTGGAACATCAGATACGAAGGACGAGTTAGGATCCACTCACCACCGCCGGAGTTCGATCCTCGAGCTCAAACCTCTTCTGACAGCTTCCTAGGTGTGGAACATCAGATACGAAGGACGAGTTCGGATCCACTCACCACCGCCGAGTTCGATCCTCGAGCTCAACCCTCTTCTGACAGCTTCCTAGGTGTGGAACATCAGATACGAAGGACGAGTTCGGATCCACTCACAACCGCCGAGTTCGATCCTCGAGCTCACTACCTCTCCTGACAGCTTCCTAGGTGTGGAACATCAGAGACGATAGAAGAGTTCGGATCCGCTCACCACCACCTGACAGCGTCCCAGGGAGTAACATCAGGTCCTGGAGGAATCCCCTCTGAAAGCATCCCAGCGGGAACATCAGAGGCGGGCAGTTTCCCCGACGTACGCCCTGTACATTGTGTAAATATTCTGTTACTGTTGGTTCTAGAGATTAAACTGTTACACCACGACCGCCTAATTCTTCGAGCTACAAGACCACCCTCACCCGTGCTCTCCCGAGCAACGTCACAACTGGCGCCCAACGAGTGGAGCTCGAAGTAGGTGGAAAGGACGAGATACTAGAGCATCTACTGCCAGCAGCCATCTCCATCACCGCAGTAGCAGGATTCCACATCTACTGGGAGTGCATCAGGGAACGAGTCGAGGACCAAGCTGCAGGACAAGAGCCCAGTCACGTGCTTGCAGGAGCTCTGCCGTTTCTCAGCGTCCCACTCCGAAGCCCCACCACGCAACCTAGTGCCACGTAGGAAAGGATAGAGACCAAAGTGAAGTAGTGTAAGTGAACAACTGAAGACAAACATTCCAGTGACACGAGCACAAACAGCCATGGCTCTCACCATTGAAGCCTTGGAGACCTTACTGCAGAGGGTGCCACCTGCTGCGAGTGCCTCGGTGAAGCACTTCACCCACTGTCCTGCCCGTTTTCGAGGAGAGTACTCACGGGAGGCCACCGAAGACTTCCTCACGAGCGCGGACTTTTTCAAGGTGAGTGAGGGAATCACCGACGAGAATGCCGTCTTGGGCTTGGCACTACTACTAGAGGGACCAGCCAACACCTGGTGGACCGGCGTCAAGTCTGCAGCAACCGATTGGGAGACTGCTAAGAAGCTCATCCGAGAGGAGTTCGCCCCAACGCCACCGGCCTACCAGATCTTCCTGGACGTGTTCGATTCCAGGCAGCAGCCACAAGAGCCAGTCGGCTCATTCGTCGCGCAGAAACGGGCTCTTCTCGCCCGATTGGAACCGGCCCTGACAGAAACGCGACAGCTGGACATGGTCTACGGCCTACTACTCCCTTCACTAAGAGACCGTGTTCCCCGAACGGCTGTAACCGACTTCGCTACACTCTTAGCCAAGGCCAGAGACCTCGAACCACGCAACGTAGCCAAGGAGAACTGCCCACCTAGGACTCAGGACCCCGCCGGGAGAGGGAAGGTTCGTCCAAGGTGCGAGTTCTGCCATAACCCCGGCCACAACGTCCGGGAGTGCCGCAAGAAGGCAGCCTCCGAGCGAGCAGCTGCAGGGACCTCAACTGCTCCGCCAGAGACCACGACGCCAGCAGCAACCATTCGCTGCTATGGTTGTCAGCGACCGGGGGTAATACGTAGGAACTGCCCAACCTGCAGCGGGACGACCCGGCAAGCCGCGTTCAACTTCGTGGAGGTACGAGCCCTAGCGCGACCAGCCGCGGAGATCAGCTTTGGGGACCAGTGGAGGACCGTGTTCCTCGACACAGGGGCCAGGAACTGTCTCGCCAGCCCAGCGTTAGCCGCTCTACTTCGCGGGAAGAAATGCCCCAGCTCGTGGCAGACGATGGACGTCACCCTCGCCGATGGGACAACGACGACCCAACGCGTGGAGGCCATTCACTGCACCGCCTCGCTGCACGGCAGGAAGGTACAAACCACCTTCCTCGTTCTGCCCGATACACCGAACGCCCAGTCTTTACTCGGAATTGACTTTATCACAAATGTATGGTTGATCTTAGATTTCCACCAACAGGCTTGGAGGTTCCACGACCAGCGCCATGTCTGGCGACCCTTTACCCCCAAGGAACTCCGAGTGGCACCTGCGATAGCCTCGCTCGCGCCCTCACCTAAGGAGTTAGGACTGCCCCGCAGGATGCAGGAATACTACGAGATGCCCCCACTCCTAGAGGCAATGGAGCTGACTCCAGAGCCCCTCGACGAAGTTATGCCATGCGCCACACCGCTTCCCACACTGCTGAGCCCCATTCCAGATATCACAATGGAATGCGACCGAGAGTCAGGCTTAGACGCGCACTACGGGCCCGACACACCAAGCGCCAGGGAGCCGCAGCCAGACGCCACTCATCCAGTAGCAACCCCGGAAAACCCGTTCTCCCGCACCGGCTTCATGTCGGCTGATGCCGCTGACGCCATCGCCGACTACATTGCGCGGCCAGAGACGCAGACCCCAGCCGACATTCTGAACCGCCGCAGAGCCGAAGAAGACGCTAGGGAAAGACCTGGACCTTCCAGGAGAGGCACCAGGACGGCTCCTGAAGGACAAGGTCGACGCGCTACACCAACGGCACCCCCATCGTTCTCCACAGCCTTCGCCATGCTCGATGTCGCCTTGTGAAGCGACGAGTGCACGGAGTTCGATGAGGAGCAAAAAGGAGAAGTTCAGGACCTCTTGAAGGCAAACGCACATGTCTTCAACTCCGAAGGACCACCCACGGAACACGTGGTGCACCACATCCGGACTGGAGACGCAGTCCCCGTCAGCACACCACCGTACCCTCTTACACCTGGCCGTAAGGATATCCTACAACGGGAGGTTGACGAGCTACTCACCCTCGGGATAGTGGAGGAGTGCGAAAGCGCGTGGACTTCGCCCACCGTCCTAGTCCCGAAGGCAGGAGGAGGAATACGCCTGTGCGTGGACTACCGTCGACTCAACGCGGTCACCGAGCCCGACCAGTACCCACTTTCTCGGATAGAGGACTTGCTGCACTCGACTGGGGAGGAAGTGCATCACGACGCTGGATCTGCGAGCAGGATACTATCAGGTCGCGCTTCACCCAAAAGACAAAGACAAGACCTGTTTTGTAACCCCGTTTGGAACGTACCGCTTTACTAGGATGGCTTTTGGATTGCGGAATGCGCCAGCGACCTTCCAGCGACTCATGGATCAATTCCGGAAGCAACTCCCGCAAGTACGACTACTGGCTTACCTTGACGACCTCATCGTGCTGTCTCCTGATGTGGCCACTCACTTAGCCGACCTTCAGCAGGTAATGCGTCAGCTAGAACGGTTCCGACTACGGCTGAATCGCCCGATGTGCTACTTCGTACGCCGGGAGGTCAGGTACATGGGCCACCTTGTGTCTGACCTGGGCATCAGGACCGACCCCAGCAAAGTAGAGGCCATCGCGAATATGAAACCTCCCGGAAACCCGAAACAAGTCATGGTGTTCCTGCAAACATGTAGTTGGTACCGAAAGTTTGTACCCAACTTCTCCAGTGTGGCGCAGCCCTTAAGCCGACTCACCAGAAAAACTGTACCTTGGACGTGGACCCAAGGGCAAGAAGAGGCTTTCCAGACACTAAAAACGGCTCTAACTACGGCCCCGGTACTTCGGCAAGCAGACCTTAGGCTCCCGTTCACCCTACGTACCGACGCTAGCTCCTACGCGCTGGGGGCTGCACTACTGCATGGGGAAGGAAGTGAAGAAAGACCAGTTGAGTATGCCAGTCGCCTGCTCAATACAGCAGAGCGGAAATACTCAACTACAGAGCGAGAAGCTTTGGCCGTCGTCTGGAGCGTGGCCAGATTCCGCGGATACCTGGAGGAGACGTCGGTAATCATAGTGACTGATCACCAACCTCTCAAGTGGCTAATGCCACTCAAGACCCCCAGCGGCCGCTTAGCCCGTTGGGCCTTGCAGCTACAGCCCTACAATCTCCTGATCCGCTATGAGCCTGGAAAGGCCAACGTGGTAGCTGACACCCTCTCCAGACCACCCGGAAACCAGGAAGAGCCGACATCCTTCCTACTGGTCTCGGTGGACTTTCCTCGCCGATCGCCTAAAGAACTACGAGAAGCTCAACTTCAGGACCCGGAAGTCAAGAAGATTATCACTGCTCTGGAAGGCGCCGTTCCAGAAACAGCCATCCCCTGGACTTCCCGCGGTTACACCACGAGCCAGGGAGTCCTGTACAGGTACGACGCATGCGACGAAACCGAAGAAGCCCTGCTAGTGATTCCGGAGCACGAACGACAGGGCATCCTACGGCAGTACCACGACGCGCCCGAGGCAGGACACTACGGAGCAGCTCGAACCGCCTCGAAAATCCGTCATCGTTTCTACTGACCAGGACTCAGCAAGACCGTTGCTGATTACGTCCGCCGCTGTCCTGAGTGCCAAAGGTACAAACCCAACAACCTGGTACCAGCCGGACTACTCCAGACCCCGGTCATGCGCCAAAAATTTGAGGTACTAGCCATCGATCTTTTCGGACCACTCCCTGCCGGATCGCACGGATACTGTTGGACCCTGGTCATCGAAGACACGGCTACTAGATTCATCGAGCTCTTCCCGCTTCAGGAGGCCACCGCGGAGGAGTGCGCCTTGGCACTCATTCAGGAATTTTGCATGAGGTATGGAGTACCGCGACGCCTCATGAGCGACAATGGCCCACAGTTTGTCAGCGCCGTTATGCAGCACGTGACTTTCTGTCTGGGGATCGAACCTAGCTTCACGCCCGTCTATCATCCGGCCGCTAATCCGGTGGAGCGAAGGAACAGGGATCTGAAGACACAGCTCGCGATCTTGGTAAGATCCGAGCATACCAATTGGCCAAGCAAACTACCAGCCATCAGGTTCACCATGAACACTTCCCGATGCCAGTCCACTGGATGTAGTCCTTCATTACTAGTATTTGGCCACGAACCCCGACATATTCTGGACGTCACCCATGACCTACGAGCTATCATCCAGGGGGAGAACTTCGTCCCCGAAGTCACCCCTCGTCTGCTAGAAATGGGAGATACATACCAAAGGGCCAAAGAAGTATGGGAGAAAGAGCAGGATCGCCACAAACGATACGCCGACTAGCATCGACGACCAGCGACAGATTTTCAGGTGGGCGACTACGTTTGGGTGTCGAGTCATGTTCTGAGCAACCAGGCCCGACAAATTTCCAAAAAACTTGCTTCACGGCGAGATGGACCCTATATCATCACCAAGAGGCTGGGTCCGTGCAAGTACCGGGTGGCCAACCCAGCGGCACCCGGTGTCCCCTTGGGAGACTACCACGTATCCGCGCTGACCACATACCAGCCACCGCCCGGAGAAGAAGAAGTGCGCCAGTGCAGCCCCTCCGCAAGCGGGGTCGACCCCCGAAACAACCGGTTCCAGAGTCCTCGGCCGAGACGTCCCAACGGACTCTGAGGTGGAGGATGTAACGCCGTGTATAGGCAATACCCGCGCGACGGTCGGTAACCCACGCACGCACCCTCTCGCGGCTACCCTCGGGACCAGTCGCTATCCGCAGGTAGCAACCCTTACCAAGCAGGCGTTCTAAAGGTACCGCCAGTACCCTCTGGCGTCGACCGACCGCAGCCGCACCCCCACCGACGGCGGCTCTCCCCACGCCGACGTTTTACATTACAACTCCACACCCCCACCAGGACAGCCTCCCCCCACGAGCGGGTACCGCGGGCGCTCCCACCCTGCATCACCATGGCAACAGGCAGCGGACCAATTAGAAGAGGAACCCCGCGGTGACCGACCTATGACATCCCCGTGCAGCGCCCGGAAACGGCAGTTCGATCCTCGAGCTCAACCCTCTTCTGACAGCTTCCTAGGTGTGGAATATCAGATACGAAGGACGAGTTCGGATCCACTCACCACCGCCGGAGTTCGATCCTCGAGCTCAACCCTCTTCTGACAGCTTCCTAGGTGTGGAACATCAGACACGAAGGACGAGTTCGGATCCACTCACCACCGCCGAGTTCGATCCTCGAGCTCAACCCTATTCTGACAGCTTCCTAGGTGTGGAACATCAGATACGAGGGAAGAGTTCGGATCCACTCACCACCGCCGGAGTTCGATCCTCGAGCTCACTCCCTCTCCTGACAGCTTCCTAGGTGTGGAACATCAGAGACGAAGGAAGAGTTCGGATCCGCTCACCACCACCTGACAGCGTCCCAGGGAGGAACATCAGGTCCTGGAGGAATCCCCTCTGAAAGCATCCCAGCGGGAACATCAGAGGCAGGCAGTTTCCCCGACGTACGCCCTGTACATTGTGTAAATATTCTGTTACTGTTGGTTCTAGAGATTAAACTGTTACACCACGACCGCCTAATTCTTCGAGCTACACGATCACCCTCACCCGTGCTCTCCCGAGCAACGTCACACATTTGAATTGGTAACATATACTAATCCAATACTAGACTCAACAATACAGTCTCCCGATGGACGATCATCCTTTACGAACTACTAATTATCTATAATAATTAAGAGGAGGGCGTTAGTCAGTTCTTGTGAGCTAATCAACAAACTCAACTTACTATCTAATTAAACTAGACCAATATTTAATTCACTAAGACCACCTCGTTACAACAATCACTAATCAAATAGGATACAGACTTAACTAATGAATCGATTCAAAATTGTTTACTACCTGGGCCTCGATAAATAAATGCACTACCTTAATCGTTGCACTGGAATACCATCGATCTTGAGGTGACGTAACGAAAGCCGTATCACACGACCGTCTGGTAAAGACGTTCGCTCGCCCGTCGGAAGATCGCCTTGTCCCGGCGAAGTCGGAAGATGTAACGGTAGGAGCGAGGCTGATGTTCCTCTTCCTCTTGGAGTTGGGGAAGTCAGTCGTCGAGCCAAAGTTCTCCAACAACTCCTCGGTGAAAGGAGACTTTCCTTTGCTTATGACAACTAAAATGTCAGGGAAGGTTTAAGCGGCGAGAAACATAAATAATAAGTAACAGAAATACCAAAAATGGTACGTCTTGTAATTTTGGGGACAAATCGCCAAGGCAACCAATCAAACAAATGAATGCATAATGTCAGTTGGTTGTCAAATAAATAAATATCAAGACGATTATTAAAATGTGTCATCAGTTTGTCAGTGCGCGAGAATTTTATTGATTTTAGAATGCCAAAGAGAAGACCTAGGTCTTTTCCGTAGGTCGTCGAAATCAATCAAATGTGCGACGAGCTACCTCAGGTGCAAATCGTACTGAAGACCAGCGAGAGACACATAATGATAACATTCGTATTGGTATGACAGAATTGCGTTTAAAAGTGAATAACTATGAAGTAGATAGACTTAGAATGGAACGAGTTCGGGCACGTCAAATACAACAGCAGCGCGTACGACGTAATGAAATAGAACGATTCCGCAGACGCAGTGTTCCTGTAAACCTGGAGCGAGTAGCATTCCACAACGACCAGGAAATAGATTATTGCGCCGACCAATCCGCAACGATTGGAGAAATGACAATCATTTGTAAATATTTTAAAACGTTAAAATAAAGCGGTGAATCTACTGGATAATGTTGTGCTGGTGGTAAAGTTAAATTGTCACAATTGTTCCCACCACCAGATCCATTACGCTCAATAATTTCTGGGACGGGAAATGACTAAACATTTCTTGGCCAAAATCCAAAAACATAATAATTTCTAAGCCTTGAGAGAACAATACATGAAGATCACGTCTCAAACTCCGGTTCCTGCTTCGGGCCCGATCTACAATAACAAGAAATATACAAGCAACTTAAATACAGTGGAAAATGACGAACGCACGGAAGACGAAGAATCTCCACTTTTCAATCTAATTCTGAGCAAGGTAATGAATTTGTATTCGATTTTGTAGCTTTTGAAAGTGCCTCTGGAGTCAATATGGGCTCAATAGACACAAATAGATAGCCCTCCCTTTTACTGCCAACTTTTCTATAGCTTGCATGGTGATTGTGCACTTGAGCCTTTTGCATTGGAATATAGGAAGCCTATCTGCAAATAGAATAGAATTAGTTCAATTAGTATATAAACACTCCACAAATGTAGTAATGTTAAATGAATCCTTCTTAAAAACTAGCGACCCATGCTAGTTTAAAGGATATTCCATAGTTAGGCATGACAGGGGCGATGTGTATGGTGGGGTGGCGGTGCTCGTAAAATATCATACGCACTACAGCATTGTGGACCTATCACGGTTTACTTTCCTATTTGCCATGCGATGTGTTGCTATATAGCTTTTAGAACATATATGTATTAGCATATACATGCTCCCGATATTGGCTTGCCTTTGCCTTTGATGCATGAAATACTGACCTATCTTAAATCTAAGAGCTCTAAACACATAATAATTATAGGGGACTTTAACGCACAACACCCTATGTGGGGGGCAGGGTCCACCAACCGGAGTGGCATAAGGATCCTAGACCTGTTAGAAAGTTTTAACCTCGTCCTGCTCAACGACAATTCACCTACACGTATTACGCCCCCTAATGCGACGAAGTCAGCTCCGGACATCGGAATGAGTACATCGGGTCTAGCGACTAAAGGGAACTGGGAAGTATTGCATATAGTTTTGGTAGCGACCACTTCCCTATTCTCGTACAATTTGACACACCTCATAATGGCAAATGTAACTCACCCCAGTATTGTATACGCTTATATAACCCCAAGCTCGCCAACTCGGAGAAGTACAGGAGTCCTGGAGTCTTTAAACTTCGACGTGAAGACAACCTACCTAAAATTTATTCAAGCAATCCGTAAGTCTGCTGACACCTCTATCCAGAGTTCCTTCAGCGGGAAAGGCAAAGCAAGGCCATGTTTGCCGGAACTCTGAGTGTGCGGAGGCCATCAAGGAAAGAGGTATATTTCTCCAGACGTATAAAACTGACGCCTCTATAACTAACTATATCGCTTTTAAAAAGAATAGGTCTCGGGTCAGAAGGTTATTACGGATAAAGAAAATGAGAGTTTTACTACCTACTGCGAATCCTTAGAGATGCGGAGCTCTCCTACTGTGGTATGGAAAACCATAAAGTCATTCTCTAACAATGGAAGTCGGTCATTTCGCCAAACCCCTCTGAATTTAGACATAGGCGAATGTATGCTGGACTCCCTTCAGACAGTTGTGGGGACTCCTACCCTGCCCATAGTTTCCTTCCGGTCCACCTTAAGCCCGCCTTTTAGCCTCGAAGAAGTCAAACTTCATCTTAACGAAAAAACGCGATACCGCCCCCGGATGTGATTAAATAACATATTCAATGATACAGAATCATCCATTGAAAAGGAGAGAGTGGCTGCTAAAATTTTTCAATACTCACCTAAACGAAGTGTGCAATGATCTCTAGAGTTTGTGGACTGTATGTAGATATCTCTTTGGCTCGTGGGTGGCTGCGGAGATAAATCTTGTCTCCAGGTTGTAAGGCTGAAGACGTTCTTGTAGATGGAGATCAAGGCGTGTCGTGATCTCCTTGATTCGGGGTTTTTATACAGGTTAATTTTACATTGGTTAGATGCGATATTATTTGTTTCGTTACCTTGCACCCAGCTGACCTTCCGTTATCATGTTAACTAAACGTCGTGTTATGCTTAGTCAGCTGAGTGTTGAGATTTGAACTTGACCGGTTCACGTTTAACCGTAATTGTTTTCCTCTAGTAACGTGAACTGGTCGCTAGTGTTATTGATTCGTGTGCGAACGTTAAAACAATCCAATAATATTTTACATACCTATCCTCGCTCTTAATTATGAATTATTTTTCTGTTTTGTAAAACAACGCGTAGTAATTTCAATGATTAAATTATGTAAAAGTTCCCTAAATTCGGTTACAATAAATCACGATTTCTTCACCTAAAAATCCCTTAAATAATGTTGAAGCTAGCGTCAACACACCTCTCCGACACCTGCTCTTTCCCGATTGGGGTGGACCAACCAGGTCGTGCTTCGGACGACAATTCATCGCGAGACAATTCATCGCACGACAATTCATCGCCGACAAATTATCGCGGCGACAATTCATCGCGACAACATTTCAGCGCGCAAATTTCTATTTTCATTAATTAGGTATTGTATAATGAGTTTTGTTCTTTTTTGGGGATGTAATCATAGTGTAACATCCTGGGGATGTTACTAATTTTTTTAAGAGTTATTTTAGAAATTGATTAGGTAAATGGGAAAAGGCTCCACCCTGTATAATTGGTTTCGAAACTAAACGATTGAAACTATAACGAAATTTGTTTTGAAACGTAAAAATGTTTTATAATTGAAACTATAACAAAAGGTCAAACGCCCGAAATTACAAATAATTTACGCGACGAAAGACATGAAAACCCCGGCGTAATCAGAAATGAGCGGTCAGGAAAATACAGCCTAAAGCACAGGTTTCGTATGGGAGAGGCTTGCTCTGGAAAAATTCTTTTTTGAGGGTTCTTGACATTATTATAGGCCATGGGTGACAAAATAAATATTCCGCTGCAGTTCGTAACTGTGCGAAAAGTGATGACTTTAAAAAATACACAGCTCGCATTGAGGACGAAAGAACTTCACTTCGGTCCGGGGAACAGAAGTGTTCAGACGAGGTCCTAGCAACAGGGTTGCTACGCATTTGGGGCGCGTTTTCGAGTCAGTGTTTGTTTTTGGTACTTATTGGTACCGAGGGTGTAAAGTAAAGTAAAGGAATTCAGTTTGGGAATTTGCTTTAACGTCAATCAATTATTAGAGTTTGACTTTAATTTTGTTGATATTTTTCGTATCATTAGTTTTGGGGTTGATTCCAAATTTTTGCTATTTGGGGCCGTATCGAGTGTAGAGTCACGTTTTCGAGTGTCATACCAGAGCCGAAGCGACGAATCTTAGGGTGGAAGTCAGCGTAGAACTCCAAAGTGGTGAGTCGGGAATAAGTTACGGGTTTTTACTAATTTTCCAGAGACGGAGAACAAACGAGGGGATCATTTCTTTTGTCGATTTGTATTTATATTTATTTCTTTGACTGGGTTTCGTGTGTGTGGGTTCTGTTCGAATTTCGACGACCCGGGACAGAGGCGTATCCAGGTTTAAACTCTGAAATCTAACGCGCAACTACGTAAATTCCTTGATCAGTTCATAGTTTGGTAATTTTGGTTAGTTTCAATCACAAGTAAGAACTAGAGCTTTGGAAGTAAGAATAGTAGAGAATCAAATATTGATCTAGGTACAGGGTAGAGGATTTTCCCAAATAGGGTGGATTTTATTATATTTTTGATTGTTGGGGAAATATTTTGTACGAATTCTTGTAAGGGTGACATGCGTAATTTTATATCTATTTGAATTCGGTTATTTTTTTTTTTTGTTATCGGTTACTTGGTTATTTTAATTTCTTTTATTTAATTGATTCATTTTTTTTTGTTCACTGTATAGTCATAAATTTTATCTAGTCAATATAAACTTTAATTTCATGCAAATTTAAAAATTGGGTATTATTTTGCTACCGAATCCCCAATGAAATCGACAGACATTTGCGAAGCCCTGGGGCTCGCGTTTCCTGTAGAGGTTGGTCAGAAACCTTGTCTCCGCTGGGACAAAAACAGTGTCGTCCCTTCAGAGCGACATTTTAAATAAATAATTTCTGGGCTGGTGGCAGACGCTACCATTTCTTAGTACGTCCCTGTATGAAATACGGTGCGGCGATACAATAGTAAAGATCTTTTAATTTGCTAGATATACAGATACAACACCAAATTTGGAAGAGTAATGCGTAAACGCTCAAAAAATTATTAATTTTATTGATGATAAAAATTGCAAAAAATTTACAAATACATACATAATTTTATACCTAATACATGTGATATAAATATTATATTTGTAATGTAAAATTGTGAGCGATCCCTCTAAGATAATCCAGAATATTGGCGAAATCATATTTCTCTGCAAGGTTTTGCAGACGGTTGCCGTATCTTTGTTTTTTTTTCTGATGAACTTCATCACCTGCTATCAACTATTCGCCCCAAGTGTGGATTAAACAAATTTAAAAATAACGGTTTACCCAAAATAACCCATGTGTTTACACGGGAATTATACTACTTCTTGAATTAGAAGTATAAATTGTTTGTACCTAGTTAATATAAACTGTATTTATATTTATTTGTAATTTGTAAATTAACACGGATATCATTTCTTTTTTTTATTTCATTTAGAAAGATTAATTTACAAATATTCTAACGTCCTGCGATGAATTGGACAGCGATGAATTGACGTAGCGATAAATTGTCCCGCGATGAATTGACGGAACACCCGTGCTTCCTATCACAAAAAATGGTAAAGGTCTAAATTTCATAGCTGGATGAAGGCCGATCGCACTATCATCATGTATGGGGAAAGTATTATAATCTCCTATAAAGCTTAGACTAGAGTGGTTTGTTGAACAAGGTTCTTTCCTTGATCCCTTACAGTTCGTCTTTCGGAGCGGCAGAAACATGAGGGACTGTATTACATTGTTATACTCCTTAGTGGCATCTGAAATAACTAAAAACAAATCAGTCATAGTTGTGTTTTTGAATCTGTCCTGGGCATATGATAATGTAGGTACTGCCCGGACCAATATTGAAAACACTGGCGGAAATCGGTCTGGAGGAACACTTGGCCAGATTAATCATGAAATTCTGTGAATCTCGTAAAGTATGCGTCTTGACCCACTTGAACGATAGCTAACCGGTTCTGTTGAACCGCCATTGAGCACCTTGCTCTTTAACATCTACTGTTATGGTTATGACATTAGTAGTCACCTCTCTAAGGTCACGTGTCTAGGCCGTCGGGTTTGAAATGCACCAGCGGGATTATAGACACCCCGTGGCGTTAGGGATAGTACCTGTCGACCGTTCTCAGGTAGTTCGTACTACCAAACAATATAATATTGATTATAATTCAATATTATGTTCCAGCGAATTTTGATTAACGCGAATATATTTTTATTAAGATCGTTGTTTCTTCCTCTATAAATCGATACCAAACTCAAAATATTTCCAACAAAATCAAATTGTTTTATGGTTTTAAGTGTGTATCTCAACAATATAAAATTACGTTACATATACGTGGCGAAGACTTTTCTTTCTTCTTAACCTTCAATATAAAATTGATTATAATTCAATATTATGTTCCAGCGAATTTTGATTAACGCGAATATACTTTTATTAAGATTGTTGTTTTTTCCTCTACCAATCGATACCAAACTCAAAATATTTCCAACAAAATCAAATTGTTTTAGGGTTTTAAATATGTATCTACGCACTACTATAAAGACGAAATTGTTACATATTTGAGAAAGAGAAATCTTTACCTGTAATATATATCTTCACGAAAAGGGATCTTATTATACCTACCTCCTTAACGTCGTTTACCACGGTGATAAGTAGGGTAAAGTTCCAGGAATGTCTAAGGTCCGTCAAAAACTGCAATTTGTCCAAGAACTTATCAATTCATATGACAATGGGGAAATCACTCGTTAGCAGTATGTGAAAAGAGTTTCACATCAATATAGAATATACCAATTTTTCGTAATATTTTGTATTTTTTAGACTCGATATTTTATGTTACGTTCATTAATTTAGTGTGTGTTTAGTTTGACTTTCCGGAGAGATTTTGTATTTCCTTAGCTTTGTAAATATGTAGATTATTTCAATTTTGACAAGGCCCACTGGGCCGCTAGGAGTACCGCTTGTTCGAGGCTTATATGTATCAGCCCGTTCTTTCTGTACAGCCAATCAAAAACCTATTTCAAGGATCAAACTAGAGCACATTCCCGGAACTTTACCCTACCTACTTATCACCGTGGTAAACAACATTAAGGAGGTATAACAAGTTCCCTTTTCATGAAGATAAAGATTACAGGTAAAGGTTTCTCTTTCTCAAATATGTTACAATTTCGTTTTTATATTAGTGCATAGATACACATTTAAAACCATAAAACAATTTGATTTTGTTGGAAATATTTTGAGTTTGGTATCGATTTATAGAGGAAAAAACAACGATCTTAATAAAAATATATTCGCGTTATTCAAAATTCGCTGGAACATAGTATTGAATTATAATCAATTTTATATTGTTTAGATACACACTAAAAACAGTTTGATTTTGTTGGAAATGTTTTGAGTTTGGTATCGATTTATAGAGGAAGAAACAACGATCTTAATAAAATATATTCGCCTTAATCAAAATTCGCTGGAATATAATAATGAATTATAATCAATTTTATATTGTTTGGTAGTACGAACTACCTGAGAACTACCTGGTGCATTTCGAGCACCACCTGTCTGGGCTATGCGGACGATTTTGTCCTAATTATTCGGGCTGTAGATACTGGGGAAATGACTAATACAATGAGCCAAGCCATTGGTGATGTGGCTCGTTATTTCGGAGAACGAGGACTCACCTTATCTATTGATACAAAGTAGTTTGCTTCCAAGCGCGTTGTAAAACGACCCCCCGTCATAATACAGTCATAGGAAATAAAGTGGTCCCTTGGGAGGAAGAGGTAAAATACCTCGGGACGAACTTCCACCAAAACCTAATCTGGAACTCATATATTAACTACATTGCAAGTAAAGTCTTGAAGGGAGTCAATATCATTAGACGTCTCTGCAGTGTATGGTGGGAATCTTCCCAAGGCACCCTCCTCTCGGTATATAAAGCCATAATATTGTCTCATCTAAAATTTGACTGCCATATAATGGGGAAATGTTCAGAGGTGATGCTCAGGAAATTAGATAGAATTCAATATCAAGGTATAAGAACGATTATGGGGCTAACGAGGTCCACCCCCGATCTAGGACGTTTTGACGTGGCCGTTTCGACGCGGCCGTTTCGACGCAGGCCCGTTTTGACGCGAGCCGTTTTGACGCGAGCCGTTTTGACGCGAACCGTTTTGACGCGAAATATTACTTTCAATTAAATTTAATTAGTTATGTAACTTAGGGAACTAATTTATCCTTTAGGAAATTCGAGGAATAGGGAGAACACATATTAATTATCTATTTGTAATTAGGATATCTTTATTTATATCATATAAATCTATTTAATCCAAATGTTTGAAAGTCAAATGTTTCATTTAAAAATACGAGTTTATGTTCGGACAATTGGCCTGCCGTAAGGTGTTGCAGTTATCGCTAATCCTTGGTTTGAATTCCAGCAAAAGATCACCCCGTTTGTTATCGCTTATCGCCATTGTTGCCACAGGTTACTACCGACATAACTATTTTTGTTACAGGAATTGGCACCTTAAATATGCAAATAGTACTAAAAACATTTCTAGGTCTTTACGCATAGAAACGTCCCTGCGTCAAATCGTCCCTGCGTCAAAACGGCTCGCGTCAAAACGGCTCGCGTCAAAACGGCTCGCGTCAAAACGGCTCGCGTCAAAACGGCTCGCGTCAAAACGGGCCTGCGTCGAAACGGCCGCGTCGAACCGGCCGCGTCTAAACGGCCGCGTCAAAACGTCCCTTTCCGGTCCACCCCTATCCCGTATATACTATCTGAAAGCGGAGAACATCCTTTAGAATACCGTAGACTGATGCTCTTCCTAATCCTGTCTCCCAGTGGGTAGAAAATCTTTCTATTCTATGTAGTAGATTTGCGTCGAAATGGCCGAATAGTAAGTTGCCACCCATCGTCTCTGGTCGTTCCAGAATCGGGAAGTACCGTCATAGAATATATCGAACTGAAAACATGCCATGCTACAACATACCTCTGTAAACGCTCCTGTGCTCAGTCCCAAGTTGGATCCTTCCGCTCAAAAAAGGGAGGGATAATCAGTTAACGTTCTTAGAAATAGTGGAAAAGAAAATGTCACATGTACACTTGCTATTCGTGGATGGATCGAAAGGGGGTGATTCGTCTACAGGTATAGGTGTTTATTTAGAACACAGGATTAGGCTATCGACCAGAATATGGAATGACTTCACCACCAAGATTGCGGAATTACCAGCCATTAATCAAGGCGTCCAGATGGCTGAGATAGAAGGGTGGTCATCCACATTGATTCTCAGTGATTCGATGACAGCGCTGAGGTCTATAATTGACATGTCCGTTCCATCATTTCCTGAGTCGACTGTGCTAGAGATTAAATCCAAAATCTTGGATTTAAAGCATAAAAATATTAAAATCACACTGGGATGGATTCCGGGACACTCCGGTTTCATGGGAAACTTGAATGCATACAGATTAGCCAGTGAAGGCAAGAAGAATCCTCTATTTCTTAATCTAAGAGGCCGCTTTTCGTCGTTTTTTTAACGAGAATCATGGACGACGTCTGGAAGACATGGGATGAAGCTTAAAAGAGATAGACCCAAACGACAAGAAAATTATACGCAGAATCCATGCGAACACCAGGTAGGAGGCTATGGTTCCATCAAATCAGGGTGCGATCTCGGCTAAGCTTGTCTACGTACTCAAGGCTACGATTGGGGCATTGCCTAACCTCGGACGTATTAAAGTTATGAATACGAGCAGACCCATACTGTGAATGCGGATCGGTTGAAAGTACTCAACATCTCTTGTTGGAATGCCCTCGGAACACAAAAAATGTCCAGCCCTCTTAGACAAGATATCCCAGAGGCTGTACTAGTTCATAACTGAGTGCGGGACCCCATTTTTTGTCGAAATTTTTAGGAATCACTGGAAAAGGGCTTCAGATGACATAGGTGATTTTCCGGGTGGAAATTGGGCACTTTTCGAGAAAAAAATCAAAATTATTGAAAAAAAATGGTGTATGCGCCGTTACAAAAAATAACCCAGGCACCAAGGGGATAATGGAGTAACTCAAAAAGGCGTTGTAAACGCAAGAGGGCAAGGCCCCGGGGGCAGAAGAGGTCTAAGTAAACGTTCACAAATAAGGTTTCGTCTTTGGGGCGCCTTGTTCTCCTCCTGAATTTCCTGGTACTTCGTTTAGAGTGCATCAGTCTCCCTTTGGAATTCCCTCTGGCTGTATTTAAAATGGGACATTGCTTGCTTCATTTTGTTGTTTGAAGTTATAGGCTTGTCGACTTAGTGAACTGGAAGATTGGCTCTGACTTACTCAAGACACTTGGCTTCTCGCTTTATAGTGGCGTAGAAGTTCTTGAAGTTTTGAAGTTGTAACCACTGGCGGTTTTTGTTCCGGCTGCAGTAATTCGCTGTGTTCGTCATATCTAACTTGTAGACTCGAAGTCCTGGTGATGTGGCAGTGACTTACTCAGGAGTTTTCTTGGTTTCTCAACTTCCGGCGTTGTGCTGAAGTTCTAGAAGTTTTGTGTGTGTTCTCACTGGCGGCTTCTTCTTCGGCTGCAGCGATTCGACGTCCTGGTACAGTGGCTGTGACTTACTCAGGAGTTTTCTTGGTATTCTCGACTTCCCGCTTTGTGTTGGCGTAGAAGTTCTAGAAGTTGTGTAGTTGTAGTCATTGGCGGTTCTTCCTCCCCGCTGCAAATACTTGCTTTGTTCGTCGTATCGAACTTGTAGAATTTGTAGATTCGGTGTCCTGGTGAAATTTCTGTGACCTACTCAGGAGCTTTCTTGACTTCCCGCTTTGTGTTGGCGTCAAAGTTCTTGAAGATTGTAGATTTGGTGCCCTACTGAAATTTCTGTGACTTACTCAGGAGCTTTCTTGGTTTCTTGACTCCCCGCTTTATGTCGGCGTCGAAATTCTTGAAGATAGTAGTTGTGGTGACCGGCGGTTCTCTCTCCGGCTGCAGTGACACGCTGTGCCCGTCGTATCGGATTTGTAAAGTTGTAGCTTCCTATTCCTGCTGAAATATCTGTGACTTACTCAGGAGTTGTTTTGGTTGAAGTAGAAGTTCTCTTCTATCGTCGCTGATTACTTTCCTCGAAGGACCATGAACGAAGTGTGAAATGGTCCGTCTTTTCGAAGTTGTAGTATTTGTAGTCTCGGTGTCCTGGTGAAGTTGCTTTTGACTTACTCAGGAGCTTTCTTGGGTTGCTGGACTCGAAGGGCTCGAAGGACCATGAACGAAGTGTAAAATGGTCCGTCTTTTCGAACTTGTATTATTTGTAGCCTCGGTGGCCTGGTGAAGTTGCTTTTGACTTACTCAGGACTCTTCTTGGGTCGCTGGTTACTTTGCTCGAAGGACCATGAACGAAGGGTGAAATGGTCCGTCTTTTCGAACTTGTAGTATTTGTAGTCTAGATGTTCTGGTGAAGTTGCTTATGACCTACTCAGGACTCTTATCGCTTTGTAGTGGCGTAGAAGTTCTTGAAGATCCGGCTCGACGGACCATGAACGAAGTGTGAAGTGGCCTCTGTAGAGAATGGACTGTATAGATCTATCGTAGCTCGTGGGTGGCTGCGGAGATGAATCTGGTCTCCCGGTTGTAAGGCTGAAGACGGTCTCGTAGATTGGAGTTCAGGGCGTGACGTGATCTCTTGAAGTTCTTGGAGTTGAAGTTCCAGTTTTGTGGAGAGAGAGCGTGACGTACTTCTCCGGGGTTGGATCTGAGGGCGTATCGTGCAGATCCGGGTTTGAAGATCTCGAAGTTAGACGTTTTCTTAGCTTGAAGATCTCGTAGAACTCTCAGGGCGTAACGTGAGAGCTTGTAGGTTGGGGTGACGTAAATCAAGACCAACAACACACGTCGTTTTTGAGCATACAAGTATACCCATTGATTGTTCCAAATTTCAGAGCTTTTATACATCTTATTTTACATTGGCTGAATGAGATATTATTTGTGTTGTTACCTTGCACCAAACTGACCTTTTCGAAAAGCGCTTGTTATCACGTTTCCTAGACGTTTTATTATGATAAGTCAGCTGAGTGAACTTGACCGCCTCACGTTCGATTGTAATTGTTTTTCTCTAGTAACGTGAAACGATCGCTAGTGTTATTGATTCGTATGCGAAAGTTAAAACAATCTAATGATGTTTTGCACACCTATCCTCGCTCTTAATTATGAATTATTTTTCTGTTTTGTAAAACAACACATATTAATTTCAATGATTAAATTATGTAAAAAGTTCCCTAAATTCGGTTACAATAAATTATGATTTCTTCACCTAAAATTCCCTTAATAATGTTGACGCTAGCGTCAACACCGCCCTTGATAAATAATGTACTATTTTGGTCTATGATGAATACAAGCACTCAAAGAACAAGGAGTGCTTCGTGCAATAACTGCAGTACCAAAGGCACAGGCAGTACGCAGTACACGTACACAATGAACAAAAACAATGGAGGTTACCCAAATTATTTATTTTTCACTTTTCAAACGATATACAAAATATATTATAAAAGACGTTTTATTCAAGTGTTCAAGACATACTCAACCCGGCGCTTCTGAGTCCTGGAAGGACAGACCGTATGAACGAGTTCCCTTCGCCGAACGACGCCAATGGAGAATACAGGGGAGGCCCACATACAGGGGGTATGGAGCGCTCAAGGAACTGGGAGAATCCTTAGCAACCAGCACGCCAATTAGCCAATCGAATCCTACGTACGGGCTCAGGGAACCATTACTGAGCCTGATACCAGTACGACGGCTTCGAGGCGACCAAGAACATCAAGGTGATAATGTCGACGAGCAAGATGAAGTTCCCGCCGCCGAACGAGGAGGCGAGCCTCGACCTCCTCAAGATCCACTCGAGGGAGATGAACCTGACGTGCGGCATCAATCAGGAAAATAGCGGAGCTGATGTCGGGCGCCAGCGGCGCCGAAGTCAAGGTAAGGCGAGATCGGTGGGAATAGTGTGGCCAATGCGGTACGGGTGGTGATAGTTCGCATCACTTCCACAGTGAAATCATGAAATCGACATATTACCGTTGAATGTTCCTTATCAACATAACCTCAATTACACCATCTGTTGCAGGGTGTTGTGTTGCAGAGAGAAGGGTGCACGTAACGCAAGAAGACTTAGAGATGGCGGTAGCGAAGGTCATGCAGATTAGTCCTTACTCTTTTATTAGTTTATTATTTGTTAGTTATGTTATTTATATTTAATATATTCGATTAAACACATTAATTTAATTATTATATTATTATTATTATTATCTTATATTATATTATATATTATAGTATATTATATTATTATTATATTATTTATTATATTAAATTATATGATTATAGAACAAATTCTATTAAAGGCGTTACTATTTTCTGTCCATCCAGCAGTTTTTCTAATTATGGAAACACCTGATCTATATGCTGCGGAAGTAGCCGCCTGGCGCGTACTCTAGACTGAAAACTGAGAAATATCGATCCCACTCTCTTGGAGTGTAATTTTTATCCATTTACTGATTCGTTGCCTACTTGCAGGATGTACTTAAAATCGGTTTGTTTGCATTTTAAGGTTTAAATGAATAAATCCAATAAACGTCGTTTGGGGTAACGTGTGTCACAATAACGTGGTAACGTTTCCCTCATAAAGGCCGATATGGTTGGTTTGTCAACGCAACTAGGTAATTACGAAATGTTTGATTGATGTTGCCCCATTACTGTAACACGTCGTGAATATCTATAATTTACAGTACAGTGAAACCCCTTCATTATGAACACTGACGGGATAACAGAATATGTCCACAATGGAGGGGTGTCCATATTAGAGGGGTTTTGGCGGGGGAAAATATTTGGTTGAACGATTAAAACACCTATTGCTTGTAGGTATCAGGTATCCTATTTATTAATGTACACGGAAAACACATTTACATGGGATATATTCATACTCATAAAAATGACTCATAAAAAATAATCTGTTATTTTTGTCTGTTTTTTCTTTTGATACGCAATACAATTTTCCAATTGAATTTCCAAACAAGATACGGTATTTTCGTATTTGAATTTGAAAATCTAGTAGCCCTAGGACAGATTCAATAACTAGGCTCTTACTTACATGCGAAAAATGGAAGAAAAAAACAGTAGAACTGACCTGTACAGCGTGTTTTCAGGAGAGAAGCAAGACAAAAAAGTCTTCGACGCTCTGGACATTGTACTATAGCACGCTGTGAGCATGTCTAAATGCTTATAAGAACGCAGATACATCGAAGTTTTCACGATTGAATGCTTTTCTCAAACGGCAATCTCAAGGATATCAGCCTAACAAATCAAAAATTTTGGATATTGCTGAAATAAATCAGCTTTCAAGTCAAGACGACGATCTTCATTATTTGGCAATTAAAGTAAATTTGCTTTTTTAAAAATCATGTTTCATTTGTGACCTGCTTCTATTGTTTTCGTTCAGGTTATACTCATAATGGGATATACTTATTACTTACGGGCTTCATCTTATTAAGAAATATGTCAGCCTTCGACCAATCGGTATAGCTTCAAAACGCTTTTTTCTCACATACCGAAACGGCTGACGCATCACTAGCCCTATAGGGATTAATAAGATTAGCCAAGTGTCACGCATAATTGCTACGTTTCTGAATCTTGCTAATCCGGATCAGTACACGGGGCACTGCTTCCGTAGGTCCAGTGCATCAAATTTGGCCAATAATGGAGCAGATTTAATTACTATAAAAAACCATGGGGCCTGAAAGTCTTGAGCAATAGCAGAGGGGTACATTGACACTTTGTTAAAAAGGAAAAGAGATGTGGCGGATATGCTGAGATCATCGACATCCACTTCTACTTCCGTCAATGCACAACCAATATCCGAGCCAGAACCCCCTAAAATTGGAACTATAAACAATATCACATACGCCACAGACGATAACCGATACAACGAGCTGAACAAGGCATTGAGATCAGAATGCCGAAAGGCAAGGGAAGGGTGGCTAGCTGAAAAATGCAGCGAAATGGAGGCACTAAACAAAAAGCACGACTCCTTTAATCTGCACAAAAAGATCAAGGAATTCACAAACACACAACGCAAGCAGATCTACGGTATTTTGAAGGACAATAACAACAAGATCTTAACGAGCGTTGAGGAAAAGCTTAAGAGATGGAAGGAGTATGTTGAGGCCCTCTTCAACGACACACGACCCCACGAAATACCTAGAGACTATGATGGTATCAATGAGCCCAGCCTGCTATCTGCTATCACGATAGAGGAAGTGAGACGTTTTTTCATTGAAAAATTACACATTTTCCGACGGTTTTTTGCGAATAACTTAAAAACTATGTGTCTAACGATAAAAAGTGTAAGAAACATAATTGTAGCTTAAATAAAACAAAGAGACAAGTTTTGTTTATAAATCTTCTAGTTGCAATAAAAAGCGAGATATATGGTAGGTGAAAAGAGACTTATTTTACAATTAAGAAAACACGTTTAGTATTTTGACCGTATCTCCTTCAATTTTAAAGCTATCACAACCATAAAAAACATTTTAAAAAACATTTGATAGACGGGCTACAAGATTAAACAGTTTTGTGGAGACCCAGCACCCTTAATTTTTTAAAGGTAAAGAGTTAAATGGCTCCGGACAGCTAGTACCCACCCCACGGCATTTACTTTACTCGCTATTATTTTCTTTAAGTTTCATTGTACAGAAATTTAAAAAAAAATTATTCGTTGAAATGAAAGCTACATTTTAATCCTTTACGAAATTTAACATATCTATAGTCTTTTATAAAGTTATTTCGAGAACAAGAGAATTTTCTAGAAATATTAAAACAAAACGTAAAAATTAAATTTTTTTATTAAATAATATTAAATATTTTTGTTACAAATTTAAATTAACATTTTTCAAAATGTATGCATTTAAACCTGTCAAACTTTTTTAGCATATAAATAACACTAAAATGAAAGATATCGTAGAGGGAAAACGAGGCATTTCAATTTTGGTGGTAGTGGGGTTCCTTTTACTGCTAATTTTTTCTTAAAAAATTTGAGTAGGTAGTCAATTTTTTTTTGCAACGTATCTCGCTTAGTTTGAATGCAATCGACATTTAGCAGAACTCCTTTTAAAGGGCTTTTTAAGCACTACACACAGTGTTTTAAGCATTATACCCCTAAAATCGATAATTTTTCTATATGTAGGTAAAGGAAAATGTCTCAACCACGTGTCAATTATATTCGATAAAAATTCGGTTACAGGTTTCGTCTTCAAGCGATCATCAGACCTAATTAACATCTATTGATATCAATTAGAACATTGGAACATAGACCAGACCAAATCAATATTAACCTTAAATATATATAAAACTCAAACAGATTAGTAGAAACCTTCGTAAGAATTACGATAAACTCAAGTTTACTTTTTCGATGTTCAAGTAATGTATGGGAACGTGAGGGATAACCACTCAACACTCTTAAAAGTTGTTCAATAATAATCGATAGTGTAAGGAAAGAAACGTGTCGAAGGTGTGACATCAGCTACTAGAGGATATGAGTTTGATAACTTTTCTGTTGTTTCAAATTGAATCACCGATTCGCGCATATAAAAAAACTCTCCTTTCACCCACCATATCTCGCTTTTATTGCAACTAGAAGATTTCTAGAAGAAACATATCTCGTTGTTTTTATAAGCTACAATTATATTTCGTTAGACGCATAGTTTTTAATTTATTCATAAAAATCGTCCGAAAAGTGTCATTTTTCAATGAAAATAGCAAGTTTCCGATCACGAATAACTCAAAAGGTATTGAATTTTCAAAAATAAATTGATGGATAATAAATGGGTGATGGGTGATGGGTGAATAAACACTTTTTGATTAGAATTGTGTCCTCTATCGACTCCTGAGGTTATTTTGGCCGAAAAAATGTCCACCCCCACCTGAAGGGGTGGTAACCACCCCCAGAGTAAAGGCTGCGGTCGGGTCAATGTCACTTTTAAAGTTAAGGGTCAAATAAGCCTAATTCCAAAATTTCATGTTAATCGGTTCATAGTCAAAGAATTCGGAGGGGTATCGCTTTAATAACTGGACTAGAGAATCGTTAATAGACTCCATAGAATCGTAGATACCGTAGGTAACTATTAAAATTGTATCGTAGGGTAAAGAAATACGTTTTTACGACAAATGAGAGAATCTCTGCATTCGCCTTACTTACAGGTCATCCATTCGATAGTTTTCGGCTTTGATCACCAACAATCGTATCTGGGACAACTTATCCGCGACATTTGTGTCCAATCTCAACCTGGCGTTCTCTAGGTCCGTTAATTTCTCCATGAGCTTCCCCATGGACCCTTCCTCGTGAGGGAACCAAGCGTTGGACTACAGATTCATCACCAAAACCGATCGTTTACCTTCTCTTCATCTAGTTTACCTCTAAGCTTTCCAGGTTTAAATACCCAGCCAGGGATTGCACCAAATCTACAGCTAATCCCATGTTATCCACGTGCAACGTGACCATCCAGGATATCTCGAACACCATCACCAACGACGAGTCGTCCCTCAGGCACCTCAGCTACAACGTCAGGTTCGAGCCAAACTCGAATTCCATTTCTGAGGGGAACAGGAAGTTCTGATTGCTATACAGGCAGATCCGCTGGACCCTCTCGTTCAGCTTGAAGTTGACCCAACTTTGCGGAGCTGTCACGTCGCTCTTCGTTTTGAGGTGTACATGGTGAATTTCGGGAATTGTCGCGTTATTTCGAATACGTGGAACTTAATGCTTTTCGGGTAACCGACGAGGACCTAGAAGGGATGTTATGGGTTTTCCGGGTTATAGCTACAGGTTTTTGATCTGTGAATACCTTCACGTGGATGGCGACTGAATTGTCTTTAGGGAGCACCAACGGCACTGACAACTCCGACTTTAGTTTAGCGAGAGGGGTATGGACGACGTGTTTTTCACCCTTGAAAATTCCCTCGGGGAAAATAAGAACAGCTCTTATTATGGTCGAATTATTAGTAGATATGTAAACTTCATCGTAGGGCTACAAACAAACTAGATTAATCCAGTAAACTACACCCACAAATCAGTTGTAATTTTTATACTTATACTCTTTACAATCACACTTGTGATAGACTACAAATTCCAGATTTACAACCATACTCTATATTTAATTTTGGATTGTTCAACACTAGTCTGTACAAAGGAAACCCATACAATTTTCCGAGGTTTTTTCGGTAAAAAATTTTCATATGAACCATCCAGCATGTAAAACATTTTTGGAATTGGCGAATACAACGAGGTTAGAAGTTGAATTGAAGGTATTCAAAATAGTCAAATAAACCAAATTTCGTTTCTTCATGAAAATGAGAAATTTGTTTCCGTGAGAATGACCAATTTGGAAATATGATAATTTTAGTTGAAAGTAATTTTCGCATCACACTATTAAAAGCTTAGATAAAATAAATTCGTAATATACTCAAACTAAATGTTATTGATTGAATGTACTATAAGTTTTTATTGTGCTGTAAGTAATTTTTGAAGGATACTAAAAATCCCCATTCGCTAATCTTATAACAGTTATCAGGATAGAAAGGCCAATATGCAAGGAAATATACTAAGTTTAAGCGCACGAAATTATGCCCATGAAATTTCACAATTAAATACAATAATGTTTAAAATATGCAAGTAAAAATCATACTTGAGAAATTATTATCAACCATATTTTCCCAAATAAATTATGACGACTCAGAAGACCACGTCAAGAGAATATTTTTGTAATTTTATTTGTTTTTTTTTCTATAAGAGAAAAACTCCCTTCCACATCTCGCGGTTTCAAAATGCACACCAGCAATCTTTAGTGGTATCTCAACAATAGAAATTGTTCTTTCAAAGTTGCAAACATTCGACGAATACACATATACGAGTAGTTCACTATTCACATTATTAATTCGGTTACATAATTAATGATAACACTATTAGGAAACTGACTAGTTGTTATATATTTTTATAAACCCGAAACGCGTATGGAGCTGCATTAACGCCAGTTGTCCTTATTTTTGCCTGTCTCAAGTTACTTTGGAAACAGTATGAATTGGTAGATTCGAGAGTGAACATATTATGAACGCGCGACGAGTGAAATGTATTAGAAAGAGATGAGAAGAGAAAAGAGAATTTACAATTCACTTTTCACTTAAATTTCACGATTTCAAGAATAGTATCAGTAAAGGTGCTCCTACTCCAAAATTACAAGATTATAGTAACGTTACTAACTGGATGGTCTTTACCATTGCTGCAATAGCGTTTCAAGCTTTATTGTTTACTTATAATAGTAACGAAGGATCATGTTCTCTAAAAGATATTTCGAAAGAGTTCCCGACACGTACGAAAGATTTTTCGAGACCGCACTAGACGACATAATCAAATTCAATAGACCGAAAACCGTAATATTTTTACATGAGAGCAAACATACCGCTCGTCGTGTAGCTAATGTACAATTAGTGAAAACTTTAACTACGACATTACTGTGGCTCGGGCATTTATGCTAATGCCAGAGACATTTTGGGCGATTAAAGTTAGTATTTCTCTGAATATTTCGTACCAAACTGGTCTCATTTGTGATTGAATTGATATTGTTTCTTCTTCTTAGGACGCCGTCTCCCTACGAAGGTTGGCGATCCAACTGGCTATAATGGTGCGTGAAACCGCACCTCGAAAGATCTCTATAGATGTCCGTCCGAACCATCGCCGCAGATCCTTAAGCCATGAGTTCTGCCGTCTGCCTATAGATCGTTTGCCTACTATCTTCCCTTCGATGAGGAGTCGAAGGAACTCGTACCGCTCCCCCCTCATTACGTGCCCGATGTATTGTAGCTTCCTTTCTTTAATGATTGTCAGCAGTTCTTTTCCTTTACCTATTCTCCTAAGCACTTCCTCGTTGGTTATCCTGTCCATCCAGGATATACGCAGTATACGGCGATACAAATACATCTCAAAGGCGTCAATGCGATTCTCCATTGATTGGCAGAATGTCCAGCTCTCGGAGCCATAGAGTAAAACTGGGAAGATGTAAGAGCGTAGTAAGCGTATCCGGAGCTGTAGATTAATGTCTCTACTGGTGAAGAGTTTCTTCATGGAGATGAACGTCCTTCTGGCCTGTTCTATCCTAGATTTGATTTTAATTTTAGGGTCACTGTTCTCGTTGACGAGAGCTCCAAGATATTTAACGGATGACACTTGTTCCACTACCTGGTTGTTAATTTGAAGGATCGCTCGTCTTGGAGAATACAACCACCTTGGTCTTGGCAACGTTTATTTGTATACCATACTGTGTGCTGTGTTCAACGATGAGGTCCATCATATTCTGGAGATGTAAGAGGCTGTCGGCAACCACGACCGTATCGTCGGCGAATCTTATATTGTTGATAAGGGTGCCGTTGATTTTCACGCCCCCTTTCACATTCTCCAGTGCCTCTCGGAACGCTGCCTCCGAGTATATATTAAAGAGGAGAGGGGACAGGACACACCCCTGTCTAACATCCCTTCTGATTTCTATTTCTTCGGATGTTGTGCTCTCTATCCCAATCTCTGCAGTTTGATGCCAGTACAGTTGCGTGATGATGTTCAGATCTCCCGCATCAACTCCGGTGTGTTTTAGGATCTCGATGAGCTTCTGATGCGAGACACAGTCGAAAGTTTTTCGGAAGTCAATAAAGCAGGCGTATATATCTACATTCGTGTCTCTGCATCTCTGTGTGAGGACGTTTAGAGAGAAGAGAACCTCACGCGTGCACACTCCGTTCTTAAATCCAAATTGTGTTTCTCCAGCCTGTCTCTCACATTTGGCATATATGCGAGTGTGGATGATGCGAAGAAATACCTTGAGGACGTGAGACATCAGGCTTATCATTCGGTGATAGTCGCATTGAGAAGCGTTCGGTTTTTTTGGCAGAGCAATGAACGTCGACCTCAGCCAGTCCGTTGGTATGTTTCCAGTTTCATGTATTGAGTTGAACAGCGATGTAATAAGTTTTAGGCCTCTATCATCTGCATTGACGAGCAGTTTCAGGGTTTCCGCGTGAATGTTGTCGGGTCCTACAGCCTTGTCATTTTTCTGGAGTTTTATAGCACGTCTCACTTCCTCTATCGTGATAGCAGGGCTGGGCTCATTGATACCATCATAGTCTCTAGGTATTTCGTGGGGTCGTGTGTCGTTGAAGAGGGCCTCAACATACTCCTTCCATCTCTTAAGCTTTTCCTCAACGCTCGTTAAGATCTTGTTGTTATTGTCCTTCAAAATACCGTAGATCTGCTTGCGTTGTGTGTTTGTGAATTCCTTGATCTTTTTGTGCAGATTAAAGGAGTCGTGCTTTTTGTTTAGTGCCTCCATTTCGCTGCATTTTTCAGCTAGCCACCCTTCCCTTGCCTTTCGGCATTCTGATCTCAATGCCTTGTTCAGCTCGTTGTATCGGTTATCGTCTGTGGCGTATGTGATATTGTTTATAGTTCCAATTTTAGGGGGTTCTGGCTCGGATATTGGTTGTGCATTGACGGAAGTAGAAGTGGATGTCGATGATCTCAGCATATCCGCCACATCTCTTTTCCTTTTTAACAAAGTGTCAATGTACCCATTTCTCTCCACAGGGTCTGGCTACTTTTTATTGAACAAGTAATCATCTCAAATTATGCTCATACAAGTATGTACTTTTTGTTTGAAAGTGATTTGTTCGTCCGAAGATATGTTTCAAGACAGGCTCGTAGTTATAGACCACCCCAATTGCTGCATCGTGTGCGACCATTTACCGTCAGATCTACTGGACGAACCACTGACGGTGAGAATAATGCACTGTCCAGAAAACGACGACATGAGTGTTTTCCAAATTCAACCGAAATTTACTGCTATGAATCTATGACTATAAACTCAGTAGATACAGATATTATTCCTGATTTAAGTTGTAATAAATGTATTAATAATTTTTGTTTTTGCTTTGTAGATTATGTGGAAAAGTAAAAATAGTATGTACTAGTAAATAAAATTTGCATTCTTTACATTTT